>CM042473.1:58640217-59055217 GCA_023621385.1 Quercus gilva | reverse complement strand
GGAGCTTGGAGGGCTTAGGTACATCGAGTAGACTAGGCTTGGAGGGTCTCTTGTTAACCCATGTATCCCAACTGATTGTCTAGTGGATCAATTTCCGCTTGGAGGGCAGTGGAGAGGTTTTTCGCTGAGTTCTTTGATTTCCTCTTCAATAACACGTCTCGGTGTTATCTGTGTTTGCATCCTTCTTCCCTACTCTTGTTCATTTCATTTTTACTGCTGTGTTGCTTTAAATATAGATTAGAGTAGTTGGTTCGCTTATACACTTGTGTTTATACTATTCCGCACTTATTATTAAGTTAGTGTAAAATCAACCAAGCCGTAATTTTAATTTGGGGGTCTAAACCGCTCGTGTGTTTTCGACACATTTTCGAGCTTTCAAGAACTTATTTGGATTTGGTTACTTATTGAGTTATCAACTCACCCCCTCTTTCACCTTTCAGATTTTGATCAAGAAGAGTAGCATATGTTTGGGCTTCCGCTAGGATGTGCGCATGAGTGAAGCATAGGAAATCAATGGAATAAGATTTGAACTTTTATGCTTAAGATGACCATTTGTGTTGTCCTTTGGATTTAAAGGATTTAGTTTATTTTTATTTGATGTTGGAAGATTATTATTTGGAGATCTTTTAAGAATTGCTTTATTGAGGATATTTTTAAATTTATTGATGAAATTTTCTTGAGGATAATTCTTATTTGTTAAGAGGGCCTTACACACTTGTAGGGTGTAAACTTTATAAGTGTATGGCTGTTGTCACGTGCCTAGCTCTTACTTGGGTTCGGGGCGTGACAATATTTATGGTATCAGAGCCAAGTTGGATCCTTAGGCATTGATTTATGAAACTAAATAGTGAGAGGGGTAGAAATTAGGCATTTGGGGATACGTTGTATGATATATATACTAGATGAGTTTTTGATCTACTTTTATTTTATTAAATTAGAAGTTTGATAACATGTTAGTTTGTCATGTGCATAATGAACAGAGGTTAGGATGCCACCTCGCAGCAAAAATACTGGGAACACTCCCAACAACTTTGGCAATGGTAGGAATCAGCAAGATGGGAACCAAGACTTTAGGCACGACCAAGGCCAGCCACCAGAGATGATCCAGATGATGCAGACTTTGGTTGGAGTGGTCCAACAACAGGTCACTACTGGAGATAACTTGGCTAGGATGATGGAGCAACGCCGATGTCATCATGGTAGGATGATTGAATTCAAGAGGTTGTCTCCTCCAACTTTTGAGGGGACTACTGAGCCTATGGAAGCAGAAAAATGGATCATTGAGATGGAGAAAGTATTCAGAGTTCTTGAATGCTCTGAGGGTGAGAAAGTGGTTTATGCAGCCTATATGTTGTGTGGAGATGCTTATGATTGGTGGCGGCTGGAAGAAGACAAACGTAGCCAAGAGACTGAGCCTTGGACTTGGGAGCTATTTAAGTCTGTATTCTATGAGAAATATTTTCCTAAGAGCATCCGTTTTCAGAAGGAAAAAGAGTTTATCAAGCTAACACAAGTTAACATGACAGTTGCTCAGTATGAAGCAGAATTTTCTAGGTTAGCCAAATTTGCTTCGACAATGGTAGTGTATGAAGAAACTAAGGCTCGAAGGTTTGAAGATGGATTAAGGTTCCGAATTAAGCAAGGAGTTGTGCCCTTTGAGTTGACTACCTTTAGGGTGGTGGTGAGTAAGGCTTTACTAGTGGAGATGGGGCTTAATGAGGCTCAAGTAGATAGAGATAATAACCAGAAAAAAAGGCCTAGGCAAGGAGAGCAAAGCTCTAGCTTTCAAGCCAAGAAACAAGGAACACAACGTACTGATACCAAGACACTACCAAAGTGCTCTCGATGTGGTAGACCTCATGCAGATAAGGATTGCCACTGGAACACTGGAGCATGTTTTTCATGTGGACAATGGGGTCACAGGATTGTTGAGTGTCCCCAACGAAAGGAGGTTCAGACCATTCCAAGACCAACAACAGGACAGAATCAGGGAGCAAGCCGAAGGCCCAAGATCCAAGGAAAGGTTTATGCACTCACTTAACAGACGCTAACACTTCTAATGCTGTGGTAACAAGTACTATCCCAGTTTCCACAACTTATGCTTATGCATTGTTTGATCCTGGTGCCACTCACTCCTTCATATCTTCTAATTTTGCAAAGAAACATAATTTTAAATTTGAGCCTATGGAGTCTGAATTATGTGTGGATACCCCAATTGGGGGTGTAGTAGTTACTGATAGTGTTTGCAAGTCTTGTGTTGTCAAAATAGCAGATAGAAAGTTACTAGCAGATCTAAGCTTGTTGGAGATGCGGGATTTTGACATAATCTTTGGGATGGATTGGTTGGCTGCACATTATGCCATAGTTGGTTGTCATAGGAAGAAGGTAATTTTCCAAATACCTGGTGAGATTGAGTTCTGTTTTGTGGGAAGTGGGGCATATACTTCTCCACGGGTGATTTCAGCTTTACAAGCTAGATGTATGATGAAGAAAGGGTGTAAAGGATATCTGGCCACTGTGAGAGACACATAACTAGGTGAATTGAAGCTGGAGGACATTCTTGTAGTGAGAGAGTTTCCAGATGTGTTTCCAGAAGACTTGTCAGGGTTACCACCAGATAGGGAGATAGAGTTTTCTATTGATCTACTACCAGGTTCTAGCCCAATTTCTAAAGCCCCATACCGAATGGCACCTACTGAGTTAAGGGAATTAAAAGCACAGTTGCAAGAGCTGCTTG
This sequence comes from Quercus gilva, assembly GCA_023621385.1. Classification (NCBI taxonomy): domain Eukaryota; kingdom Viridiplantae; phylum Streptophyta; class Magnoliopsida; order Fagales; family Fagaceae; genus Quercus; species Quercus gilva. Next base: position 59,052,480 of record CM042473.1, on the reverse strand, counting down.
ATAAAGGCTTCATCAGGCCTAGTGTTTCCCCTTGGGGTGCACCTGTGTTGTTTGTAAAGAAAAAGGATGGAAGCATGCGACTTTGCATTGATTATAGGGAGTTGAATAGGGTGACAGTGCAAAATAAATACCTTTTACCAAGGATAGAAGATTTGTTTGATCAACTCCAAGGAGCACAGGTTTTCTCTAAGATTGACCTTCGTTCCGGTTACCATCAATTGAAGATTAAGACTGCTGATGTGCCCAAGATAGCCTTCCGTACAAGATATGATCATTATGAATTTTTGGTGATGCCTTTTGGCTTAACCAATGCACCGGCAGCCTTTATGGACTTGATGAATAGGGTGTTCAAACCCTTCTTAGATAAATTTTTTGTGGTTTTTATTGATGATATCTTGATATATTCCAAGAGTGTGGACGAGCATGAGAATCACTTGAGGCTTGTACTACAACTATTGCTGGAGAAAAAGTTGTATGCTAAGCTTAAAAAATGTGAATTTTGGTTAGACAGTGTTGCATTCCTTGGGCATGTTGTATCTAAAGATGGGATTGCTGTTGACCCTAAGAAAGTGGAAGCAGTAGTAGAATGGAATAGACCAAACGGTGTGACAGAGGTTCGTAGCTTTTTGGGGTTGGCTGATTATTACAGGAGGTTTGTTGAAGGATTTTCTCACTTAGCCATGCCTTTGACTCGCTTGACCCAAAAGGGAGCTAAGTTTGAGTGGACCAGAAAGTGTGAAGAAAGCTTCCAGGAATTGAAGAGAAGGTTGGTGTCAGCACCTATTCTCACCATACCTTCAAGTAGTGGAGGTTTCACCATTTATAGTGATGCCTCTAGGAAAGGCTTGGGGTGTGTTCTTATGCAGCATGGGAAGGTAGTGGCTTATGCCTCTAGACAGTTGAAGCCGTATGAGCAAAATTATCCCACACATGACTTGGAGTTAGCTGTAGTGGTTTTTGCTCTAAAAATTTGGAGGCACTATTTGTATGGAGAACAATGTGAGATATTTACTGACCACAAGAGCCTCAAGTACCTCTTTACTCAAAAAGAGTTGAATATGAGACAAAAAAGATGGTTGGAGCTATTAAAGGACTATGACCTGACTATTAGTTACCATCCTGGAAAAGCCAATGTGGTAACTGATGCCTTAAGTAGGAAGTCTGCAGGAAATTTGGCAGCATTGTTGACTACACAAAAACACATCTTGGAAGATTTGAGAAAAATGAGGATAGAAGTACGCTTTCATGAAGCAGAGGCACATCTGGCAAACCTTAGAGTTCAGCCTACCTTGATTGAAAGGATAAAGATTGCACAAAGTAATGATCCACAGTTGCAGAAGATAAGATATTTGATAAATCTAGGCTCTCAATCTGAGTTTTGCATTCATGAGGATGGATCCTTGAGGTTTGGTAATCGGCTTTGTGTACCAAATGATCCAGACTTTAAGGCAGAAATTCTAAAGGAGGCTCATAACACGAGTTACACGATACATCCAGGAGGCACTAAGATGTATCGAGATTTAAGGGAGACTTTTTGGTGGAACAACATGAAGAGGGAGATTGCTCAATATGTTGCTCAATGTCTAGTGTGTCAACAATTCAAGATGGAGCATCAAAGACCAGCTGGATTTTTGCAACCTCTTCCCATTCCAGAATGGAAGTGGGAGGACATTACTATGGACTTTGTGACGGGGCTGCCTAGAACCCCTACTGGTAAAGATGCAATTTGGGTGATTGTGGATCGGTTGACAAGATCTGCACACTTTTTGGCCATTGGGGTGGATTTCTCACTCGAAAGGTTAGCTAGATTATATATCAATGAAATAGTGAGATTGCATGGTGCACCTGCATCTATTGTGTCTGATAGAGACCGAAGATTTGTGTCTCAATTTTAGGAGAGTGTGCATAAGGCAATGGGTACTAACTTGAAATTTAGCACAGCCTTTCACCCTCAAACAGATGGACTTTCAAAAAGAACTATACAAACATTGGAAGATATGCTGAGAGCTTGTGTAATTGATTTCAAAGGTTCATGGGATGAACATCTTCCTTTGGTGAAGTTTGCATATAATAATAGCTACCAAGCAAGTATTAAAGCAACACCATATGAGGCTTTGTATGGTAGGAAGTGTAGGTCTCCTATATGTTGGGATGATGTTGGAGAAAGAAGATTGTTGGGTCCTGAGATTGTACAGCAAACAGTAGATAAAATTCAAGTGATTAAATAGCGGCTCCAAACAACTCAAAGTAGGCAGAAGAGTTATGCAGATGTTAGAAGAAGGAAATTAGAGTTCCAAGTGGGTGATCATGTGTTCTTGAAGATTTCACCTAGTAAAGGAGTTATGAGATTTGGTTTTCGAGGTAAGTTGAGCCCTCGTTTTGTAGGACCTTTTGAAGTATTGGAGAGGATGGGTAAAGTTGCTTATAGGCTCGCCTTACCACCTTCTTTATCAGGGGTACATAATGTTTTCCATGTTTCAATGTTGAGGAAATATGTTCCAGACCCCAGTCATGTAGTGGATTATGAGCCTCTAAAATTAAGAGATGATTTAACTTATGAAGAGCAACCAATTAAAATTGTGGACAAGAAGGAGCAAGAGTTGAAGCGTCGTACCATACATTATGTCAAGGTTCAATGGAGGAACCAGTCTGTAAGAGAGGCTACATGGGAGTTAGAAGATGAAATGAAGGAGAAATACCCATATCTTTTTTAGGACACAGGTATGTCAAGTTTAGAGGACTAAACTTCTTTTAAGGGGGGGAGAATGTAATATCCCGAAAAAAAAAATGTTATTTAAGTAAATTTGTTATGGGGTCAATTTTGTAATTAATATTACTAAGAGGCTTTTTAGAAAATAAGGTTGAAACCCTAGTTTATATAGTCTAATTTTAAGTCAGCGTATATTGACAGATGTTTTGAGAGAGGAGACTACCCAAAATACTGAAGTAGAGAAGATTGGACTACACAACTGAGGTAAGAGCCTAAAAATCACTGCTTGTCAAATCTAAACTTTATTTAGAATTAGAGTATTCTATTTATGCGGGTATTTTGACTAGTAGTGCAATTATTTTATTTATTCAAGAGTTTTAATGATGCAAACGAAGAAAAGTTAGAATTATATTTCGGTCAATTGGATGCTACTGCTTACAGATTTTTTTGTGCTTAGCATCCTAAAAAAAAAAATATATATATATATATATATATACACACGCTTGGTGATAAGCGCTGAAGTTGTAAAAAAATTTTGGCGTGATGGCTGATGGGTCTGAGGTTAACTTTCTGCACAGTTTGCACAGTTTGGTTGTTTAAGAGACTGTGTCAAATTGATGGAAGTGAAAAAAAAAAAAAAAAAAACAAAACAAAAAATGAAGAAGAAGGAAGCTGTAAAGTAAGTATAGTACACGTCCTTGTCATTCCTAGGGTGACATAGTACTACCCCTAGGTGCTAGCCTCATCTTGTAAGGCATAAGTGGTGGCAGGATATATATATATATATATATATATATATATATAAAATATTATGATTAGATTGAATTTTGGGGTGAAATGAACAGACAATTACGAATATTTTTAATAGTCTTTTTGGTCGGGTACAATTATAAGTCTTTCTTCAATTATTTGATTATTGAGTAAATTGTGCTCATAAATTTTTAGGTGAGATCTAAGGATTTTAAAGTAAGTGTTAGGGAGAAGTTCTTGTGGTGAGCCAGCTAAGGTAAGTAACCTTATCCTAATTAGTTTTATTTTACGTATTTTTAGCTACTGAAAATTTGTTTACAGTTGTTACAATTTACTTCTATTGTATTTCTGATTTCAAGTAAAGAATTATCACAAATATATCTGATTACTGAATATATGATATATTTTATTTAATTGTCTTTAGCTATACTTATTCAAAGTAAAGAGTTAAGAATGAAGAATTTCCACCAATGAATATGAGCATTGAATATAAGATTTATTTTTATTTAATTGTGTTTTTAGCAATATTGAATTAAAGTGAGGAATTTAGAAATATCACAAATATATTTGAACATAGAATACATGATTATATATATGTATTTGAATAAGATAGATTTTTATTAGAAACTATGACTTATTTATATATATATATATATATATATGATTCTGGACAATTTGACTATGATTTGATTTTGATACCCGAACCTATGGGGGTTATTCATTGGTACTCTGATATCCAAACCAATGGGGGTTATTCATTGGTACTCTGATACCCAGCCAATGGGGGTTATTCATTGGTATTCTGATACTCAAACCAATGGGGTTTATTCATTAGTACTCTGATACCCAACCAATGGGGGTTATTCAATGGTACTCTGATGCCCAGTCACGGGGATATAGCGTGACCATAGTCATAAGATTGTTAAGAATAAGAATTACATTTGAATATTTAACTATTTTGAGTCATTAAAACTGCTTATGTGTTTTTGGAACCTATTGTAAATTATAGTTTTTGATATATAGAAAAAAAACTAACTACGTTCTAAACCATCTATGAGATAATTGTAAGATTAAAGTATGTGATCTATTTGCAAGTATTATTTTAAGATTATGAAAGTTCTTAAGCTATTTTTGAAAACCCATAGCATATTATAACTTTTGAAGATTCATATTACATCTTATTACTTTACAGATCTATTGCTGGATAGAACTTATTTGGATTTGGTTACTTATTGAGTTGTCAACTCACCCCCTCTTTTACCTTTTAGATTTTGATCAAGAAGAGTAGCATATGTTTGGGCTTCCGCTGGGATGTGCGCATGAGTGAAGCATAGGAAATCAATGGAATAAGATTTGAACTTTTATGCTTAAGATGACCATTTGTGTTGTCCTTTGGATTTAAAGGATTTAGTTTATTTTTATTTGATGTTGGAAGATTATTATTTGGAGATCTTTTAAGAATTGCTTTATTGAGGATATTTTTAAATTTATTGATGAAATTTTCTTAAGGATAATTCTTATTTGTTAAGAGGGCCTTACACACTTGTATGGTGTAAACTTTATAAGTGTATGGCTGTTGTCACGTGCCTAGCTCTTACTTGGGTTCGGGGCGTGACAAGAATGATATCCCCATTTAAGAGTATAGGCTTGTAGTTCTGAAGGGAGCTCTATACTTGTAGGAGTTAAATCCAAAACCATTCCCTTTTTGGTTAAGAGAAATAGATGACGTCTAACGGTTTATATATCTTCTATTCGATTTATCTCTCTAATTTTATAGGGGTAGTGGCAACTGAATATTATGAACTGGTTGGATTTAATGAGAAGAGTAAGAGGCAATAAAGGAGGAGATGGAGAGTTTGAGGCATTAAAGAGCTTACATGGGAAGTTTAAAATAGTGGAGATAGAAAGTCATAGGTGTTATGGAAGTTGAAGTGAAAACTGCAAAAACGTTAAAAGCCTAATAGAAAAAGAACGGAAATATTTTATTAATGAAAATAAAATACAACTTTTTATTAATGAAAATAAAATAATGACATGGCTGCTGATGTGGCTCAACTGGAGCGTAGTAACAATAAATGCTACGCTTCAGCTTTTAGATAGATATAGATTTGCTGATGATATTTCCGCTTTACGGTGTTTTTAAAACAAGACTACTTTTGAAGCAATTTGTATCTATGTTAATGGTATATATATTGAGAATTTTAATACTAATGGCATGGAAGATTTATATAAAATGATGACTCTAACTTTTGTTGAGGGCTGCAAAAGTAGGAAATGAAAATTCTGCAATTCTGCTTTTGACTACAAAGTTTTGCAAGGCAAGAAGGTTATGATAGGGAAACTTTAGTTGTAGAGCAGAAAGGAGAATGAAGCAATCCAAAAGAAACTCTTTGAGATACAGTTTAGAGTCTACAACAATATTCTTTCATGTCATATATTTTTACTTTTTGTTACTGTTACTTTTAAATGTCTCCAAAATATGGTCAATGCTTATATTGGTCCTCACTTGGTTAACAAGTTGCCCACAGATATCTTGCAAAGTTTCATAAACATCCCTGCTTTTTTTGCAAGCCAGTGTGCTTACTATCACAGATGGTTGAGATTGGACTAAGAAACCACTGCATTGGGAGTGGCAGTCTCTAGTGAGCCCACTTTACTACTAAAGAAGAACAATCTTGACTATTCTTATTTGATATATCTACGTCCTCATATATGCTATCGAGACCAACACTACCCTTTTTAAATGGTTTATTTCCAAAACTATTGTGGCCCACATCTTTTAACTTTTTCTTTTTAGACAACCATCTGTTCCTGAAGTGAGAAGTCAACGTTTCACTGAAAACCAAGTAGTCCTTTTCTTTATATTCCCACACAAATGGTTAAAATCTCTTATCAAGGTGGAGAAAACTTCAAGTACAGAGATTAATGAACTTTAGAACAGGGATATGGAATAAAACATTTATTGCCTTTTCCACAATAACCCTATCCCTTGGGGCCAGCAGTCAAACATACAAGCAAGGCAGAATTGATCCTTTGCATACGAAAGGTCATTTCTTCAACAACTATTGTATCTGTAGAAGACAAACTGAAAAGTTTCAAGCAAGTATATGAGAAACCCTACATCTATTTGTGTCAACAAAATAACTGTAGACCAAAATCATCCACTAGAGGCACACCAACCGACACCAATCCCTGGAGCAGGGCCTCCCCTGCCAAATATCTCAATGGAATGAACAAGATACCACTCTGAGGCAACTAACTTCATAAAAGTATTCAACAAACTACTTAATACAACTATAGAACCCTTAAGTATCCCATCCTCAAGTGTTTTCCCTTCTCTTGAGATTCTATATAAAATGTCTCAAAAATCTACACTGCACACTGTTTTGAATAACTTACTGCATTGTTTTTAAATAACTTTCTGTAAATCAATTTTCTGTTTCGTATGTCAAGTTCTATAAAAGGAACAATGTGGGTTTGTTTGTGTTGGTTGAAAATTTCTGATTTTTTAGAGATAGTGAGTGATTTTGTTTCTTTCGTCAATTGATTAGCACCAAACTATTTCTCAGAAACTTTGCCATAACAATATATCAGTAAAAAATTTGTAGTTTATTCCTCTCTTTATTTGTTTGTATTGATTGAAAATTTTTGGAGTTTTTAGCATAAAATTTCTGGAACACACTAGAATTTCAATCTCTATCTCTCTTCTTCTAATTTTTAGATTCTCCTTCTCGACCTCAATATTAGACCGTTCTTTTTCGATAATTGGGTGAGATTACCTGCAAATCTGAATTAGGTTTATAATTTTTCCTATTCTTTTTCCTTTTAAAAAAACAATTCGATGAATTCAGAGATGTTGATAAGGTGTGTTGTGATGGTTGTAATGTTTGGGCGTATGCCAAGTGTGAGAATATTTCCAGTAGGCTTTTCAAGGTGTGCTTTATATACTTGATTTAGGAATTGTGATGTCAATTTTTGTTCCTGTCATATATGTGTTTACTCACTGACTTGTGTATGGTTTAAAGGATTTGGAGAATGTAGATTACTATTGCCCATATTGTAAAACAAGTCTAATTATGAGTTATCAACTTCAGAAAAATGCCAGCCAAATGTGAAGTATGTTTGCCCTATTTATGTGTGTGTGTGTGTGTGTGTAATTCTTTTCCCTCTAGTTGATTTTTGGGGCAATTGTATATTTGACTTTATAGACTAAGGAGTTTATCATCGGGTTTTAAGCCTAATTTTGTGACAATTGTCTTTCGAAAATAGTGGGAAAAATGTTCTACCTGATAAGGTAGCTGTGGTGTGCAATGGCATGGAAGGAACATATATTCCAAACCTTCATATGTAAGCGTTAAACTCATTTCTAAATATTACATGTATGTTGACATATTTTTCTTTAATATTCTTGTAGGACCTTCATGCACTCCTTTCTTACTACCACATTCATTTTCTTTTTATGCACTCCTTACAGCAACTTTCTATTTGTTTTGTTAAAGGATTCATTAAGATGCTTATTTATTATTTTATTTTTCCCCCATCTTAGAGTTATGTGCAAGTGCGGTTCATGTGGGTCAAAGAAGTATACACCTAGAAGATCAAATTATACCTGAATTGTTATTAGGAATTTTCAGTTTCTGGGTTTTGTTACTTTTTTATTTTTCAATTAGGTGGCACTCTCCATATCTATGTAAAGAGATCAGTTTTTTCTTTTAAGCCTTTGTGTTTTTATCAATCTTTACACCAACCTAGACAATTACACTAAGACAACATACAGAAATCAATGATGTTTCATAGTTATCAGAAGGACAAGATCAAGGACTCAAGTTGAAGGTCGAGCAAGTTTGGATTGTAGCTGTTAACTCAAGAAGAGAAGCAGAGTATTAGAATAGAACAATGGAAGAAATGTAGTTGTGACTGTAAAAACGACAGTGTTTACTTTTAGATTTTGTATAAATACCTGATAGACTTTCATTTTCTTTCAATGAAATATATAATTCTTTCATCAAATTCTCATAATAGTTACTTTGTTGTCTCAAATGACATTGTTCCTCAATGAAAGAGCTAGCAAGATGCTCTAAAATACTGGCACATGAAAAGCTTAAAATTCCATTTTTGACAATTTCTAGTCCAACCTTAGGAACAAACTCTGGCAGCCATGGCACGACTCCACCATGTAGGTTAACCTTATCCTCTGGGATCACCCTTTCAAGCACTTCTGAAATCATGTTCATGATAGCTGAATACACCCATAAGCAACTGATGATGCCAAAAAATCATCAATAAGTCTCACGGTCCTCATGTACTTGATACTAGATCTGCACAACACAAAAAAAGAAGACTTTACAGAGAGTACCAGTGTGGTACCGGCCAAATACCCTCCGAAGGTTAAGTTAGAGAACTCTTCGCAACTCTAGAGCGCGGAAGCTGGGGTAAATTATGCATACCTTTTTCTGAGGGTCTTTGGGCTTTTATAGTAGTATAGAATCAAACTCCCTTGACTTGCGCCTTAAGTCTTTTTCTTATGGAGGAGATCTCCATTAATGCGCGTATCTTCCAAAATCCTTTTTACGTTAGAATTCTATTTATATTGGGACTCTATGGACTAGGGTTAATCTTGAGATGCAAGTTATTTCTTCTTAGGATTTCTTGGAGTCCACATAATGACCAATTGAATGCCACGTGGACTTTGGATCCTTCCACTATGTGTCCGTTCATATATGACCCGTTCACCATTAGCCCATTTGTCTCACACCATCGAGTCCATTTAAGTGGATCCGTCACCTCCAATTTTCTTCGTCTTCAAGTCCTGTCATGTCATTAGCCTAATAAGACCATCTACTATGTTGCAAGGTGGTCTTGTTAAGCTAAAAAATTAGACATTTGGTCCGTTCACTTATGCTTTGTGTTGTGAACTTTATAGATCTAAAAATACCTTTATCAGCTGCCCCCTCAGCACATGGGTCTGTTAGTTTTACCCTGAATGGACTTATGGGGTGACAGATTCTTACAGCCGTTGTCTCTCTGAGTTACGCTTTGATTGATGGGGTAGTTGAAGGTACACGTGGCACGTTCTGAGTGGGTGCATTTATTTTTCGAGCCGTCGCTTCGTCTCCCGCGCAATTTTTTTTAACAATATAAATATATAAATATATATATATATATATATAAATGACAATAATAATATTATGTCATGAAGAATAAAATTGAACACACAAGATTGGATATATGATTTTCATTCCCTTCAAAGAACATGGTGTTTACTGCATGGGTCATGACGAGACAAACTTTTGTGAAACACAATCCCACATGATACATATTCTAGATCGACTAGCTAGCAATAGCATCAACATGCACCACAAGCCATACATTGGAACACGTTCGGTATATATGGTTGTTGTCACTCTCGATCACAGTGCTCGTGCATCATATGTGAAGATCATTTGGCAGAGATTCTTTTATTTCTTTTTGCTACTTGGTAGCAAACTGATTGATTATCTATTTATAACCACACATCTACATCGACGGAGGATAGAGTGCGAGCTATAGGAAGAGTGTCACCTGCGTATCCACCAATGGCAACTCCTATCCCTGTCGGGACTATCATTACGCTCGTGTACTCCTTCCTTAACTTGACGGAGTGGTTCGGATTGAAGTTGCAGGTGACTCATAGTTTATTGGACGGTTGGGATTTCGCGAGAAAGTGAAATGGACGGCCCAAATGGACTGCCATTTAGTTTTTTTTTTTTTTTTTTTTTTGGGGGGGGGGGGGGGGGGAACCGTCAACCCGTATATACTACGAAAAAGAAATGGTCATTTGTTTTCCTGGTTCCTGCTTGTTGCATTTATTGAGTTGGAAAGGTCTTGTCAAAATTTTTGATATGCTGGAAACTAGACAGCATAAAGAAAGATCCTCATATTCATTTCTTGTGCGCCAAATGCATGAGAACAGGCAAGGAGCCCCAAAGAAAAGGTCCAATGCAAGGAATTAAAGGCCGAGCACATTTCAGGACGGAAGAATCCTTTTATGAAAATCCGTACCCTGAACGTATATGTAGTTCAAAATGATGGCCTGAGTGACATAAATCCATGACTGTACCATTAGATTTAGTGTGGATTCTTTTTGGTTCCACATACCCTTTGATTATAGTCATTTATATCAAGAAAAACCACAAAAGACTTCTCTTGGTATGATAAACTGAAATTATCGCAACAAAATCAAGACTTTCCATCCATGTCATAATGACGCATAATGTGTGCACCGTTACTTTTCTGATACTAAATAATCTCACCTACCATCTAAAGCGCATCAAGCATGCGTAGTTTCTATAAAGCCAAACTAGCCAGATGGCATGTGTAAGTGTAACAGGCAACGATGTTAATGTGGATACCTTTTTCGGGTGTATCCGTCCACCTTGTGGAACCAATAATTATCAAATACATTCAAGTATCCCTCATCCGTCCTTCTTGCAGACTTTGTAATAATTAAGGTTCGTTTCATCATCCCTCCACCTTGTGGATTTGTTTAAAATTAGATGTACTTCATTCTATATCATTCATTCGTCCACCTTGTGGACTTAGTCAATGTATCCGTCCATCTTGTGGACATAAATTTGGATGCTTTTTGACACGTGTTCATTTTGTGGACTTAGTTCATATATTCGTCCATCTTGTGACATCCGTCCACTTTGTGGATTTTATAAATTTTTTATACTAGTTTGTATCAGTCCGTTCTATAGATTTAGAAAATTTTTTGGAGGGTCATTTGTCACCTTGGTTACTTGGTTCGATGATTTCTATTTGAGTCCATCATTTTTGGAGGATCTCTTGGATCCTTCATCACCTAGATCATTCATCACCCTGTAGGTTGGAAGATTTAGATCTTTTACCAAGGTACTTTTTAATGGATTGGTTCGTCCATCCACTTGTAGGTAAGAGGACTTAAATTATTACCAAGGCACTTGTGAAGGGCTTGTTTCGTCTGTCCATCCCTTAGGTAGAACGACTTAGATTTTTAACCAAGGCATTCGGGAGTGGCTTAGTTTGTCATTCCTCCCGTAGGTAGGAAGACTTAGACTCTTGACCAAGACACTCATTGGTGGCTTAGTTCATTTACCCACCTGTATATAGGACTTAAATTTTTTACCAAGGCACTTATGGGTAACTTGGTTCTTTCCTCCACCCATAGGTAGGAAGACTTAGAATTCTGACCAAGGCACTTGTGAATGGCTTGGTTCATCCTTCCACCCGTAGGTAGGAAGACTTATATTTTTACCAAGGCACCCATGAGTGGCTTGGTTTGTCCTTCCACCCGTAGGTAGGACTTAAATTTTGACCAAGGCACTTTTGGGTGACTTGGTTCGTCTGTCCTCCCGTAGGTAGAAAGACTTAGAATTTTGCCCAAGGCACTTGTGAGTGGCTTGGTTCATCCTTCCACCCGTAAGTAGGAAGACTTATATTTTTACCAAGGCACCCATGAGTGACTTGGTTCATCCTTCCACCCGTAGATAGGACTTAAATTTTTTACTAAAGCACTTGTGGGTGACTTGGTTCGTTCCTCCACTCATAGTTAGAAAAACTTAGAATTCTGACCAAGGCACTTGCGAGTGGCTTGGTTCATCCTTCCACCTGTAGGTAGGAAGACTTATATTTTTACCAAGGCACCCATGAGTGGCTTGGTTTGTCCTTCCACCTGTAGGTAGGACTTAAAAAGGCACTTCTGGGTGACTTAGTTCGTCCGTCTTCCCATAGGTAGGAAGACTTAAAATTTTGTCCAAGGCACTTGTGAGTGGCTTGGTTCATCCTTCCACCCGTAGGTAGGAAGACTCATATTTTTACCAAGGCACCCATGAATGGCTTGGTTTGTCCTTCCACCCATAGGTAGGACTTAAATTTTGACCAAGGCACTTTTGGGTAACTTGGTTCGTCCGTCCTCCCATAGGTAGGAAGACTTAGAATTTTGTCCAAGGCACTCTTGAGTGGTTTGGTTCGTCCTTCCACCCGTAGGTAGGACTTGAATTTTGACCAAAGCACTTTTTGGTGGCTTGGTTCGTCCATCCTCCCGTAGGTAGGAAGACTTAGAATTTTGTCCAAGGCACTCTTGAGTGGCTTGGTTCGTCCTTCCACCCGTAGGTAGGAAGACTTATAATTTTGTCCAAGGCACTTGTGAATGGCTTGGTTCGTCCTTCCACCCATAGGTAGGAAAACTTATATTTTTACCAAGGCACCCATGAGTGGCTTGGTTTGTCCTTCCACCCGTAGGTAGGACTTGAATTTTGACCAAGGCACTTTTGGGTGACTTGGTTCGTCCATCCTCCCGTAGGTAGGAAGACTTAGAATTTTGTCCAAGGCACTCTTGAGTGGCTTGGTTTGTCATTCCACCCGTAGGTAGAAAGACTTATATTTTTACCAAGGCACCCATGAGTGGCTTGGTTTGTCCTTCCACCCATAGGTAGGACTTAAATTTTGACCAAGGCACTTTTGGGTGACTTGGTTCGTCCATCCTCTCGTTGGTAGGAAGACTTAGAATTTTGTCCAAGGCACTTTTGAGTAGCTTGGTTCGTTTTTCCACCCGTAGGTAGGACTCGAATTTTATACTAAGGCACTTGTGGGTGACTTGTTTTGTCCGTCCACCCGTAGGTAGAAAGACTTAGAATTTTGTCCAAGGCACTTGTGAGTGGCTTAGTTCATCCGTCCACCTATAGGTAGGAAGACTTATATTTTTACCAAGGCTCCCATGAGTGGCTTGGCTTGTCGTCCCACCCGTAGGTAAGACTTAAATTTTAACCAAGGCACTTTTGGGTGACTTGGTTCATCCGTCCTCTCATAGGTAGGAAGACTTAGAATTTTGTTCAAGGCACTCTTGAGTGGCTTGGTTCGTCCTTCCACCCATAGGTAGGACTCGAATTTTGACCAATTCACTTTTAGGTGACTTGGTTCATCCATCCTCCCGTAGGTAGGAAGACTTATATTTTTACCAAGGCACCCATGAGTGGCTTGGTTTGTCCTTCCACCCGTAGGTAGGACTTAAATTTTGACCAAGGCACTTTTGGGTGACTTGGTTAATCCATCCTCCCGTAGGTAGGAAGACTTAGAATTTTGTCTAAGACACTCTTAAGTGGCTTGGTTCGTCCTTCCACCTGTAGGCAAGACTCGAATTTTTTACCAAGGCACTTATGGGTGACTGTTGAGATTTGTGCCCTAGAATTCTATTGTATGATACTATATTTTATATTATTTATGACATTATGTATGACATGATGTATGACTTAATATTTTGATTAATAAAATTGTTTTATTATTATCTGAAATAATGGTAACATGAATATTTGGACATTATCATATAGTCCATGAGATGTATAGTATGTGATTTATGTGATTTAGTCATAGAAGATATAAGTCACAAGTTCTTTGTAAACTCAAAATTTGGTTCGTAGTCGGTGATGAAATTAGGCATTTCATCTGCGAAGACTACAACATATCAACTAAAATGATTTGTCTTGATCATGGAAGTGGTGACTTCTAGTTGATATGTTGATATGTTTTAAAAGTTAAAACATATTGAACTGGACCGCTGTGAGATTTATTATTCTCCTAACGACTGTCAATTGAATAATAAATCTCACGACTTATATTTGCATGAACTCTTAATCCTGAGAGAATAATGGACCTGATCATGAAGTGTAGGTTGCTTTGATATATCTAGAGTGAGATCTAAAGTAACGGTCAAAACCTCAGTATGTTGGGCAGCCACATTTAGTGTTGATGGAACATATATTCTTAAGATGGAATTCATAGTCTCTTAACGGAGATACAAAATATTCCCTTGAGATAAGTTTAATAGATTTGTTATTCAGATGAGTTAGGCCTAACCACTTTAGTAAGACTAAAGTATATATTTATGAAATTGAATTTCATAAATATATGGTGAATAACATTAAAGGATTAAATCGGATACTCAAGGATTAAGATGTAGTAATCTAAAAAGTGGCAGTCTACATTTATGACTTTGTATTACTACGAATATTCTATGAAATGGTTGCATATACAATAAAGTCTTAGGATATAATTTATTAATAAGGCCTAGAGTGCAACTATATTTATATAGTGGCATTAAATATAGTTAATGGTAACTTTGGACTTGTCAAGAGTTGACAGAAAGGCCTAAGGCCAATTTGAGCTAGTGTCTTATTTGTTCCCTTTTTGGTCCCATTCCAAGCCACATACTAAAGCCCAATTGGAAAGCCCAAAAGGTTAGCCCAATTAGATAATCAGTTATAAGGAGAGAAATATACAGATTTTATATAACATGAATTGGTATGTGAGTGTTGGACACTTTTAGATTCTCTCTAGAAACATATACATATAACTGATTGAGAGACCACACATCGTGGGCATCTAGTGGAATTGGAGTGAAGATTGAAAGTCTTCTTAAGAACTTCTGATCTTCGGTTTTGAATTTCACCGCTTCAAGGTACACGCTCTTGTTTTCTAATTCTGAAACTTATATGGCACATGTTATCAATTGTGAATGAAGTAGATCCGTTTTATAAATTTTATTTCCGCTGCGCATGTAATTTATCCATCAAATGGTATCAAAGCGGTCTTCAATTTCCAATTTGTATAACATGTTTTATGAGTTTTGGAATTAGAGATAATAGTTTCAATATGTTAGAAGATTATATATGTATTTAATTTTCTGCATGATTGTTAAAACTATGATTTGATAAAAACTGATATTGATGTTATGATGTTGTTTAAATTTGAATTTAAAGATGTTAAATTGAATTTTAAGGCTATAGCATCAATGGAATTCAGTTTTGATATCAAATTCTGTCAGTCATGTTCATATGGTGTTTGTTTGTTCATAGAAAACCGTTCAAAACTGTTCAGAGTTTCCCTTCAAAAACTGAAAACACGGGTTTTTCGTGAGTACGCTTAGTCGCGAGATACCCACGAGATAGTAGCAAAAGTTTCTGTCTGAATTTTTATGTTTTCATTTTTTTTTGCATAACTTGGTTTCGTGGGAAGTGCTAAGTAACGAGATACTTGCAAGACAGCAGCGAAAGTTTCTATCTGAATTTTGTGTTTTCATTTTTTTTGCTTAACTTGGTTTTGCGGGAAGTGCTAAGTAGCGAGATACTCGCAAGATAGCAGCGAAAGTTTCTGTCTGAATTTTGTGTTTTCATTTTTTTTGCTTAACTTGGTTTCGCGAGAAGTGCTAAGTAATGAGATACTCGCGAGGCAACAGCGAAAGTTTCTGTTTGAATTTTGTGTTTTCGCGGGAAGTGCTAAGTAGCGAGATACTCGCGAGACAGCAGCGAAAGTTTCTGTCTGAATTTTGTGTTTTCATTTTTTTTGCTTTACTTGGTTTCGCGAGAAGAGCTTAGGCGCGAGATACTCGCGAAAATGCCACTAAAGGGAATTTTGAAGTTTTTCTATGTGTTTTCAATTGTTTAAAGTGCAAGGCAATGTGTAATTAGATTATGCATGTTTAATAATTTAAAAACCTTCTATAAAACATCTAGTGGGAGAGAGATATAAGGGTTGCATCTCACGGCCTCCATTATCGGTTCATTGTAGTGTGGGCTAAGCACCTCGTCTTGGGGTATATGCCTCGCGATCCCAAAGGAGGGTGTTTACTTCATAGTACTACAAGATTGAACATACCGGTTTAAAGGAGTGTGGACAAGCACCTCGTCTTAGCTTATATGCCTTACGATCCCAAAGGAGGGTGTTTTCTTCCATGGTACTACAAGTTTAAACACCATAAAGGGAGATGAAATGTGGCTACTCATGATTCTAGATAATGGTGTACACTAGACTAAGTGTAATGTTAACCTCCCAAAGGAGCTATGTCATTATTACTTAGAGGCTAAAGATCATACGGCATATTATTAGTGTTTGATAAGAGTTATCATGATAGCACTAATAATGAGAATAGTTCTCAATCAATTAATGTGTTTGTAATAAACTTGCTACCAAGGAATTATAGACATGGATTGGGTTGTCGTTGCATATATTATACTATGGTTTTATTAAGGTTCCATATTATATGTTTATATGCTAAATTGATAATGTCCAGTTTACTTATTATATTCATGTTTATTATTTTTAGATTTGATCATGGCATCATTTAGCTCACTTGTTACTATTCTTAATCAAAACAAACTGTCTGGATCCAACTATGTTGACTAGAAAAGAAATTTGGACATAGTTCTCACTACTAAAGAGCATAAATATGTGTTTACTAAACCATGTCCTAGCTTTCCTTCGTTAGATGCTCATCTTGAGGAAAAACAACGATATGATCGTTGGCAGAAATCTAATGAGATGGCCAAGTGCTACATCTTAGCATCTATCTCAAATGTTCTACAGCATCAAATGTAGGATATAGAACTAGCTTCGGACATTATGTAAAGTCTGAAGGAGATGTTTGGTGAGGAAGGCCGTTCTGCAAGGCAAGAAACCATGAGACAAATTTATAATACCAAAATGGCTGAAGGTAGTTCAGTAAGGGAGCATTGTCTTACAATGATTTCCAATCTGAATACATTGGAAGTTTTAGGTGCCGATATTGATGGAGAATCCCAAGTGGATATGATACTCCAGTCACTACCAGAATCATTCAAGGAATTTAGACTTAATTATAATATGAACAAAAAGTTTTACTCTTTGTCTGAATTAATGAATGAGTTGGTAGCGGCAAAAGACATTCTTGGTACTTCTAATGTTGAAGCCAATGTGGGTGAAGCTTCTACTTCTCAACCTAAGTCGAAAGGCAAAGGTAAGAAGAAGAAGAAGAATGACTTCACTAAGTAAGAAGGTAAACAAATTGTCTTAGGGGTTGCTGACAAAGGAAAGAAGCTCGAAGGAAAATGTTTCCATTGTGGTGAGAAAGGACATTGGAAGAGGAATTATTTAATATTTAAGGCTACCAAGAATAAAGGTATGAAAATTTCATTCCTCCTTGAAATATGTTTAGTGCAGAATCCCACAGATTCTTGGTGTGTGGATTCAGGTTGTACTAATCATATCTGCAATTTTTTGCAGGGGTTCCAGGAGAACAGAAAGCTTAATAAAGGGGAATTGTTTCTTACTTTGGCTGATGGGAGCAGGATTCCAGTTGTAGCTATTGGAGTTTACAATTTATGTTTTAAGTCTAGGGTTTTAATATTAGAAGACTGTCTGTATGTACCTAATGTTCGTAGGAATTTAATTTCTGCAACTTATTTAGGTAAACATAGATATTGTGTTATCCTTAAAGACAATGTTGTAATAAAGAAGGGTAAAATGTTTATCTGTTCTGGCAATATTGTGGATGGCCTTTATATTTTAACTCCTGATAAGCATGAATTATATAATTCTGAATTAGATGATGACTCTCATGTAAAATCATTAAAGAGAAAGTTTCCTTCTACTAATGATGTATATCTTTGGCACTTGCGTTTGGGTCATATTAATTCAAACAGAATTCAAAGACTGATCAAAGATGGACTCTTAAAGCCCATGGACTTTGATGAATTTCGAGTTTGTGAATCTTGTTTGGAAGGTAAAATGACCAAACGACCTTTTAATGCAAAAGGTAAAAGAGCCCAAGAATTGCTTGAATTAGTTCATACGGATGTGTGTGGTCCTATGTCAACCCAAGCAAAAGGAGGTTATGTGTATTTCATCACTTTTACCGATGATTACTCAAGATATGGTTATGTGTACCTAATGAGACGGAAGTCCGAAGCTTTTGAAAAGTTCAAAGAGTTTAGGACTGAAGTTGAGAATCAATTAGGTAAACACATAAAAACCATTCGATCTGATCGTGGTGGTGAATACCTTCTTGAGGATTTCAAGGATTACCTAACTCAAAATAGGATTGTATCCCAATTGACTGCACCTAGAACTCCCCAACAAAATGGTGTAGCATAAAGAAGGAATAGGACTCTTTAGGAAATGGTTAGGTCCATGATGAGTTACTCAACTTTACCAATTTCTTTTTGGGGATATGCACTAAAAACTGCAATGCATATTTTGAATTTAGTTTCATCAAAATCTATTCCTAACACACCTAAGGAATTGTGGAGTGGGCGTAAGCCTAGTATAAAATATCTCCACATTTGGCGATGTCCAGTACATGTGTTGAAAAGGAAGTCTGATAAGTTGGAATCTAAAACTGAAGTATACATGTTTTTAGGATATTCAAAAGAAACAATGGGTTATTTATTCTATAATCATAAAGATAATAAAATGTTTGTTAGTACACATGCCAAATTTTTGGAAGATGATTATATGAATAACTTTGATCCTAGAAATAAAGTTGTTTTGGCTGAAATGAATGAACCTGTAGTTGAACAACCAATAGATGAAACTAGAGATGATGTAGTTGTATTGGATATACCACAAGATACTACTGGTGAGATGACTAGTACACACGTGCCTTGTCGTAGTGGGAGAATTGTTCGGCCTCCTATAAGATTCATAGGTTTGGGAGAAACTTATAAAACTATCTCAGAAGAGGCTGAATTGGATCCTTACACTTATGAAGAGGCAATGAATGATATAGATGCGCATCATTGGGTTAAGGTTATGAAATCTGAATTAGATTCCATGTATTCCAATCAAGTTTGGGATCTTGTAAAGGCGCCTAACGGTATTAAACCTATTGGTTGCAAATGGGTTTACAAGAGGAAGAGAGGGATAGATGGAAAGGTTGAAACCTTTAAAGTAAGGCTAGTGGTGAAAGGGTATATACAAAAAGAAGGTAGTGATTATGAAGAAACCTTTTCACTAGTAGCAATGCTGAAATCTATCAGAATTCTCTTATCCATTGCTGCTCATTATGATTATGAGATTTGGCAAATGGATATCAAGACTGCATTTTTTAATGGTAATCTTGAAGAGGAAATCTATATGATGCAACTGGAAGGTTTCATAGCAAAGAGCCAAGAGCATATGGTATGCAAGTTGAAAAGGTCCATTTATGGACTTAAGCAAGCATCTAGATCATGGAACATCAGATTTGATCAAGCAATCAAATCATTTGGTTTTGAACAAAATCTTGATGAACCATGTGTGTACAAAAGACATCAAGATAAAGTAGTAATGTTCCTAGTGTTTTATGTTGATGATATTCTACTCATTGGAAATGATGTAGGGGTAATGTCATCTATAAAGGTTTGGTTGTCAAGCCAATTTGATATGAAGGACTTGGGTGAGGCTAATTTTATTCTAGGGATCAAGCTTTGGTGAGATCGCAAGAATAAGATGTTAGGCTTATCACAAGTTAGATATATAGATAAGGTTCTAGAATGGTTTAGCATGCAAAACTCCAAGAAATGATTACTTCCTTTCAGACATGGAGTTCTTCTGTCTGATGACTAAAGGCCTAAGACTCAAGAGGAAATAGATATGATGAGACAAGTTCCTTATGCTTCTGCAGTAGGAAGTCTAATATATGCCATGCTTTGTACTAGACCAGATATTTGTTATTTAGTTGGTATGGTCAGTCGATATCAATCAAATCCAGGACCAAAACATTGGCAAGCTGTAAAGCATATTCTCAAGTATCTACGGAGAACGAGAGATTATATACTTGTTTACCGATGTGAGGATTTGATACCCATGGGCTATACAGATTCAGATTTTCAATCGGATCTAGATTTCAGAAAATCCACATCAGGATGTGTTTTCACCTTGGGAGGTGAAGCCATAACTTGGAGGAGTGTTAAGCAATCTTGTATTGCGGACTCCACCATGGAAGCTGAGTACGTTGCTACTTGTGAAGCAGCAAAAGAAGCTGTATGGTTCAAGAAATTCCTTTCTGACCTTGGTGTAGTAAGAATAAAGCAAGTTCCCATCACTTTGTTTTGCGATAATAGTGGTGCAGTTGCACAATCAAAAGATCCAAGGAATCACAAGAAAGGAAAGCACATTGAGAGAAAATATCACATCATTCGAGACATCATTGCTCGTGGAGATTTGGTGGTAGCAAAGATTGAAAGTGCAAATAATCTAGCAGATCCCTTTACCAAAGCCTTGCCTCAAAAGACCTTCGAGTCACATTCGGAGGGAATAAGAGTTAGATTAGTGCACAATAGTCTTTAGTGCAAGTGGGAGATTGTTGGGATTTGTGCCCTAGAATTCTATTGTATGATACTATGTTTTATATTATTTATGACATTATATATGACATGATGTATAACTTAATATTGTGATTAATAAAATTGTTTTATTATTATCTGAAATAATGATAACATGAATATTTGGACATTATCATATAGTCCATGAGATGCATAGTATGTGATTTATGTGATTTAATCACAGAAGATATAAGTCACAAGTTCTTTGTAAACTCAGAATTTGGTTCAT
Organism: Quercus gilva; assembly: GCA_023621385.1. Taxonomy (NCBI): domain Eukaryota; kingdom Viridiplantae; phylum Streptophyta; class Magnoliopsida; order Fagales; family Fagaceae; genus Quercus; species Quercus gilva. Next base: position 59,031,659 of record CM042473.1, on the reverse strand, counting down.
AGTCGGTGATGAAATTGGGTATTTCATCTGCGAAGATTATAACATATCAACTAAGATGATTTGTCTTGATAATGGAAGTGGTGACTTCTAGTTGATATATTGATATGTTTCAAGAGTTAAAACATATTGAACTGGACCACTGTGAGATTTATTATTCTCCTAACGACCGTCAATTGAATAATAAATCTCACGACTTATATTTGCATGAACTCTTAATCCTGAGAGAATAATGGACCTGATCATGAAGTGTATGTTACTTTGATATATCAGGAGTGAGATCTAAAGTAATGGTCAAAACCTCAGTATGTTGGACAGCCACATTTAGTGTTGATGAAACATATATTCTCAAGATGGAATTCATAGTCTCTTAACGGAGATACAAAATATTCCCTTGAGATAAGTTTAATGGATTTGTTATTCAGATGAGTTAGACCTAACCACTTTAGTAAGACTAAAGTATATATTTATGAAATTGGATTTCATAAATATATGATGAATAACATTAAAGGATTAAACCGGGTACTCAAGGATTAAGATGTAGTAATCTAAAAAGTGGCAGTCTACATTTATGACTTTGTATTACTATGAATATTCTATGAAGAGGTTGCATGTACAATAAAGTCTTGGGATATAATTTATTAATAAGGCCTAGAGTGCAACTATATTTATATAGTGGCATTAAATATAGTTAATGGTAACTTTGGACTTGTCAAGAGTTTACAGAAAGGCCCAAGGCCCATTGGAGCTAGTGTCTTATTTGTTCCCTTTTTGGTCCCACTCCAAGCCACATACTAAAGCCCAATTGGAAAGCCCAAATGACTAGCCCAATTAGATAATCAGTTATATGGAGAAAAACATATAGATTTTATATAACATGAACTGGCATGTGAGTGTTGGACACTCTTAAATTCTCTCTAGAAACATATACATATAACTGATTGAGAGACCACACATCTTGGGCATCTAGTGGAATTGGAGTGAAGATTGAAAGTCTTCTCAAGAACTTCTGATCTTCGGTTTTGAATTTCACCACTTCGAGGTACACTCTCTTGTTTTCTAATTCTGAAACTTATATGGCACATGTTATCAATTGTGAATGAAGTAGATCCATTTAATAAATTTTATTTCCACTATGCATGTTATTTATCCATCAGTGACTTGGTTTGTCCGTCCACCCATAGGTAATAAGACTTAGAATTTTGACCAAGGCATTCTTGAGTAGTTTGGTTCGTCCTTCCACCCATAGGTAGGACTTGAATTTTTCACCAAGGCACTTATGACTTGATTCGTCTGTCCTCCCATAGGTAGAAAGACTTTGGTTTGGATGAGAATTAGGTGTCGTTGGCATCCTTGATCGTTAATACCCTTGGTTGTCAATCCATCCCATTGGGATGAGGATTAGGTGCCTGTTGGCTTCCTTTTGTAGTGTTTAGCCATGAGGTCTTACTGAAGCGTTGACATTTGTTGTATGCTTTTATGTAGGATTGGACATCCTTCTGCATGGTAGGCTACTGGTACACTGCCCCCGGGACACGTGATGCCTGAACTTTCAACCTTCAGGACGCGTTGTAGTCCTCTAGAAGTGTCCCATTCTTAAGGTAGAAGGTGATTGGAATCGTCCAACCGATACCTGCTGGTATCACTTGTATTTCCAGTTCCTTAGTGATGACCAATAGTCATGTGTTCGGTAGATGCAGCCTTGGCCAATCAATCAACGTGTTCTTCTTCTTCCCTTGGGACTTGTACAAATTCTACTGCAAATTTTTGATCTGTTCATCTCTTGACAAGGCTAAGGTACTTCATTCGCTCTCCTTTGGTTTCATAGTCTTCGTTAATAGTCCCGTTAGTATAGCTACGCACTTAGCTTCATTATTGGCCGTCTGGAACTAGAGTCAGGTGGTGCACTCTATGACATCCTCTTTGAAAGATTGTAGGACTACCTCGATCCCTGCAGCATGTCTATTGGATTATCCATCCGTTCAAACCTTCCATAGGGCTACTACCCCCCTGACTTTCGCCTTGTTTGTCATAAAGTTTGTGATGCAATCAGCTAATGCTTGGGCTGAGGCTAACTTCTCCATATGGGGATATCTTTCTTCTGCTCCCCTGATCTTGATTTTTCTAAGTTTGAGATTACTACTAAGGAGGATTCTATGGTGACTGTGGCCAGTGACGTGGCAGAGCAAGGAATGGATAGTGCTGCTATGAAGAAGCGAGACGAAGAGATGGACTCCAAGACTTAAGTTCTCTTCTTTCTTATGTATCTTTTATTTTCTCATTCATTATTTCGGGACAATAGGTCTTTGGTTTTTGGACGATGTAACCTTTTGTTGAATGTATGAACTTTTAATCCGTCTCTTCTCCTTCTAGATTGACTTTGATAATTGTTGAAGTGCCTACTCTATTCTAAATGTTTAGTATTATTTGCTTGTCCAAGGTTGAGGTGACATGTTAATGCCTCGTCACCTTTTATTCCTCCCCTTCAAGTTGTGGAGTATGCGGTGACTGGGTATTGGTACTTCGTCACCTTTTCAGTCTTCCACTTTGTCACCTTTTCAGTCTTCATCACCTTTTCTAAATGTTTAGTATATTTTTTTATTTTATTTATCGGATCACATCCAGAAAGTAGACTAGCTTTATTATTAGAAAATAATTGGTCTGCTTAAGGCCATTCAAGTAGCTAAGGTTTCCAACAACTCTTTCTACTGGCTTAGTCGACGTTTCCAAACTAGAAACGACATTAATGTCAAATAAAACAATCACACTCCTAATTATAAGTGTGCGTTATTTGCTCAGCTTGTGAGCCTAAAATTTGTGTGCGATACAACATCATTTTGACATTACATGTATGTCGCTGACTCAAAGTTTTAAGCAAATTATGTCTTAAGATATCCTTATAGATTTTAAGTATGATCTCGCCAGAGTTGACATTATGGCACGTATGTCATTCACGTATATCATCAATTTTTTTTTTTTGGGTCGTCCACTTTGGGTAGTGGACTTGTTGAGGTGACTAAGTATTGGTACCTTCGTCACCTTGTCTGTCGTCCACTTGGGGTCATGGACTAACTAAGGTGACTAAATATTGGTGCCTTGTCACCTTTTTGGTTGTCCACTTTGGGTCGTGGACTTATTTAGGTGACTAAGTGTTGGTACCCTCGTCACCTTGTCAGTCGTCCACTTGGGGTCATGGACTAACTAAGGTGACTAAATATTGGTGCCTTGTCACCTTTTTGGTCGTCCACTTTGGGTCGTGGATTTGTTGAGGTGACTAAGTGTTGGTACCTCGTCACCTTGTAAGTCGTCCACTTGGGGTTATGGACTAATTGAGGTGACTAAATTTTGGTGCTTCGTCACCTTTTTGGTCGTCCACTTGTAGGTGACTTAGTATGGTGACTATCCACCCTTAGGCGACTGTGGTCATACGTCCACTGGTAAGCGATTTAGTGCAGTTATCGTCTACCCATAGGGGACTTTTGGTTATGCGTCCACCCGTAGGTAACTTAGTATAGTGACCATCCACTCATAGGCGACTTGGGCCATATGTCCACCCGTAGGTGACTTAGTGTAGTGACCGTCCACCCATAGGCGACTTGGGCCATGTGTCTACCCATAGGTGACTTAGTATAGCAACCGTCCACCCGTAGGCGACTTTGGCAGTGCATCTACCCGTAGATAACTTAGTATAGTGACCGTCCACCCATAGGCGACTTTGGTCATACGTCCACCTTGAGAGGTGATATTCAATTTGAGAAGTAAGGGCCACCTTGAGAAGTGGGGTTCACCTTGAAAGGTGATGTTCACCTTGGGAGGTGATATTTTGAGCCGATGCATTGTACAAATATTCCTCATCTGTTGCCCTCTTCCATGTTTGCCTTTGCTACTTGAGTTGATCATCTATGGACGATCTCTTAGATTGTTCGTCACCTTGGCGACTTGGATGATCAGTACTTGAGCTGATCGTTCACCACCTCGGAGACATTATAGAAGGGTAGGCGGTATTAATCGTTGCTTTGATCCCTTTTCATCCTCCTCGGCCATTCCAACATGGGGTCGTCTTTGATAAGTGTAAGTATATGGTCGATAGGAGCGTTTAGTGGGGTGAAGCAAACGGGTTGGCTGGTAGAATGTATAGACCTCTTGCCTTCTTTTTGGCCAATTGTTCATTATCCTTCAGTATTGTAGTCGTCAGTCTTACTTCTTTTCTATTTTCTCTTCCCTTCTGTAATATTTCGAAGGGGTGGATAGTGATTATGACCACTTCTACGTTGATCATTCGATAAGACTTGATGTTCTTGCGACTGCTTCATTTGCACATCCAATGCTTGGTTTTGTAGGATAAAGGCTTCATTTTATTGAGTAAGTCACTTAATTGCAGCCGAGAGTGTCTGCAGTTGCCATTCTACAGCAGTGGGGGGATTTCCAAGTTCTTGGTTGGCTAATGCCATCGATCAAGTATGGATCGTACGACCTTTTGTCTCAGGGATAAAGCAATGACTGATTACTCGTATTTCCCACAGACGGCACCAACTGATGATGTCAAAAAATCATCAGTAAGTCTCACGATCCTCATGTACTCGATACAAGATCTGCATAACACAAAAAAAGAAGACCTTACAGAGAGTACCGGTGTGGTACCTGCCAAATACCTTCCGAAGGTTAAGTTAGAGAACTCTTTACAACTTTAGAGTGCAGGAACTGGGGTAAATTATGTGTACCTTTTTCTGAGGGTCTTTAGGTTTTTATAGTAGTATAGAATCAAACTTCCTTGACTTGCACCTTAAGTCTTTTTCTTATGGAGGAGATCTCCATTAATGCGCGTATCTTCCAGAATCCTTTTTACGTTAGAATTCTATTCATATTGGGACTTTATGGACTAGGGTTAATCTTGAGATACAAGTTATTTCTTCTTAGGATTTCTTGGAGTCCACATAATGACCAGTTGAATGCCACGTGGACTTTGGATCCGTCTACTATGTGTCCGTTCATATATGACTTGTTCACCATTAGCCCATTTGTCTCACAACATCGAGTCCATCTAAGTGGATCCATCACCTCCAATTTTCTTCCTCTTCAAGTCCTATCATGTCATCAGCCTAATAAGACCATCTACTATGTTGCAAGGTGGGCTTGTCAAGCTAAACAATTAGACATTTGGTCCGTTCACTTATGCTTCATGTTGTCAGCTTTGTAGATCTAAAAATACCCTTATTAGCAGCAATACCTAAAGAAGCAACTGCAAGAGCAATTTTTCCTTTTGATCTTATAGCAGCCAAAATTGTTCTATAAAGATATGTTCTTCCTGTTCCACCATGACCATAGGCGAAAAACATTCCCTCGCTTTCAAAAGAAACAGCATCCATTATAGAATTATAGATTGTTCTTTGTTCATTGTTGAGGCCAGATATCAAGATCTCATGTTCTCTTTGTAAACTTCCTATATCATATGACATTTCTTCTTCAATACGTATATTTCCTTTATGAATAGGAAGATTTACATCTGGTTAAGGCATCTGAGGATAGCCTTTCAAAGATTTCCTATATTGTATCATCACCAGCATCCATGTCATAGTTCTAAAAGTCCCTTTTCTTTTATGAAGGCAATTAACAATGTTATAAGCTTCTATCTATAATTAACTTATAAATTGCTTCAAATGGACAACAATTTGCTTTGGTTTCTATTATGTTTGGTTGCTTAACTTCAATTCTAATGAATTTTCTACACTCCTTTGAGTATTAGTGCCATAGTTAACCATTTGTGTGACTTATTCCATAAAATGCAAACCGAAAAGGTTCATTTACCTTAACTAAATTTCTCTCAGTCCGACAAAAAATGCATTTAATTTGATAAAATAAAATTTAGCATTTCTAAGAACTTTTCCATGTCCTAAATTAGAGAAACTCAAATTAGAATTCCAAATTAGAATTCCAATTTTGCGCCATATGTCCTAAATTATTTATCTTTAAAGAGTTTTATTTCTTAATTTTAGAATCAAATGTGGGACAACATTATAATTATTCATCCAAGTGAGTTATTAAGTACAAAAACCAAAGAATCTAAAATAAATGAATCGTTTAAAAAAAAAAGTTCTTCACAATAATAAATAAATAAATAAATGGATAATTTACATTTTATACCTAATAAAATCTTTAAAATTTTTTTAAAGAATTAACAAAATATAAAAATGACTATCAATAGTATTTAAATTATATATATAGGAATTATATTATACATCTTATTATATATCTTTAAATGTATCCATGGATATGCATGGGATTACAAGCTAGTCTATATATCTATATCTATATCTATATCTATATATATATAATAGCAGAAGTTGAGAGAAAGTGGGTTCCTACAATTAAGGAGGTGGTGACAAATAGGATAACTGTCTATCTAAAATTCAGACAATTTTAACTTAAAAAAGCGATACATTATGTTGTTTGGCAAGGTTATAGCACCATTTAAAAACCTCTCTATAAATAAAAAAATTAACCGATTAAAATACTATGCATACATAAAAATAGAGAGAGAGAGAGAGAGAGAGAGGCGATGAGGCCTTTCTCCTATCACTAAGCCTCCGTTCAATCTGTTAAAAAAAAAAACCTCCGTTCAAAAAAAACCATTCCAGATCACATATTTATAACAGAGGAGTGCGTCCCTAACTTCTTCGCTGCAAAGAAAATCCATACTATCACCAAATACTCCGACTGATTTCATCGCTAATATTTTAAGTAGATTAGCGGACAAGAGTGTCGCTGTTGATGGAGCGCTTGAAGTGGGTTTGATGAATCCAGGCTTTGAAACGCAGAAATATCTAAGGCCGTCCATTGTACGGGGAAAGAAAGCAGATTTTGTCAGAACCATACACCGAACAGCAAAAACAATCCCCTTCATTCCCTATTTGGAAGGAACGCATTGAATTTTTTTGGAACTTCTTACCGGCGAAGAGAGAAATATCAAAGGCTGGCCATCACCATTAGTTTCCCCACCACCGTTCGTTCCATTTCCAGATTCAGACCATCAGATCGCCAGAATCGACATCAACAATGGTACATTTTTTCCTCAATTTTCTAGGTTTGGGTATAAAACGTTACTTTTAATTGATTTTTTTTTTTTTGTTTAGTAGGTTTAGTTTTGATTCATTTTTGTTATGGGTTTTTGGATTCTCTATCAAAATGTTTGTTTTCTCAATTTTAGATATTTGCTGTTGTTTTGTTTTTTTGTTTTTTTTAGATTATAGAAATCACTAAAAATATTGATTTTAGTTTGGGTACTTATATTTATAATCTTAACGAAATCTTTGGTATTAAATAAGTATAGAATTGAATGTTGCATTGATACTTATTTTAGGTTTTCCTGCACAATACGGTTGAGAGAGAGATACGTTGCAGAAATACAAGGAGAATCGAGAAAGAGAACAATAGAGAGAGAGATTCGGGCTGAACTGCTATCGGAACTGCTACTGGTTAGTTTATCTCTTTGCTTTTTAGTTTATACATTAAATTAGATCAAGTTTTTATAATTTTGTTGGATTGTTTTTTATTTGACTTCTTGGGTTATATTTCTGATTAAAGTGTCTGAGTTATTATTATTATTATTATTATTATTATTATTTGTTTCGTTTTGTTTTTTTTTTTTTTTGTTTTGGGTATTTGGTTAAATTGATGTGTGGGTATCTATTTATGGTGTCTAGTTAAAACTCAAATGAATGGAATGAAAGTAGTGAGTTCCATTCTCTTTTGGATACTTTAAAGATCAAAAGAGAGCAATAGATTATTGGGTTTTTCCCTTTTCTAGGTCTTTTAGAAGAAGTAACGTGGATGTATCTGTTTCTATTTCTGTGATGTGGCTGTATTTCTGCTGTTGCATATTCTGCTTCCGCAAATCAGGTTCAGGATTTTCTGCATAATCTGTGCTTACAGGGGGGCTGAGTGTAATATTTGTTGCTATTTCTGTAATGTATGTACATGGGTGTATTTTTGCTGCTGCATATTTTGTTTTCTGCAGAACAATTCAGGATTTTCTGCATAATTTGTTCTTACAGGGGGGCTGAGTGTAATATCTGTTGCTTTTTCTGTGATGTATGTCCATGGCTGTATTTCTGTTGCTGCATATTTTGTTTCCTACTAAACAGGTTCAGGATGCCAGGAAAAATTGAATCCAATCATCGCTAATTAAGTCTAAAATGCTTATACTACTCGAATTTCAATTTGTCTTCTTCAATATATCTATATTTTAATTTTTTTTCCCCCTGCTTAATTGTCTAGGGTTCTTCTTTTACCCTTTTTAAAAAATAGATTGGTTGATTCTCTTTCTTTGGATGCTTTGGTTTGGTTTTTAATTTTGGTAACATTAGGGACTTATCCTTTGATTTATTGCAGTTAAAAGTAAAATTTCACCTTGGATTGTTTAAAATCTTTATGTATAAGACGAAAACAAATTTTCCAGTTCAAGTTTGTGCCAAAAAGTGATACTGTTTAATGTTAATTTTGTTGTAATCTTTAATAGCATGATCAAATGATTAAAATAAATACATTTTCCCCTTTTGTTCTGTTGCTGTGAAGTGAGAGGTATGATGTGTTGAGGTTTGAGTACAAAGTAGATTTACCTGCCAGGCTGACCATTATTTTAAGTTATGTGTGTTTGGCTATCTACATAAGTTCATTAAATAATTGGATCTGTAAATGATGCTGTATTGAGCCATTTTGGTGCATAGGTATAGTTTTGCTGCTGGCAAAATGCATCCATCCGAATCTTCAACACCAATTGATGGTGCCCAGTCTATTTCACATGCGCTAATTCGATTAAAATCTGCCATTTTAGGATCTCAAGGGAGTCTTTTACCTCCACAAGCAGTATTTTCTTCAGTTGAAATTGAATTTTACAGTTTTGTTTTGTTTTTTGTTTTTTTTTTTTTTTTGTTATGAACTAAGGAATATGAGTTAACAGCATGATCAAATGAATAAAATACATACATTTTCCCCTTTTGTTCTGTTTCTAAAAAGTGAGAAGTATGATGTGTTGAGGTTTGAGTACAAAGTAGATTTACCATTCCTGAGTTATTTGTTTTATTTTTTATTTATTCATATAAATATAAATATGCAATGTAGCCCCTCTCCAACTTATTTATATTTATTTTCCTCTCACTTTCTATTTCAAAATTCTGTAATCAAATATGTTTTTTAAAATTTATTCATTGTTAAATGTTCTATGCTCTCATTCTTTTGTTCATTGTGGTTCGTAGGAATGGTAGATGAGAATATCACATTTTTCAAGTAAGTTTTAGATCTGCTATGATTCAAGTTTATAAATTTTTTTGTGAATTTTCTATTTTTATTTTTTAATCTATGTTACTTTTTTTATGTGTACCAATTGCTAATTTGGAACTGTTAAGACTTGATTTATGCAAATTACTAAATTTTTCCTGTTGAGAGATTTTTTGAATATGAAAATCCATAGACCCAAATTTAGAATAAGGCTATCAATGATTGAATATAATATAGTATTCTCTTTTGCATTTTTAGTTGTTGACAGACCAGGTCAGGTTCCATGAGCACAGATAGTATATGTGTTCGGCTATCTGCATAACCTCATTAGATTAGTGGATATGTAAATGATGCTGTATTGAGTCATTTTGGTGAATAAGTACAGCTTAGGTGAAATTGAATGTTACAATTCTTTTTTTTTTTTTCTTTTTTTTTCCTTTGATTTGGTTATGAACTAAGAAATATGAATTAGTTTTAAGTGTTTTGGTTGGGTTGGTTTTGATTTAAGTTTTTTAGTTGGGTTAGTTGTATAGTGAAAAGGCATGTCTGTTTATTTCAATGTAATTTATCAGGATCCTTCGTAAATACCATCGAAGTTTGGGTTGTGATGACTAACAGTTTTTAGAATGTATAGTAATAATAATTTCTTGATAAATGGAATTGTGGAATTTTTTTAGAGCAGATTTTAGAAAGCAAGCAAAACTTGACATTGAGCTCTAGCTCAAATGGCATCTCCATGCCTTCAAGGAATGGGGTGCAGGGTGATATGTAGACATGGGAAAGAAAGATTCAACATAAAGTAGAGAGCAAAACTCAGGAAGGCTTCTTACTGTAGACAGAACAACTCTATACATGATGAGTTTAAAATTTTCTAAATACAGTAGATTTCTTTAGTCACAAAACATAAAGAACGACGTTGACGCATGGAAATATGTATCATGTGTCAAATAAGAGAAAGTCAAAGTTCAAAGACTCATCTTATATGTGAAGGAAAATAATCAAGAGTCTCTAATAAGTATATATAGGATGATTAGGATCTTGACCAGATAAATTGACATTGAGAAATGAAAGCACTTTCCACAATTTTTTAAAAGGTCAAACTACATTTGCAATACTCTAACGTTGAGGTTGTTTTATGAGCTCCAGCAATGTCAGAGGCTCGAATTTTCTTAACTTGGAACTTCAAAAACCAAATATTGGCAACCATAATGTTAGAGGTTTAAGAAAGTAGTTCAATTGTAGTTCTGGTACAATTGTTTACACATTTTGGGGGTAAGTCAATATCTGTAATTGCTAAGGCCAAATTAAATATTTGTAAAATTTTTTTTAAATTTGATTGTAAAAGGGGAGAGTTTTTGTTTTGTTTATAATATGATTTGTAGTGTAGTTTTTTGGCCTTTTAGAATCTAAAAGTTGCTAACTACTTAAAATGAGGGGTTCGTTTTTGTGATCAAATGATTATTACACTACTTTTTTTTTCTTTTGCATCCTATTGATCTTATTCTGAACTAAATTTTGTGGGATGTGTATGGTTGTGGTGCAGTGGGTATTCTTTGCTTAGGGATCCCCAGTACAACAAAGGACTTACCAATGCTTTGGTCATTCAGTTGATTCCTTACTGCCAGTCTATACTTGCTATCATGATAGCAAAAAAAGGAGTTTCAGTCGGTTTTTCCTATTATTGGATATAAACCAATGACTTACTGCTTACTATTCAAAGGGGGGAGGAGCACTAAGAAAGAGAAAGCGTTATCACTATTCAAAATGATGCAACAGCTAGCACGCTAAGATCAAAAGGGAAAATAGCAACTACAAAATTCAATTTAGTTTTCAGTTTCCGTTTTCCATCCTACCTTATTTGTTGTTTTTGAAGAGTGATTGAAATTGTAGAATTTTGAAATTTGAAAGTGTATAATTATCAATGTTAGCTAATATTAACTGTCTGTCATTGATCATATGGAATTTTCAACTTAGTGCTATTTTTACCATGTTTTTAACATGTGAAAGCAATCAACTGGATAAAGGTTCAAAAGATTAAAATAATAGTGTGTTGAATGGATGGTCCAATTAATAACTAACGTATCTTACACACTTTGCAACAAATTTTTTCTTTAAAAAATGATTTTATTAGCCAAATTTCTCTTCTACTTATGAGATTTCAAATGATCCCGCGCATTGCGCAGGTTAAACACTAGTATATATAAAATTGAAGCCTTTGAAGCTCCCACAATTTTCCATGTCAGCACAATATTAAAAAATAAATAAAAAAAATAAAAAAAAATAAAACTTTCACGCAAGACATAGAACTTTTCTAAAACCCGATAAACGCAAAACCCACTCATCAATCAATACCCACTATACCCACAAACCCTATTTCTCCTTCCTCAGACCCTATCTCTCCTAATCCCCTTCTCCTTTCCCATTTCACCCACAACCACCACAACTCAGCAGGCAGCAGCACAACCACCACCCACAACAACCGCAAACTCTCTGGATCAAAGAAGAGCCTTTCTCTTTCTCACAGTGTATCTGAGTTCCTTCCTTCCTCGCCTATCTAAGTTCCTTCTTGTCTTCCTCTCCTCACAGAACGTGGCTGCTTCGTTTGAGGTATCTCTCCATTCTTTTGTTTGATGATTTTTGTTTCCCTTATTACATTTTGTTATATGGATTGGTAGTAATGGTTTTCTGCTCGGTTTTGTACACACAACTTAGTTTCTAAGATTATAAGGAAGACAAACACACATTCAAAATTGAATCTTTATTATTGGTTTGAGAGTTTGGGTCTTTGATAGAGATATAATTGATTAATTGAGAAACAGAGAGAGAGAGAGAGAGAGAGAGAGAGAGAGAGAGAAGCCCAGGAAAATTGATACCGATATGAACTCTTTAAGTCTCATCTATATCTCTGCGTTGTGTCTTATTTTTATGCTTAAGGGAGGTTTTAATTTATGAAATAAGCTATAGGTGGGATTAATAACCAATTAGTTGTGGTGAAATTGTCCTTCTGGCTTAGGCAACCATGCCCACTGACCAATTGGAAATAACTTGGAATGTAAATGTTCAAAGCCCTGTTGTTTTGCAACTTATCTTTTGGAATCCAGGTAAGACAGGCTTAGCAAAGGTGCAGACATTGTAATTGTTTGTTCAATTAGAAATAACAATGAATTGCTTTGCTGTGGCATGGATGATTGTTTTGATTCCTGTGGTTTTCAATTGGAGCTCTGTCCTTTGGTTCAATTCTGACAGACGCTATAGAAAAACCGCCAATACTGTCAAATGCTGTATTTTAAAACTACAACCATAGTGTCATGTTTTTTCACCAGTTGTTTTTTTTAGCACATTCGTTTCTTATTATGCTTTGTGTTTTTGTTTCTTCAATTAGAAATAAAAATGAATTGCTTTGCTGGGAAATTCTAGATAGTTGTCTGCAAACCATTTTTAAGGTTGCTTTGAATGTTGTGTAAAGAAGAAAATACAGATCGATCTTACTTTATTTACTTATTGTGTTTTTTGGTTTGTGAGAAATTAAAAGTTATGCATAAGTAAGCAGAAATAATGTTTGAACCAAGTAACTTGAATATTTGTTTCAAAAACTTTAAAATATAAAGAAGCAAAGCAAAGAGAAAAAGAAAAAAAAGAAAGAAAAAAAGGCATATAGAGCATGTAGGTGAGAATTTGGGGCAGAGCTCAAATTCAATTAGAAATAAAAATGAACAAAAGCAACAGTTGATTGCATTGCTGAAGCTTTTTTTTTTTTTTTTTTTTTTTTTTAAAGATGGAAATGATATTGGAATTTAATTTTTTTTTTTTTTTTTGCCTTTATGATCAACAAATGATGAGTGTATCAAATAAATTAAGCCACAACCTTGCTTTTCTATTCTTTAAAGCAGTGTAGATCTCAAGTTTATTCATTTTCTTGACTGTAGTTTTATTTCTCAATCTATCAGTAAAATATATAACTTTTAATTGTATAGAATATATAACTTTTAACTTTATACAATGAAGTTTTGAACAGTCCTAGAGTTGTTATATTTTTGAAAAAAAAAAAAAAAAAAAACCCAAACTTCTTGGCTTCTGCAGCAATTTCCTCACCTGGCAGACCACCTATAATAGCAGCTATCAATCAATTATTCTTCATCTTTAATAGAAATGATTATAGACTTATTTAAATTTGATAAATATTTAAATTTTAGGTTCAAATGTATAGTTAAATCTGCCCCCAAACACACTGTATTCTTTACTATATTGTTAATTTAATATGCAGTAACATATTTGGTGATCAACTTCTTCAATTACATCATTATAGTCCAATATTTTTGGTGCTCAATGCACTTTCTGGTCACATGCTGTATTTTAAATCTACAACCATAGTGTCATGTTTTGTCACCAGTTGCTTTTTTTTTTTTTTTTAGCACATTCATTTCTTATTACGGTTTGTGTTTTTGTCTCTTCAATTAGAAATGAAAATGAATTTCTTTGGTAGGAAATTCCATTGTTGTGAATCTATTCTGCTTTACTTAGAAATAGCATAACAATTGATGAGATCCTTTGCTATGTAATTTTAATCTCTAAGAATATGTGAAAGGAGTTTTGGGGGATTTTTTTTTTCAGATAGTTTTCTTCAAACCATTTTTAAGGTTGCTTTGAATGTCGTGTAAAGAAGAAAATACAGATCTTACTTTATTTACTTATTGTGTTTTTGGTTTGTGAGAAATTAAAAGTTATGCTTAAGTAAGCTGAAATAATGTGTCAGATTTTGTAAATCTTGATGACATTTTGTAATTGAAACCCACAGTAGAGAATGTTATTCATGCTGTTTCTTTTTTCTTTTTCTTTTTTTTAATTTTAAGGAAGAGGGATGCAAATAAGGTGCTTAGTGAAATGCAAAACAGGAAGTGCTCGGGTGTGTTTTGCACTAATCAAACCAATCACATTGAATTTATATAAGAAATGGGAAAAAGCTACAATTTTTGTTGGGGTTTTCTTAGTTGCAAATGCTCTTGAGCATTTGAAGCGGACAACTACAAATAAAGAGGTTGAACATAACCCAATTACTCCAGGTGAGTGCCTAATTGTTATTTCCATATTCTTGAAGAGATTAATATTCTAGGTACCTGAAGGATTTAAGAGCATGATTTTTTTTCCAAAATAATTTCTAGACCAAAAGGATTCTGATAATTTCCCTTTGCTTTGTTGGTGGCAGTGTATGGTTAGTGCGGAAGGTTCAAAACTATTGTTCATAGTAGTGGTTTCTGTATTTGTTGTCTTTGGCTTATCTTCAATTGTCATGAATTTCACATTAGTTTTGTGTGTCCTGTGATATCAGTGCTGGTGAATTATAATTTGTTGGGAAATTTAGACCCCAGTTGATAGAATTAACAAGTTTTAAACCCAAGTTATTAATTAGATTAATTATGAATAAAACTTGTTAAAACAAACAAACATCAATATCATGTCAATAATGAATGCAGCGGAAAAGTAAATAAGACAAGATATGATGACCCAGGAAAACCAATGAAACCAACCAGTTTCACAGTAAAAAATCTGGGGGGAAACCTTCCCCAAAAGCAATTCACTATAGTAAAGAGAAGTTTCAGATCTAGTACAAAACCTTTGTCTCTAGACTCTATAATCCCCGTAGATGAACTCACAGCAGAAACTTTCTACCGCTTTAGAACCTCTAAACTCTTCAATATATGAACGCCACCCTTTGATGATGCATGAATCACAATACGTGACTAACCAATTGCGTGGATCCTAGTACGCGACTTCAATCACCAACTAGAAGAAGATGTTGGCTGCAAAGTTCTTCACTTCATTAAGAATGAAGATCAAGAAGCACTTGGTTATAAAACCCTAAGGCGCAAAGACGCAATAACTTCTTTCAAAGAGAATAAGGCATCGGTCACCTTTTGCATATGTTTTCCATTTTTTCTCTTATGTGACGGTGTAACGACCCAAGGAAAAGCACTAGCCACATCTGCGCTATACCTCAAAAGAACTAGTCACAATTGAGGCTCCTTGTAATTATTAATAAAGCCTAGATCTACCCAGTAAATATCCGATGTGGGACTCATCACACACACATCACACAATCAATCAAATTGGGGTATCACAATCTCCCCCCACTTAAATCCCTAACGTCCTCGTTAGGGCCTACCTTGTGGGGTAGTGTCTCTAAGCACACACGGGATTACTAGGCCGGCTCTGATACCATATGTAACAACCTAAGGAAAAGCGCTAGCCACATCTGCATTATACCTCAATATGATTAGTCACAATTGAGGCTCCTTGTAGTTGTTAATAAAGCCCAGATCCACCCAGTAAATATCCGATGTGGGACTCATCACACACACACATCACACAATCAAACAAATTGCGCTTTTCCTTGGGTCGTTACAGACGGCCTCTAAAATAAGCCTTATATAGGTCTAGGGTTGTGAGAAAAGAAACCCTACACAAATACTTAAGCCTGGCCCAAAAATCAGATCTGAAAATCTGAATTCCCGTAACCTCGATAGATACCTCAATCGATCGGGAGGTGTAGAGCTTTGTTAAACCTCGATAGATAGCAAGTGTCGAGGAGGTGTCGAGAAGGTGTCGAGGAGACAGAAGCTTTCTCGATCGATCCACCAGCTGTCGAGAAGGTGTCGAGATTGCGATAAGAAAACACCTTAAGAGCTCGATAGATTGCCAGCTGTCGAGAAGGTGTCGAGTAGCTGTCGAGCTATTCGTCCACAAGTGTCGAACTATCTGTCCAGCTTTAATGAACACCTTTTCTTCACTTGTTTCTTGGTCCAATCTTCATGGCTTTAATACTAGACTTGAACAACTTGTTCCTTGAAGTATTAAATACATCCTAGATCTATCCAAATACAAGTAAAGTGCGTTTTGTCAAAGGATTAGCCAACTACATAAAAATATGTCCTTAACATAATTGGTAAGTGTTGATTGCTATTATCAAATATGTTGATCTCTTACTTCCCAGCCTTTGTTTATTATCAAGTATCATGGTCAATGTTTGATAGCACTTTCAAATTATCTATTAGTTAGTCTTATTGGGGGCTGCAAAAGTAGGAAATGAAAATTCTGGAATTTTGCTTTTGTATGTAAGGTTTTGCAAGGCAGGAAAGTTATGATGGGGGAGCTTTAGTTGTAGTGCTTGATAGAAGAATGAAGTAATCCAAGAGAGATCCTTTGGGATATAGTGTAGAGTCATATTGTGCAACTGTTACAATGCTGCTTGGGAAGATACAAATTCTCACCAAAACTAAATGGAATTATAGATTCTCACCAACATGTCTAACATTTGTTTGTTTTGGCAAAAGCTTTTATATCACCAAAGCTATGAAGCTCAAGCTCCAATTCTTCCAACTACTGATGGCACTTGGAGAGCCTAAGCATTCAAGGAAAAAAAAAACTAAGAATCGTATTAAGAGTAGTATGAGATTTCAGTTGTAAAATAGTGTTCAATACATAATAGTAAGTTTATTGATTTTCATCTGTTCATCTTTTTTTGAAAGAACACCATCACTACAAATATATATAAAGGGCATTTTGTAAATTTAGTTATTGTTTTAATACTTTGAACCAAATTCTCATGTTGTAGTTGCTTTATGGTTAGAATTGTTAGATACATATGTTTCATCGTTAGATACTCCTTTTTTTTGGTAAACAATTTCCACACCATGCTATTGTTGATTAGTCATAAATTTAATTAAGCTATTTGTATCATAGTGAGCACATATTTTCATGTTCTGTGGTTCCATTAGACACTTTATACTTTGGATGATATTTTTGCATATGAAAGAAAGCGTTACTTTAGAATTCTACCAAATTACTCTTTGTTCTTGGTTTGCAAAAGTTTGTGTCTTCCTCACTCATTTTAAAGGCTTTAATCATTTAATATAATGTTGTGAAACAAATGTCTTTGTTCTTTAAATTTAATGTAGTTGTGAATTTAATGTCTTTGATGTCATTTTCATTCTCCTCACATATGTATGGTTCTGTTTTTAGGTTCAATTTCAAAGAAAGTAAAAACTAATTGTATTTTTTACCAATTTTTTAGTTGAACTTTTATTTTGAACTAAATTATTTATTTTCCTTCTTTTTTAACTCAATTTTATTTAACTATCCTATGCATCACACGAATTAGCGACTAGTAATAACTAATAGTCGAAATATTTAACTTTTTGTTGACTATTCTTCATTGCATCATATGGCTACACAAATTTATGCGATGTCTACTTAAAAAAAAATAATAATGTTGCACCTTTTCATTTTGCCATTAAATTTTAGTATTTGCCAATCGTTTCATATAAGATGTACAGAATATATTAAAATAAAGGGTCATTCTACAGTACCCACTATTCACTCTCTCGTTCTTTCAATTCAGAGGCGATGTCAACGAAGACAATGCTCGAGACTGCTTCCATGAAGTTCAAGATTGGCAAGGTGTGAACTCTAACTTGTTTTTCATTTGAAATTTCAAACTTTGTTGTCTTCTTTCTTTCTTTTCATTTGCGGTTTTTTGTTTTGTGTATTTGAATGAATTTGGAACCCTAAACTCCCTAATATATGGTTTTGGTGTTTGGATATCATTGATTTTAGATCCTTTGGATTCATTACTGAAGCACAATATTTCAGCATTATGTTGCTTTAGTTTTTTATTTTTTGGATATAGGCAAGTTGAAATCGCAAATTTCCTTGAGTTATGATTGGGTTTTGCTTTATTTTCTATTTGGATATCAATGAATTCAAATCCTAAATTCTAACCACTGGATTGTGATATTAATAGTTCTACACATAAACCTCCCTAAATCCCTGTATGTATGTGGAGAAGGTAACGATCAAAACAAAACTCGTTTGTTTTGTTCCCTTTTTATTTGTTGTTGGATTTTTGCAGCAACCCATTACATCACTGATTTTGTAATGTATTTTAGTCTCTCAATCTACAGAGTCTAGATGATAACTCCTCTTCTTAAATTAGAATCTAAGTTTCCGATCCTAATAGTTTTTTAGCATAGATTTCTCGGAAATAAATTTTTTTTTTTTGAACACATCAATTTTGTTCCCCTTTTCTTGTTTGTATTAGTAAATTTTTGTGGCTTACCTTATATGAGCTTGTTCGTTTATATTGTGGTCCTTGGTTCCCATGAATATAACATATAATATATATATATATATATATGTTAGTTTGCAATTTGTATTAGTTTGCAATTTGACATTCACTCATTGGACAATAATTGATATTCTCATAGGATCTTGGTTTGTTTGAATTGGGAACTAGTATCTTGTCTTCAAATAAGAGACATGGGCTTCAAATCCCGCCTACACCAAAAAAGAATTGGTGTCTTAGCCCGATGATAGAGGACAATTATCATAGAGTGGATGCTATAAGTTTGAATTATATCCTATGTTTAAAAAGGTAGTAGCTTTCCTCAATTAATGTTGCGCAAATTTTTTTCTTTAAATTGCGTGTGCACATTATTGTATCTTCCTAGGCTGTTAAGATTTTTGGTAGCCCAAGAAGATTAATTTTCTTGGATGGGGTTGATACTCTCTAAATTGTAATGAAAAGGGGGTTATAGAAACAATAACAGTTTCTTAATAAGGAAATACAATAGTTCATCAAATTAGGTTGTCTTGTGAAAATGCAGTTATGTATGCATAGTTTAAAGTAACAGAGTTTAACCTAAAACAAGAATTGGGGAAAATAGAGAGAGAGAGAGAGAGAGAGAGAGAGAGAGAGAGATTTTCTTGATAACCACCTTGATAAAAATTCTGATTTTGATTATGATAACCACCTCTATAGAATCTTCCTCCACTGCCTCAATTATTGGTTGATCTACCTCTTCCTCTATTTGCTTCGAACTGACCATTAAAGGTTGGAGGAGACGAATTTGGCCTAGGTCATTGACCAATCATAGCCATATGAACAGGGTCTTTGATTAGCTCAGAGGCATGCTTTAGTGATTTTTCTTCAGAGATGAGAAGAACATGAACTTGTTCGTATCCTATAGGATCATCCCTGGTTCTTAGAGAATAACTGGAGGAATAGTACCCTTGTGGCAGTCCATCAAGAACAATGTGTAGAAGCTCTTCATCTTCAACATGAAACTCCTACTGCCTCCAATTTCATTCTGCAATCTTTGATTTTGGCCAAGTACACATCAATAGAATCATTGTTCTTCCTAATGCTATTTAGTTCTCTCTTCAAACCAAGAATATTGTTAGATCTAGACATAGAAGTATAGCGCCTTTCCAAAGTATCCTATACACCTTTAGCTGTAGTTTGCCCAACAACAAGAGCAAGAGCTGAGTGAGACAACGTAGCACTGATCATTGACATTGAAGCTCGATCTTTTTATGCACCATTGAAGAAAATATGGATTTTCTTGTGTGATAGGCAATCCCTTATCATCTCTGAGAAATTTTTCTGGACATGGATAAGAAAAATCAACAATATCAAGAAACGAGTAAGCACTTAGAGTAAAGGTAAACTAAAACTTCCACTTAGATTACCTATCAAAAAAAATGAAACTTCCACTTAGATAGAGGTAATTTGGCCTCCTTTTGGGTTTGCTAGCTAAAAACTAAGGGTTGTATTGTTGTTGGAAAATCATCACTAGGAGGCCTGATGCCTCTTCTGTTTATCTATTGAGTACATATAATGAGAGCTTATTATTACTTGATTGTTAAATGTGTGGAAACATAGATTGTGATGTAGGATTTAAAATTCTAAGTTGCTTTTGGTAGATTGGCACCAAATTTATTGTTATGTTGAGAGGTTTTTTTTTTTTTTTTTTTTTTTTTTTTTTTTTTTTTTTGAGAAACATGTTGAGAGGATTTGTTGTAAATTAGGTTCCTTCTTTTGACGTTAGCAATATGTGGTCCTGAACAATAATAATGGTACATTATACACTTAATAAGAGCAATTTCTTGCTCTGATAATAATATATGTCTGTTTATAGGCATGATATGCAGAGAAGATGGCAAATGTGTGGGAGACACCTGCAGAAGAAACCAACACATATGTGAAAGATGGTAGCTAAAGTATTTGGCTGTAAAATTTTTTTTTTCAGACATTCCTTTCTACTTTTTCCCTGTATTTGGCTGGAATTTTCAAATAGCTTATAAAGTTGAGTTGTTCATAAACTTCACATCCTTCTTTGGGCTAATATAGTTGTCCATATCCTCCATTGTGGATGTATTCATTATTCAATAGAAAAAAGTATTTGCAATTTATTCTTGTTGCTTTTCTCTAACTTTTAAGCCATTTTAGATTCTCTATACAACTGTCGAATCAAATTTTCCCTCTTAGATGTTATGGTAATTGTCAAAAATCTGAGAAGGCCGTATAAAAAAGACTCTTTAGAGTTGATATAAAATTGCAAAAGAGTTTCATATAGAAGAATTAAGTGGTAAATTTAATGAGTAAATAGTGAAACCCTAAGTTTAAAACTTATACTAACCCATTTACCCTTTAATTTCTTTATAGAAAAATAAATAATCTTAAGAATTTCTCAAACTCTGAGACGATAATGATGATATTTTGGAACTTACACAAAATCACTATCATGAATTTTATTAAAATTAATGAACAATGACAATTTGAGCCACTCATTCCAAAGAGTTACTTAGAGAGATAGAGAGAGTGATACACAAACCAAGCCTCTATATACAAATCAGTATTTTTTTTTTATAAAAATATGAAATTTAAATTTTCGAAATATTTAAAATATCTTAAATGCAAAGAGGGCGAGAGAGATACCAATACTCAAAGAGAGAGAGAGAAGCTCAACAATGAGAAAATTCAAATAAGCGTTTTTAATATATATATATATATATATATATAGTTTAGGTCATGTGGCATCCTAAGTGGCATGGTATATATATATATACACTCCTAAGTGTGTGTGTATATTATTTAGATTCTTAACTGCAATAGTTTTAAAAAGAGGAAAATGCTAGAATTACAATTTTTTTTACAAATTGCTATTGCGGTGAGTAGATATTAGTAAGTAAAAAAGTTATGTAAGTGGTGGGCCAAATGCAAACTAAAAAGAATTTATTACATCATAAGTTTTGAAAAATTGTTGTAGAAAAGTTTGTGGCTATAGCATTACTTTTAATAGAATCAATAATATTGTTGAAAAAGGCAAAGTGTAATTTTATAGGACAAAATTTCTAAAGTTAGTATCTATGTATATAATAATTTTTTTTTAAATAATTAGGTGTGGGGGGGGGGGGGGGGGGGACATTGCCCCTGAACGTCCAAGTCTCCCTCCGGCCCTAGTTGATACTGTATAATGTGACGACTGAACCTTTAAATGTGAGTAAAAAAAAAGGGTACCATCGAATGTGATAACAATACAGTCAAATATGATGTTGGTACTGCATGATGTTAATATAGAACCACCAAATGTGAGTAAAAAATAAAGGTACCACCAAATATAATACAAGTACGGTTAGATGTGATGTTGATACTACTTAATGTGAAAGTGGAACTATTAAATGTTAGAAAAAAATAAGAGAACCATCGAATGTGACAAAGTATGGTCACATGTGATGTTGGTATTGCATAATGTAACGATGAACTGTTAAATGTGAAAAACAAAATAATGGTCTCATTGAATGTGAATGTGACAAAAGTACAGTTAGATGTGATATTTCAATCCATTCTAAGGTTTTTAGGGTCATTTCATTCATATTTTAGGTACTAAGGGTATTTTGGTCATTTTAAAGTTTCTAAGGGTATTTCTAATATTCTCTAGGTATAGGGGGCATTATGGTCATTTTTTTGTTCTAAGGGTATTTTGGTCATTTTTTAGATTTCTTGGTTATTTCAGTCATTTTTTTTTTTTTTTTTTTTTTTTATGTTGTAGGGTAATTTCTGTTATTTTTTAGGCTTTAGGGTCATTTAGTTATTTTTTTTAGGTTCTAAGGCAATTTTGATAATTTTTTTAGGTTCTAAGGGTATTTTGATCATTTTTTAAGTTCTAAGGGTATTCCGATAATTGTTGAGGGTTTTAGGATATTTTAGTTATTTTTAAGTTTTGAGATATTTTGGTCACTTTATAGGTTTCAAGGGTATTTCGAAATTTTTTAAGGTTTCAGTGTCATCTCAGTCATTTTTGGGACTCTATGGGTATTTTGATCATATTTTAGGTTTAAATTGCATTACAGTCGTTTTTTAAGTTCTAAGGGCATTATAGTCACTTTTCGATAAATGATATGTTGGTACTATAGAATGTGACAATGGAACAATTAAATATGAGAAAAAAAAAAAGGAACTACTAAATGTGACAAAAGAACAGTCATATGTGATGTTGGAGTTGCACAATGTGATAATGGAATCATCAAATGTGACAAAAAAAAAAAGGAATCACCGAATGTGACAAAAATACAATCACATGTGATGTTTGTACTGTACAATGTGAGAATGGAATCGTCAAATGTGAGAAAGAAAAAAAAGCAACCACCAAATGTGACAAAAGTATTGTCAAATGTGATGTTGAAACTGCACAATGTAAGGATGTAACTGTCAAATATAATAAAAAATAAGGAAACCACAAAATGTGATAAAAGAATTGTCACATGTGATGTTAGAACTACACAATGTGAGGATGAAACCATCAAATGTGAGGAAAAAAAATAAGGGAACTGCCATATGTGACAAAAATACTGTCAAATGTGATGTTGGAACTGCATAATGTGAGAATAGAACCATCAAATGTGAAAAAAAAAAATAAAGGAACCACCAAATGTGACAAAAGTACTATCAAATGTAATGTCGAAACTACATAATGTGAAAATGAAACCGTCAAATGTGAGAAAAAATAGGGAAACCACCAAATGTGACAAAAGAATTATCACATGTGATGTTGGAACTGCACAATGTAAGGATGAAACTATCAAATGTGAGAAAAAAAAATGAGGGAACCACCAAATGTGACAAAAGTACAGTCAAATATGATGTTAGAACTGCATAATGTGAAAATGAAATAGTCAAATGTAAGAAAAAATGTGAGAACCATCAAATGTGATAAAAGAACTGTCACATGTGATGTTGAAACTGCACAATGTGAGGATTTGATAACCTGGTATAACAGATTGCCTGCTAGTGGGTACCGTACTCCAAAAAAGAGGGTACAGTAGAATTACCCTAAAAAAAAAAAAAAAAAACTGTTATTGTAAAGAAAACATGGATGGTTCAATCAGATGACAGATCCTACAAAAGATCACTGTATAAAGATGCAAGTTTTAGCAAAGAGCAAAATTATTTTTTATATGGAGCAAACAATTAAACTTCATCGGTCAAGAGAACTCAAACTTTGAATATAATACGTATTAGCCCACGAAATCCATGAAGCAAATATGGTTATTGATTTCCTGAAAAATACTAATACTCACATAACATAATGGCGAAAGCATACTATGGGGAATCCCAATCGAGTTAGGGTGGGATTTTGGGGGTATGTTCACTTCTTTGATTCTATTGGGAGGGTGTTTAGACCGAATAAAGGATTTTTTTTTCCAAAAAAAAAATTAATTTTTGGACCTTTTTAAATTAATGTGCTTTAGAAAAGCAATATTTGCCATGGATTGGTCAAAGAGTTTAAAAACACAGTTCAGGAAGAAGGTATTTGACAAACAAATTGCATTGAATCGTGTGTGGGTTTTATGCAGTCCGAGTGTCCTTAATTGTTTCTGTTGTTATGGTTTCAAATTGACACAATATCGAAAGTTAACCACAAGAATTTTCTTAACCTTCTTGGATATTGTAAGGAAAAGAAGCCTTTCACCAGAATCATAGTTTTTGAATATGCTCCAAACGGGATACTCTTTAAGTATTTACACGGTAAGTAATTGCCCAATACCCTGTCATTATTTGTATTTACAAATAGCAATTTTTGAGAAGACTCATAGGTTTCTTATGTTTTTAAGAAAGATGAAAGAACCACCACGCACCTTTAGTGCGGTGGTCATTTCACAAGTATAAATGCTTGTGGGATGTAGGAGGCAAGGGCTTGTGTTCAAGTCTCTAGGAGAGAGCTTCACACATGTATACACTTAGATTAGGCTAGAGTAGAAATTTTATTTTGTATAAAATAAAAAAAAAATAAAAAAAAGATGAAAGAGAAGAAATTACCAAATGAAGAAATCATTTATTATTATTGTTGCTATCATTGGTATGGCTTGATTCTTGGACCTTTTCACTATTTAACATATTAAAAAAAAAAAAAAAAAAAAAAAACAACAACAACAACAACAACTTACAAATAGCAATTTTGGAGAATACCATCAAGATTATTGTATTTCTAAGAAGATGAAAGAGAAGTAAAGAAAAAGTTATCAAATAAATATGAACCACTATTTATACCCAAATGATTATGACCCTTCAACATGCACATTTTCATTCAATATGCACATTTTTTATCAATAGACACATTTTCATTCAATAAGCACATTTTTGGTCAATAGACATTATAGGGATAAGGGCCCAGAGTCATATATTGGGCCTTGGGCCTAGTCCAATGACATTACATGGTCCGAGAATGGACAAATATTTACATGAGGGGTTTGCCAATTTTAAAGTCTCATAAATAAGGAGGATGGCGTTCCGAGGAGGAACTCCTCTTCGGACATGACAAATGCAGCTCAAATCTGTAGTCCAAACGATCAAGATAACCTTCCCAGAGGCTCTAGCAGTAAGAACATACGTCATACACATACAAGAGTGATGGGAACTCATAAATATCTAAGGAAAGCTGCTACCACCGCATTAAATGCACTGCAACTACTTTTTTGATCGCATTTATGTGGAGAAGACCCTTGAACAGTGCTGTCTTGGCTACCACGACTCACAGAAAGCCAAAGAGTGTCTGATGGGACGGGCACTCAAGTGTAGACTTAAATGATCAACAAGTGTAGGATCAAGATGATCTAAAGGGAACTATATAATGTGAGAGACCCTTCATGAGAGAAGGATTGAAAAAATAGAGAAAGAACACTGTAGCAACCAGAGTAGCACTTGTAATTAGTTCCATTGATCTATACAAAGATTTGCCTCCTCGGACAATACATTCACCCGATCCTACACGTCTTGTTCTTGCATGATTGTCTTTCAAACCCATTTTAACCCATTCTCTACAAATTTATTGTACTGGGCTCACTAGGCCAAGATCTCATACACCTTAGGCTTGGGCTGCAAAACGTATCCCTACAAACATATTTTCATTCAATAGACACATTTTTCGTTCAATAAGTACATTTTCGTTCAAGAAACACCTTTTTGTCAATAAGCACATTTTCACATCCAGTAAATAAAACAATATTTTTTTTTGAAACTCATCCAGTGGCT
This sequence comes from Quercus gilva, assembly GCA_023621385.1. Taxonomy (NCBI): domain Eukaryota; kingdom Viridiplantae; phylum Streptophyta; class Magnoliopsida; order Fagales; family Fagaceae; genus Quercus; species Quercus gilva. Next base: position 59,006,023 of record CM042473.1, on the reverse strand, counting down.
ATTCTTGTGCATCACTTGGGTTAGGGACTAGTTTTATCTAAAATTATGCTATCTAGCAAATTTTTCCTGAAGCCGTCTATTAGAGCAACCGCATCAGTATGTGTAAAATTTCTCTGCTATTTTAGCATAAAAACTTACTTTTTTTATTTTACACAGTCACTTTTACAAAACACTCACATCAGACTATCTATTATACACCCCATTTTTATTTAAATATTCATTTATTATTATTTTTTTTACCTTTATTTTTTCTCACACGTTATCTCTCATTCTTATCTCTCACATGTTCTCTCAACTCTCTTCTCTTTAGACTTCAAACCACCACAAAACTTCCCTGGCTGAACCTCCATAGCCAAAACTCAAATAGCCACCATAAAGACGAACCTCCATGGTTGGGCCTCTAACCCGACTCGGCAACCCTACAAGGTGCGCTGGGCCTCGGGAAGCGTGGCAAGGGCTATAAATAGCCTTTGGCACCCTAGATTAGACCAGAATTGAAAATTTGGGATTTTGGGAGTTGTTTTGGGGCATTTTATTTCTCTCTTTTCACCCAAAAAAAAAACCCAAAAAACACATCAAAGCTTCCTAATTCTTGCATCTTCACCAATAACACAAGGTAGTGTTCATGTATCCAATCTTCTCCTCCTTAGTTCTACATCTTGGATTTGGGGTTTAGGGGTGTGGATGTAGCTTTGTTAGCTATCATCCACACCCCTAACCTTCTAATTTTTTTTCCTAGCAAGTTCTTGCTTTTTTTGCCATAATAATATGTTTTATTGCCTTCTTTGACATGCTTCTTACTTTATCTTGTTTTTAGCATGTTTTAGCTTAGATCTGTATTCTTTTATGCTTGTTCATATGTTTTTCTGTCCCAATCTACGTGCTTTGTGCTACATGTTTATGCCTAGATCTATCGTTTCTATGTGTTGTTTGGCTAGATCTACATGTTTCTACGCTTGTTTTCATGCTTACATGTTTAGATCTACATGCTTAGGGTTTTATGTCGTGCTTTCCTTTGTTTCGTTCCTCTTTTCACTTTATTTTGATGTTAGGGTTATGTGCTCACATGCTTGATATCATTTCTATGGTTATGCTTTACTCGGATCTATGTGTTCGTGTGCTTTTCACCATATTTTATGCTTAGATCCGCATCTATACATGCTTACGTGCTTGGATTCATGTTCTTCCATGTTTATGTGCTAACTTTCACACGTTTACACATGTTGCATGCTTATATGTCTAAATCTATGTTTTCACATGCTTGTGTAATTGGATCTATGCTTTATGCCATCTTCCATGTGCTTGTGCGCTCCATGCCATGCTTGTGTGCTTAGACCTAGACTTGTTTGTCATGCCATGTGCTCTAACAGCCGTTTTGTTCCTTTTATTGCATTTTCTTATGTTTTGGCCTTTTGGTTCGGACTCGATCTAGGCCCTATGGTCTTTGTTATCGTCCATACACATTGGTCCATAACAAAGGGTTTAGATCACCCGTTTTTCATGTCTGTGCTTGCTTGCTTCTATGTTTTATGCTTGTGTTAGCCTCTCTTGTTCTAGGCTTTGCCACGTTTGGTGCCCTTAGCAGGTTCATGGTTGTGTGGTTACATTCGACGACCTTGAGGCCTTGTTTGGATGTAGCCATTTGGGATGCATCGCCATGATGCCGGTTGCTTCGTGCAAACTTATCCCCTTTTTCGCTCCGTGCAATGATTGCTTACCATGCTTTTTTGTGCCACCCGTTGGCTTTATGTGCATCTTTACACGCTTGTTTACATGTTCATATGAGTCTTGCTTGTTAGTGTGTCATCCATGCTTCAACACAATAAGGCTATGGACATTCGATCCAAACCTATATTTGTCCCTCGCAAACACCACCTTTTGTTTGCTATCTTGCTTGTTTACCCTTTGCTTGTTGTTTGCTATCTTGTTTGTTTGCCCCTTTGCTCGTATGTTTGCTCGTATCTTGTATGCTATACTTGTCATTGCTATCTTGCTTGTTCGTTTTGGGCCCTTTTGCTATTATCAATGCATCTTTCCCTTTCCATTGCTCGTTTGTTGATTTCTTGTCTTTGCCTTTGCATGTACACACATGGAGCTAGGGCGCGATTTCCTAGGCGCAAGCAAAAAGGGCGTGGGTGCAACATGAGTCAAGTGGCTGTATTCAGTAGGTTTAGGGTTTAGCTTTTAAAGGTTTAGGGTTATGTACTCTTTTAAACCCCTTCCTTCCTCCTCCTTTTCTCCTTTAGATGGTTTGTATTAAGTATATCGTGCTTTGTACCATTTGTCCTCATCTCTAGAGTATGGCGACCCCTATTTATTTTCCTGCACCTATATTTTGGGCCATGCTCTAGGGATGTAGGCATTTACTTTCCTGCTCTATGTGCTAGTATTGTGCATGATGCATGCATATGATGGAATTAAATGTAAATGTAATGGAAAAATTAACGGATCTACTTCATTCGTAATTGATAACATGCACTAAGTAAATTTCAAAATTTGAGAACTAGAGAGTGTACCTTTGTGTGGTGAATTTCAAAACAAAGATTGTAAGCACTTAGGAATACTTTTAATTTTCACTCCAATTCCACTAACGCCCAAGATGTGTGTCTCTCAATCAGTTTCTATGAGTTTGTTCAAGGGAGAATGAGAAAGTATCCTACACTCACATACACCATTTCATGTTCTTGCAAAAAAAAAAAAATGTATGTTTCTCCCCTTACAACTGATTATCTAATCGGGCTGGCCTTTTGGGCCTTTCCAATTAGGCTTAAGTATCTGGCTTGCAGTGGGATCAAAATGGACCAATAAGACCCTAGCTTTAATGGGCCTTGGGCTTTTTTGTCAACTCTTGACAAGTTCAAAGTTACTATTAACTATATTTAATACCACTATATAAATATAGTTGCACTTTAGGCCTTATTTATAAATTATATCCCAAGACTTTATTATACATACAACTCCTTCATAAAATATTCGTAGTAATATAAAGTCATAAATGTAGACTGTCACTTTGTAAATTACTACATCTTAATCCTTGAGTACCCGGTTTAATCCTTTCAGTTATTCATCATATATTTATGAAATTTAATTTCATAAATATATACTTTTGTAACTACTTACTAAAGTGGTTAGGCTTAACTCATCTGAATAACAAATCTATTAAACTTATCTCAAGGGAATATTTTGTATCTCCGTTAAGAGACTATGAATTCCATCTTGAGAATATATATTCCATCAATACTAAATGTGGCTGCCTAACATACTGAGATTTTGACCGTTACTTTAGATCTCACTCCTGATATATCAAAGCAACATACACTTCATAATTAGGTCTATTATTCTCTCAAGATTAAGAGTTCATGCAAATATAAGTTGTGAGATTTATTATTCATTTGACAGTCTTTAAGAGAATAATAAATCTCACAGCGGTTCAATTCAATATGTCTTAACTCTTAAAACATATCAACTAGAAGTCTCCATTTCCATGATCAGGATAAATCATTGTAGTTGATATATTATAGTCTTCGCAGATGAAATGACCAATTTCATCACCGACTATGAACTATAATTCTGAGTTTACAAAGAACTTGTAATTTATATATTCTGTAACTTTTCACATAAATCACATACTATGCATCTCATGGACTATATGATAATGTCCGAATATTCATGTTACCATTATTTCATATAAAAATAAAACAACTTTATTAAACAATATTAAGTCATACATAATGTCATACACAATGTCACACTTAATATCATACATAGTGTCATATAATAGGATTTAAGGGCACTAATTATAACAGTATATATATACCTGCTTGCCCCTTTCTGATGTGATTATCACGATCCGTGTCACTTAAGGCTAGTGATGCCTAATTTCTGTAGCAAAAGTAAGGTGATTTCTCGCTAGATTTTCGTAGTGGAAATCTGGCACTTTGCTCGAATGCCTTAAGAAAGCATATATTAGGACCACACCCGTTCAAAAGCCAAACCTCAAAGCCCCCCCATGCATGCAAAGCCCTGAAACCCAATGCCAAAATGTTTTTACTGACAATCTCCAAAAATTAAGGTTTTATCAAAACAAAAAACTGTCCTTGGATAGGCATTGTGGAGTGTCTAATACCTTCCCCACACATAACCAAACTTTCGGATCTAAGAATTAAGATTTTTTGCCATCTATATTAGATTAGGAAAAACGCCATTTTTTCTTAGCCTATAATCGGTAATAAAATCAACTAGAAACAGGTGACAAATCACATTTTAGAAAAACCCAATGATTGGTGGTGACTCCACTTACCTTTGGTAATCCCTTAAAATTTGGCTTAGATTCTTACCATTATGCTAAAGGTAGACCTACCTTCCTCCACCGAGAGAGAGAGCACCCAAAGCTCTATGCGAACAACATGCATATACATCAAGAGGGGCCTCTAACGAGCCCCGTGCACGCGGGAGCTGTTGCCATGGCGGGTGGTCGAACGAAGGCATGACGGCGGCTGTCTTTTCCGCTTAGCTGGTCGAGGCCAGGTGTCGACAATATAGGTTTGATGATATGGTTTCGTAAATGGGTTTGATGAGTTTGAGATTTAGATTTAAGAAAACCATATGAGTTTGATGAGTTAAGATCTAGATCTAGGATTTGTTTGACGATTTTGATGATTTGTCTGGAATTGATGATTTGTATAGAGGAGATAGAGATGGAAGAGAGTCAGGTGGAGAAGTAAGAGAGAGTTGACAGAGAAAAGAGAAAATATGACTTGAGAAGTGAGAGAAAAAATTATTAAAAAAATAAAATACAAAGCTATAGTGACTGTGTATATATGCATGGTTACTATAGCAAATGTGCAGATATGCACACTTTTAGAAGTACTAATGTGAAGCATTTTTAAAGCAAAATACGTAAAATTTGTGTCTTTTTGTATTATGCAAAGGATTTCATCCGCTAATGATGATGCTGATGCTGATGCTCTTATATCTCAAGTCTCATCTCATCCACACAAAACGCACACTCAAATCCCAAACAACCACTTAAAAAAACAAACCTCCAACTACCTCAAACGGCCAACACGCGCAAGAAGTAACACGAGTGCCCAACACCCAAAATGCTGACCAAAACAACAGCCGCAGCCACAGCTTCTCTATCAGTAGTCTCTGCCCTTTCTTCTACAACCCCATCTCCATTTCTCTGCCATTTCACTTCCAACAGTTCCAGATTCTTTACCCCACCAAACCCTTTATCCAACTTCGTCAGCATTAGATGGAACACCAATAAACACAACACCTATAACAAAAACAAGTGCAACAACTTTGGTACGTCAAGAATGGAGAGTTTCACAATAAAGGCATCAGCGCAACCTCTTAAGAACGCGGAGGAGCTTATCAACTCTGTTGAAACATTCATCTTTGACTGTGATGGTGAGGGGTCTATTTTTTTTTTTTTTTTTTTCATTCTTGAATTGTTTTGTTTTTGTTAAAGTTATATGAACAAGAACAAAGTTAAAAAAAAAATGGAATTGCTTTAATGGTGTTAGATTGAATTGGTTTTTTGTTTTGTTTATTAATTTGTGTTGTGATATGAGGACGGTTTGTTGTGTGTACGTACACGCGTGCTAATATGTTTGTTTGTTTGTTTGTGGGTTTGTTTAGGATAAGGAAATAGTTAAAACCTTAAAGTGCTTTTGGATTTCATATTCTCAAGGCATTATGCTAATTAATTTAGTTATTTTTAATTAAGGTCCCTATTTTTTAAGAGAGTGGGGTTGGAAGTTTGATTTATGTTCAATTACACAATTATGTTAAACAAATTGACGGGGAAAAATTGGGTCAGGTTTGCCCTCTTGAAACAATTTAAGTAAATTTCTTAAGAGCATTTCCTTTAATCTCTTGAGAAATTTTAAAATTTACTTTCTTTTCATACGTTGATTGTTGGAGCCCTAGCAATTGCACAATAACAACATATATACTGTGTAATTTCAAGCTAATGGCTAACAAAAAACCAGCTAATAAGAACCAATGGATGGAAGCAATCAACTTGAAGTATAATTAAAAACACTTAAAGAAATGCATATTACAGATCTTTTTGTTTAGATTGGAACTATTTTGCTTTCTGCACGAGGTAACTTGAAATTGAACTTCATATCACTAGTCTAAAAAAAAGCTTTTCCATATATATTTTTCCGCATATGTATATGAGCAATTTTCTTATTTCACAGATGGTATACAAATTAAATGAGCCATCCAAACCAGCTTCAAGAACATCGCAATCTGACTTCCCTTTCCAATTTGCAGCTTCCCATCTAATCTTTGAATCCCATCACTAACTCTTTTATTTATAAAACAGATTTGAAGAAGTCTTTACCAGATCCTTCTTTTAGGCCACATTCATGGAATAGGTAATTTATTATTTTCCATAAAGCATATCCATTTTTGCCTCATTTTAGGGATCTCTCTGGTAGACCATTTGTTTAGAATGATTAGCCAGGTAATAAAAGAGTGCCTAGGGATTGATTTTGAGCACCCAATTAACTTTCACCAAATTACCTTGGGAAGACCACTTTTAAATAGTCTTTATATGGAATAAAAGTTACAGTCTTCATATTTAGAGGCTTCTCAAGTAACTGAGTCTTCTTGAGAAGTATAAAAAAACCAATGTCAAGGTATTGCTTTGAATGTTGACCAGATAATAAAATCCTGTAGGATGCCAACTTCAGCTTATATTGTTGATTACAGAATCTACAATTTCGTTAACATTATTGGCTGCGTCGTCTGCCTCCCAGAACCAAAGGAACAAGTCCATCTTTAAGTTTTCAATCCATATATAGTCACATTTTGGTGTTTTGTTCCACTAAAGACATGCTAGTGCCCCAAATTAGTTAAGCATTGGGAAATTGAGACTTGAGGAGTCTTCTAGTGACATTTTGGACAAATATGTTGGATACCACTTGAATCCAAAAGCTTTAGTCTACCATGTATACAATCTCACTTTTTTCTACTATTTTTTGATCTGGACTTCACACTTGCACATAAACTCCAAGACCAAGCATTACTGTAATGCGTAACAGAAATGCATTCCCAATTTCAGAAAGTTGAATGACTAGGTCTACAATTTGTCGTTGAAAAGTTTGAGGCAAGAAAAAATGGGATAAATCTAGTGCTAATTTATTGGATAACATTTTAATAAATACCTTTTTCTGTTCGAAATTGATTTCTTTTTTAAATTAGCATATTTGAATTTTCTAATTAAAATAATTAGGTATGTGTTTGCAGCTTCTGTTCTTTTTTTCTTTGCTTGGGATTGACTACGGTTACATTTCTAGTGATAATCTAATCAAAGATCTTTACTTTATTTATTATTGATTTGCAGGAGTTATATGGAAAGGAGATAAACTAATTAATGGAGTCCCAGAAACACTTGATATGCTTCGGTCCAAGGTCTGTATATGAATGTAGGTGTTACCTTGCATGCATTTGTATGTCTATGATAAATTATTATTCTTATCATTATTATTTTGTCATTTATCTGTTGACTTCCTTGTGAAATGATTACAATTGGGGTTATTGCAGCAAAGTATTGGGCATCAGTGAGTTGTTATGGCTATGAGATATTTGTTGATTTTCTTTTTTTGCAGGGCAAGAGATTAGTGTTTGTTACCAACAACTCAACAAAGTCTAGGAAACAATATGGTAAAAAGTTTGAGACACTTGGTCTGAATGTCAATGAGGTTAGTTAATGACTCTTCTCTCCCCATGTTTGCTAAACTTTGTTAATCATAACTTCTAATGCAACTGAATCGTTTCAGGAGGAAATTTTTGCATCATCTTTTGCTACTGCTGCATATTTGAAGTCCATTAATTTCCCAAAAGATAAAAAGGTATTTGTATTAAATTTGTATCTTACCTGGTGACACAAACAGAAAATTTCCTATTATACTAGCAGGTGACACAAACAGAAAATTTCCTATTATACTAGCAATGTAGGGATCAGCTCCATATGTCTCGGCAAGAGCAATTGTTTTAAAAGGAAATTTCCATTGTTGGCCATATATCCTTGTATATATGTCTTGATTGCAGTCAAGCTTTTTACACAAAATTTATTCAGTTACAGACTCTAGAAGGTCTTAACAGGAAGTTATTTTTCCGATTGGTGTTGGACTAGCAATTAGGTTTACATTTTCAAAAACCTAGAGCCTAACCCATATATATTTAGTAGTGAACAATTTGTCTACATTACGAATAATTTATCTACAGTTATAATGTATATCTTGCAAAAGACTCAACAAATTACATGGCACATGCTATGGTAATTTGCTTATGGCCATCTTATGGCATAGGATGGATGCCAACACATCCAGTAGCCGTTAAGTCAGGGGCGGTGCCATATATAATTGAGGGTGGTCGCAGGACCACCCTCAAACTTGAAAAATAAATAAATTTTATACCTAAAAAAAAAAAAAATGAAATTCTAAATTAATATGGATTGTTGACCACCCTAAAAAAAAACTTGACCACCCTAAAAAAAACTTGAACATCCTAAATAAAAATTTGTCCTTTAATAATAAAATTTGACTTCTCCAAAATTTTGGTCCATTGAAGATTGAACCAATAAATTGTGAGAAGTGCTATGTTCACAATATGTCTTCAACACTTTCATAACAAATCTTAAGTGGCAGATTGTTACCGGTAGGAAATTTTTTTTTTTTTTAATGATATGTAAATTAAAACTAGTAATAATTGCCAACTAGGATTTGTTGTGAAAATATTATGAACGTAGCATTTCTCAAAAATTGTCCAAATAAACAAATTAGCCTAAAAGCCCAAATCAAATGTTTAATTGTGACATTTTAAATTATGTTTACAAAAGACATTTTAAAATTGCTATTTTTTTTTATAAAAAAATACATATTTTTCCAATAGCTAGTCAATTAGTACTTGCTTTAGTCTTTAGATGAATTTCTTGGATTTATGTGATACTTCTTGTACATACACGTATGCACTAAAATAATACCTCAATATTTTATTGAACATGATTAATGTGACGGTTTAATGCCTAAGTTGAATACGTTGAATGAACTTGTAACTTACCCTTTATTTTTTTGTTATCACTATGGACAAAATTCTTATAAGGAAATCACTTTTATTACAAAATTTATTTTCTAAGCAAATTCGTATTCACTTGAATAATCTTCTTTTAGATCCTAGGCTGTAAAAAAAGTTCTCATCTCTTCATCCTAATAATTGAGAGAAAATAAAAAGAGCATATTTACAAAGATGTTCTTGTCAACCTCTTTTCCTTGATTTCCCTAAAAAAGAAATTAGTGGAGCACTGCATTAATTTAATCCTGATTAGTTTAAAGAATATGAAATATAGGTTGGAACATATCATAAAAAAGGATGATGCATTTTGTTTATATTGTTACTTATTTAGGTAAGATGTTGGTAATTGAAAGATAGATCAGTAGTTTAATGATTACTTGACTGTTTATATTAAAAAAAATGTAGTTGATAGCATTAATAATGAAGCTATCATACAACAATTTCAAAATATGAAAAACTTGTAGAATGAAATTTTAAAACTTTATGTATTTGCGATTATTTTTTTATGTCAATATATTCAAATTTTATTTTTATGAAATTTTGTTTAATTTAAATTTCTTAATGACCACCCTGAACAAAATTTTTGGAGCCGCCATTACGTAAAGTTTATGGTTCTGAAGAGGATACTTTACTGTTCCATGAAATGAGACTTCTACCATTATCTTCCTTCCATTTGTAATTTATTTTTGGTCTTCTTATAAGGCCTTTATCTCAAACCTATATAATACTGATTAAAACGTTGCACTGTATTTTCTATTCTGGTGAATGCTTACAAAAATTGCATGGCATTTTCAGTTTTCTTTATTATCTAACAGTTATATCTCTCTGCTTACGGTTATCTTGCTACCCTGATATCCTTCAAAATTTTTACTTGTTCATACATCACAAATGGTAAGGCATGTTTAGAAATCTTGTTGATGCCCTGAATGAGTATGCTAACTAAGGGATGTAGAAAATACGGTGCTGATAGCTGGTCATGATTTAGGTCTATGTGATTGGTGAGGATGGCATCTTGAAGGAGCTTGAGCTTGCTGGATTTCAATACCTTGGTGGGCCAGTATGTATGAATTAAAATTCACATAAGTTGCTTTCTTGATCCAAATATACTATAAATCTTTGAGTTTCTTTACATGTTCCAAATATATCTGCAACTTTTACATGATAGTGTGTAAATTTTGTTTGTTTGATTTATTTATTTATTTATTTTTTATAATTCTGATATATCTGTTTTGATAAAAATTTTTAAGGATCACGTTAGATATGATTTCCTCTTACTATGCTGTTTGCAAAGCTTCATACCTAATCTCTACTTTTCTCTTGTAGAAATTAATGGTTCAGCTGTTCTTACACAGTAGTTTTTGTGAAGTATTCACTCTTGATAATTTCTCACAGTGCTGAAATGATGGTATGGATATTGGTGACACATAAGAGTATTACAATAAATGACATGACAACAACAAATGTATTATTCATTTATTTTCATACAAACTGTTCGATTGAGAATTTCTTATTTAGCTTTTTGCTGAAAGTATGCTAAAATATACTTTACTTTGAAAAAAATTTTAAAAAGTGAGAAAATGAGGGAAAAAAATGAGGTTTTAAAAAGCCTTACAAAAAAACTAAAAGCTAAAAGCTGATTTTATAAGCTGATGCCAAACAGACACTAAGGGGTTGTTTGGCATGGTTGTTTAAACAACAGTTTTCAGTATTTAAATAATAATAACACTTCTGACACGTATCTCTATAACACTCAAGCACATATTTTCACAACACTGAAAACTGAACAACAATACTTAAACATTGCTACCAAACGGGCCCTAAATATCTTAGACTTTTTCTGCGACATCCAGAAACCTAATTCAGCGTCACCTACTCTAAAAAAATTATTTGATGCTATTGAAATATAGGTCTCTTGGTTGAATATTTGCTTAATTGCATGGACTAATTGCCTGCCAAAGCTGAGAGTTTCTATTTTATCTTAGGTGCACTGTCTTGACAGTCTATGCCAGTGATTATTCATTCCAACTAAAACAATTTTTCAACTAAAGAAGAACATCTTGGCATGTAAACCAGACATTGCCTGTGATGGAAATTTTAAAGAGCCAATGAGGTCTATATAGATGAGATTTTGTATGATAACATGATATTTTAAACATAAGTTTCTATCCTATGTTGCATAAGAAGAAAGTGGTGTTTAGATAAAGTATAAAATTTCTGTATGTTTTGCTTTTGGATGTTGATGATAAATTAATTTTAATGATTTCTCAACAAAGAGCAGTTTGATCAACACCATCTTTGAGGATGTTGAGGTTTGGAATATAATAATTTTATCATGAAGCATCTTTATTATTTATAATGCATATATATGCTTATTTATTTTTTTAAATTTTCAGGATGATGGTGGTAAAAAGATAGAGCTTAAGCCTGGGTTTCTGATGGAACATGATAAGGATGTATACTTCTTTCTTGTGCTTTATGAATGCATTTCTGATTTGAGTTTCTCTAACAGTTTGTGCAAGATAAAAAAATTATATTCAATCTTGTTTATGGTTTGTGCATTCTTTGGTTCTCAAAACAATTGTTTTTGCCATGATTCAAATTTCAGCCATAACAATGGAGTTTCCTCATTGCTTTCTAGGTTGGGGCTGTTGTGGTTGGGTTTGATCGCTATTTTAACTACTACAAAATCCAGTAAGATCTCAAGTTTTTAATTACAAGACACAGACACACATTTGTATTGGCAGAACAGCCATTACCTTTTCATTGAAGCACATTGTATAATTGCTGCTTTGGGTATAATCTCTGGTAGATCTTTTTTCTGTAAGTGTATCTATGAAAGGAATGTGGTCCATAATCATGGTTTCATGTAGAATTTAGAATAACACTTTTACAGACAAAGTTATTGACAGGAGTTACTTTTTTTCCTCTGAGAACTATACGGAGATGTTTAAATTCCACGCCTTTCTTTTTGTCTTTTTTTCTTTGTGCCTGGAGAGGGGAAAGCTAACACTGTAGAAGTCTGAAAAAGAAATTTTATTTTATTACTATTATTTTTTAAAACATTACCTTGTTAAGTAATATACATTACGTATCCACTAGCACCTGCTATTGCAGTCAGCGTCTTATTAATTGCTGGTGACAGTATATGTTCATACCCTGATTTACTTGATAAATAAGAATATCCAAAATTTATGCTTCTAATACACTTCTTAAAAAGAGATAATCTTATTGATAATGATAGGATAAATTAAACATAGGTACATCTCAAGTACATTGTCAAATAAGGAGGTAATAGAGAGTATGATTTTGAAAATGATAGAATAATTGAAAAGAATACATAGCTGACCTGAAGTTTTGGAACCAAGGCTTGGTTGTTGTTGTACATTCCAAGTACATGGGAAGTATACAAATGGACTCACTGGAGAACTATAACCATAATCTTAAGAAATTTTAAAACACCCAAATACAGGAAGCAGGACACAGCCTAAAGCAACCATTTAGTCTAATAATGATCTCAAAAAAAACACATTAGAGGTCTGTCGTAAAGGTCATAACAAGTGCATTGGACTTTTGCTTCCATAGGTTTAGGGAGGTGATTGGCATACAACCTTATCCCAAATTTGGAAATATTGAATCCCAAACTTGAACCAGTGGCACTTCGCTTGGGTAAATGGAAGATGCTTTATCTTATTTATTAGTGCTCAATACCTTTGAAAATAGTTCCTTCCAAATCTATGTTATTAACTGGATTGATCAGAATCAATTCCATGCTTTGGTTGAAGATTGTAGTTACACATACAATAATTTATATCTTGAATTGTCAGTTCCTAGGGACTTTATGCCATCTATATATTATAACGTTCAGTAGCTTAGAATGTTATCAATGGAAGCCCTAATTGTACTCATTTGTCAAAGTTAACATACAACTTACTTCAATCACCTAGTTTATTGTTGTAGCACACATGTTTATCTACACTATTCAAAAAGGTGCACCTTTCCTTTTATTTAATAGTAATCATTAGTCTTTATTAACTCAAGTCACCACCATTAGTGTAAATACAATTGTCAAAGTTATCTTTAAACCTCTGATGTCATTCTAGTTTAATCTTGCTACATATATTCTATCTAGCCTTCCATGAAGTGAGTGATTAACAAGTTATTTTCTTTGATGGAAGGTATGGAACACTCTGCATACGTGAAAACCCTGGTTGTCTTTTCATTGCTACAAATCGTGATGCTGTAACTCATCTAACAGATGCTCAAGAATGGGCAGGTTTACTCCTTTCCTGCTTTTATTTTGGTTTCGATTTTCATAACCTTACCTGCCACTTGTATAATGTAGATTATTTTTTTCATTTTTAAAAGATGGGGAACTATAGCTTGGCAACGATGTGATTTATAATTTAGCGTAGTGCTTACTAAGCATATTATGTTAAAAATTTACTTTCTAAATGAAGAGGAATGTTGACTGGTTCGAGGGAGTCACCCTCCAAGAAACGTAGAGAGGGAAAAGACAAGGAACACAGAGAAGAAGAGGAATCAAATTGTAGTTTTATTTCTGGTTGTTTTATAAAAGGTACATCACAAGTATTTAAGCTAGGCTCACCTTTACAACTGCCTATAGGAAGCCAGATTTAGTAACTAATTGCCCAATAGTCCAGCTGTACAATTAACCCCACTACTAACTAACTAATACTCTATCAGTGGACACAAACCACTTGCATCCTCATGCTCTGCTATTTGTATTTTGCTGCGCCTGAATTTAGTACTCAAATTCCCTAAACTTGAGCTTCATTGCAATTTTCTTTCCACTTTTCATTAACAGTCGTTTATGCTACCTGTTCCTCAATAATCTGTAGTTCCTTTGTGGATATAACTTCTATTCTGTTTTCTATATGGTCTGGTGGTGCTCCAGTTGATCTTTAATACGTTGGAATCATTATCATCTCTATGTTATAATTAAGTATTAGAGTCTAATTCCTTCTGGCTATGGAAATGAAATATTAGATAATTTTTTTAAGTCCAAAATGCTGTTCTCTTAAGTATACTGGTGAACAACTATAAAGCATTGTCTGAAATGAGCAGTTGTCACAAACTTGAGAATTTAGTTGAGAATTGACTTTCTAGATCAAATAGTCATATTTAATTTTTCACAGCTGAGACTATGACAAAGAGGGTAGCTTGTCATGAAGGCTCCATCACAAGTCTTTTGATGAGCTTTCCTTTCTTCAGCATGTAAAACCAATGCACCACCTAATCATGTAGAAAAACACAGTCATATTAGTAAGAAATCAGCTCAACAGAGTCAACACTCACCCTAATTTGATCACAAGCTGTGGTCAAATTAGGACAAGAAATGTCCAAATTTGACTCTGTATAAAACCCTCATATAATTCGATATCCATTAGCTAGACCTGGGCATTTGCATTTTTGTGTGTGCTAGATTGAATTGAAATGGACAAAATATCATGAAAGCTTAGATAAGCTCAAGCTAGCTTTTCCAATTACTGAAAACATCATGGGAATTAAAGTGCTGATCCAAAGAACAACTTAATCAATCTCAGGAATTGATTCCATTTTGGTTGGATGGAGAACCCATCTTGATTTAATTTATTTGTAGTTATATATAATCTTTTTATTCACACTACAGTTGGTACTTGATTTTAGGTGGTGGTTCCATGGTTGGTGCTATTGGTGGATCTACTCAACGTGAGCCACTGGTTGTGGGAAAGCCCTCAACTTTTATGATGGACTACTTAGCAGACAAGTATAGCTTCTGATTTCCTTATTCTTCTAGCTCGTTTGGCTATCAATAATACAAATGCTCTTTGACATCAGCAAATATTATCTGTTGATATATTGTAACATATCATAGTTCTCAAATGCTATGAAGCTCAGATATATGCATTAACATTAGTGCACTAATTTATTCAGAAAGTTTGTTACATTGGTAGAAAATTTGGTTAAAAGTAGGAAAATTGTGTGCAATAGAACCATATTAGACACAGTTCATGGGGAAGAAAGCTGGCTACATCTAGCTGTTAGCTTCTGTATATTAAATAAACCTAGCATCTTTTGAGCTGTCTTGGTTGTCTTTCATAGAACTCTTTGAATACTGCATTGTAAGGTAATCTCTGTTACAGAATTATGAAGATGTAATCTTTTGGTAGTGGTGGAAAGAATTGAAATTGAGTTTGTTATGTTTACTTGGAATCTTTCCCTTCCTTCTCTCTCTTCCTTCCTAGTCTTCCTCTATTGTCTCTTTTATTTTATTTTTCTGATTTCCTCTACTTCTCTTACTTGGTGATATTTTCAGTAGCTCTTCCTCCCTTTCTTGTTGATATTTTCAGCCATTCTTTACCTATCAAAAAAAGAAAAAAAAAAAGAAAAGAAGATATTTTCAGCCATTCTTTCCTTTCCCCTTGCTGAAATCTTACCAATTCTCTATGCCCCCTCTTTCTTGCTGAATTTCACTGAAATCTCATCTTAGAATCCCTCCTAAGTTTTATTTTTGTTATCTAAATCTTGTCCACTTCTTTCTCACCACCCTCCTAGCAAGACAACCTTAATCCCAAAGTTTTAAAGGCTTTCCTGCATCTCTTCATAATAGTATATAATGTATAAACAGGATACTATCTGATGGTGGTTAGAGGAAAAAATATCCTCTTTGGAAGTTTAAGATTAAGGAAAAGCCCAAGAAATATGAGGGTTTCGCCCTCGTTGGAGCTTCCAATGCCCCCATCGACGCCACCGCCGCTACCCCCGGCTCCGAAGAAGACTCGCCTGACCCACTCAAATTTTGAACACAGACCACCAGATTATGCAACCCATTTGGATCGCAGGTCAGTTCAGCCTCTAAATGGGTTTTATTTTTAATAGGGAAAGCTAAGGGGGCTTGGGCTTGGGCTTGGGATTTAGTAATCACAGGCCCAACAGCTACAGGCCTCTGTAACTTCACTTTATCTACCAAAGAGACACCACGAATGCCTACATCCGGAGTGGACTTGTGAGAGTCCAATGGTTTAATCCAAGACACCACCCTTTTACCCCCTTCAGATAAAGACACCCTCAGCGCCAAAGTGTTAGAAGTCACTTTGAACATGAATTCACGCGCGGGTCTAACAAATTTTTTTTTAGAAACTGACACAGCATCAGCTTCGCCCTTGAACACGTTATGTCCCGAATAAGCTCTAGAATTTTCAAAATTCCTCAACTTCCGCTGGTTGCCAGTATTGAAAAGTTTCTTCCCATCAAGTCCACCGCCATCCATCTGGCCACCACCAGTGGCTCCACCGGAAAACCTCCCTTCCACCCCAACAGTGTTAGAACCTGCTAGGAAACTATCTAATGCTCTTGAAAACAAGTTCCACCCAGCCCGGTTAGAACTCGCAGGTACCATAACACAACCATGTCGTGCTCCACCAAAAAACACTGCTATATCCACAAAAATACCAGCCTTATTCGACCTTCCCCAAAACTCGAAAAACTTATTGTTCTCTCTAAAATGTTTGTAGAACAAATCCTTTCCTGGTACCCAATCACGAATATCAGCAAAGCAAGAGAGGACCCATTTCATTCCCTTGCGACTCAGCCAGAAGGAACTTTTAAAATTCCGACGACTTTCGTGTATAGCATAAGAATCAACCCTCCCGCCATCAAAAGAGAATGAAAAAGATTTAGAATCAATACGAAAGGAACCTATACTACCCCCTCTGACCTGAGGAAGTTGAGGAACAGAGATAGGGAGAGGCACATTGTTTGGAAGAGGTGTGAGTGAAATGGTATTGGTATTGGTTGGTCTAGGCAGAGGAGGTGGATGCAAAGGCAGGACATAGGAAGGTGGGGTGGACAGTGCAGAATTTAAAGGTGGACAAACAGGGTGGTATGGCAAAAAGCCAAAAGGTGGTGGGAATGGTAATGGAAAGAAACCAGGGAATTGAGGGGGTGACAGGTTGAGAGGCTGAGGTACAGGGGGAAGTAGAGGAGGGATAGGTGTAGGCTAAGTGGTAGGGATGGAGGGGGGGGGGGGGGGGGAGAAGGGTAGGGAGGGGCATAGTAAACTTAGAGTCTTTCAAGTTTCTCCCAAATCCAAATTTAACCTTATATGATGCAGATAACAATCAAATTTGGCATTTGAGGTGTATTCTTCGGTGCTTCTGGTTAGGATTTTGCTTGTACTTGAATCAAAGATTTGTATGTCAACGTTGGCATGGTGTGTTACTTCATTGACCGCAGAATGTTGGCATGGCGTGTTACTGCATCTCTTCACCATGGCTTTTTTCCAAAAATGTTGGAGAGTGGTGGAGGAGGATGTTATGGCTGTTTTTGTGCACTTTCATCGGTATTCAGTGTTTGAAAGGTCTTTAAATGCCTCGTTTCTCACTCTAATTCCCAAGAAAAATAATGCTATTGATGTTAAGGACTTTCGGCCTATTAGTTTGGTAGGGAGTGTGTACAAGCTGCTGTCTAAGGTACTGGCAAATAGATTGAGGGTTGTGCTAGATAGTCTCATCTCTAAGTCTCAAAATGCTTTTGTTGGTGGGAGACAAATTTTGGATTCAGTGCTTATTGCTAATGGGTGCCTAGACAGCAGATTGAAGAGCCATGTGCCCGGGGTGGTCTGCAAATTGGACATTGAGAAAGCCTATGACCATGTGAATTGGGACGCATTGTTTTATCTATTGGATAGGATGGGTTTTGGGGTGAGATGGAAGGGGTGGATTAAGGCTTGTATAACTACTGTTCGCTTCTCTATTATTGTGAATGGATCTCCGGTAGGATTTTTTGGAAGCTCTCGTGGGTTGAGACAAGGTGATCCGCTATCCCCTTTTTTTTTCCTCCTTATTATGGAAGTTCTAAGTAGGATGCTAAAGAAAACTGAGGATTGTGGTCTGCTTCGTGGCTTTCGTGTGGGGCCTACTAACTCTATAGGGGTACGCATTTCACACTTGCTGTTTGCAGATGATACCATTTTGTTTTGTGACGCATCTAGAGATCAGTTGCTGTCCATTAGGCTGGCATTGACTTGCTTCCAAGCTTTTTATGATTTGAAAGTTAATGCGGGGAAGAGTGAGATTGTCCTGGTTGGGGAGGTTGGAAATATAGATGCGTTGGCTACCATTCTTTGATGTAGGGTGGGTAGTCTGCCTTTGAAATACTTGTGTATGCCGTTGGGCACCCCTTACAAAACAGCATCTATGTGGAATCCTATTTTGGAGAGGATGGAGAAGAAACTCTCAAGTTGGAAGCGCCTTTATTTATCTAAAGGGGGGTAGACTTACCCTAGTGAAGAGTACTCTTTCTAGCCTTTCTACGTACTTTCTATCCTTATTTGTCATTCCTGTAGCTGTGGCTGATAGATTGGAGCGTATTCAGAGGAAGTTTTTATGGGGTTCTTCAGAGGAGTGCTTCAAATATCCATTGGTGGCTTGGGAGAAGGTGTGTTTACCGATAGTTTTGGGTGGTCTGGGGATCAGGAAGTTAGTGCACTTTAATAAAGCCTTGTTAGGGAAATGGTTATGGAGGTTTGGGCGAGAAGACACTCATCTTTGGAGGAGGGTTATTGCTTCTAAATATGGTGAGGGTCAAGTGGGGTGGAGTACAAAAATTTGTAGAAGGGCCCACGGATGTGGTCTGTGGCGTGGTATTCATGATGGTTGGGAGAGTTTCTCCAACCATGTGTCCTTAGTGGTGAGGGATGGCTCTCGTATTCTTTTTTGGCATGATAAGTGGGTTGGAGATAACTCGCTTAATAGGCTCTATCCTCAGTTGTACGTGTGTTCTAATGACAAGGAAGCTTGCATTTTTGATGTTTTATGCTACCAAGAGGGTGGTATCGATAAAATTTGGAATTTGAGATTTCATAGGAATTTTCATGAAAGGGAATTAGGGGCTGCCTTAGCTTTGCTTGAGTTCATTCAATCTCAGATCCCTAGGGGTGGTGGGGATGACACTTCTCATTGGTGTCTCAAAGGGAATGGCATGTTTGACACCCAGTCCTATTACAATATCATTAGGGGTGCAGTTACTTCCAATTTTCCGTGGAAGGGTGTTTGGAAAGCTAAGATCCCTAGGAGGGTGGCTTTTTTTGTGTGGACAGCGGTTCATGGGCAGATCCTAACTTTGGATAATCTTATGCTTAGGGGGCGCATTTTGGTGAATAGGTGTTGTATGTGCCATCGGAATGAGGAAACTGTGGATCATCTTCTCCTCCATTGTTCTGTAGCTCACTCTCTATGGGTTTATATGCTTAATATCTTTGGGATACATTGGGTCATGCCAAGCTCTGTGGAAAGCTTGGTGTGTTGTAGGAGTTTTTGGCTGGAAAAATTTAATTCAGACATATGGAATATGGTTCCCGGTTGTTTGATGTGGATTGTTTGGGCGGAAAGAAATCGGCGCTCTTTTGAGGACACCGAGAAATCCTTGGTTCAATTACAAGCTCTTTGCCAGAAGACTTTATTTGATTGGTCTAGGTGTTGGGGCTTCTCGGAATGCTCCACTATCTTAGAGTTTGTTTCTTCTCTTAGTATTGCTCTTTAAGTTTTTTCCTGTTCGTTGTTTGCTGGTTGTTTTGTTTATTGCTTTTCCTTGTGTTCACCATCATGAACACCTTGTATTGGCGTTCGTTTGTTTTTTAGTTTGTTTTAATAATATTCTTATTACCTATCAAAAAAAGAAGTGTACATGGTAGTTAGTTAGGTTCTGACTATTTTAATTTATTTTATAGTTGGTTATTCTAGACTCAAGGTATTCTAGTAATTCTGTAATTTTTAGGTATGTGCCATAGTTTCGGACCTTGGGTTTAATATTATTTAGTTTATGGGTCAACTTTGACAATGATTTTGGTTTAATATTATTAAACCCACACTCAAACCCTAATTGAATCAAACGAGTGCCCACACTCAAAGACCCATAAACTAAATAAGACTTCCATCACTCCGTTAATTTGCAATGTCCATCCCTATCAGTCCACTAATTTGTCAACTTTGACAATGATTTTGGATGGTGTGGTGGACATTAGAAATTAATCTTGGATTAGGGTCTTGATTGGGAGCATTTATAGTTTAGTGTGGACAATTCGATTGAGTGCATAGTTTTTGATGGATAGCTAAAACTAACCCAATTTATTATTTCATTTGATTTCTTGGTATACATTCTAGGAGCTTACTTGTTAATTATTCATTATTTCAATCACTTAGCATATGCTGGCCAAACATCTGGAATAGTAAATAGGTAGTTAGTTAGTTACTCTAACCAACTAATCACAGCTGTAATTACAACAGTAATTGATTACCCTTGCAAAGAGAGGATGCCTAAGAGCTTATAAACACATGATTAAGCTTATACTTAATCTATGTAAGACACTAGGATCATAACATACCACCACACTCTACAGTTGACATCCACGATGGCTCACTCTAGCGACACTGACCTGGTGGTAGCCCTTTCTCTTTTGGTGGCTCCACTCACCTATCAATTATTTTAATCTAGCCTCTAGGTCGTCCCCTCCGAAATTCGACCACAAAACTACAACTCATTTGATCCCATACTCAGTGAGCTACGCTCGATTACTTGGGGTAGTGGTTGGCTCTGATACCAAATGTTACAAATCAATGGGTAGAACTCACCCTTAAAAACCGTCTTGCAAGGAGAGGGTGCCGAAGAGCTTATAAACACATGATTAAGCTTATACTTAATCTATGTGGGACACTGGGATCATAACATCTAACATTTAAAGCAACTTGCCCACAAGGTGAGGGAAAAGGAGTTGCAGCTTGTAAAGTGATTCCCAAATAGCATCTTTAGGTGGTGCTCCCAGCCATTGAACCAAAACCTCAGTAATAGTTCTAGACCTCAGAGTTTTCGATCTTGTCTGCAACAAGCAATAGTTTTTGGCACTAAATGTCCTTCATTATCTTGAGGATGCAGTGTAGGGAAAGGAATTATATGTTCTTTGCTTAAGCTTTAAGCAAGAAACATGAAATGCAGGATGGATCTTAGAGTCTGAAGGTAACTCCAGCCTATAAGCCACTGGTCCAACCTGTTGCAACACCTTGAAGGGTCCGAAGTACCTTGTAGATAACTTCCACTTGCCCTTGTAAGCTAAAGATTACTGCTTATATGGTTGAAGTCTCCAATAAACCCAGTCACCAACTTGGAGAGATCTGGCAGTACAATGCTTATCTGCTTGGAGCCTTATCTTTTCCTATGCAGCCACCAAATTACCCTTAAGAAGAGCTAGAACATCTTGCCTTTGTTGCAACAAGGTGTCAACAGCATCCACCCTAGTAGTACCAGGAACATAAGCTTGTAACTTTGGAGGAGGAAAAGCATATAAGGCTTCCAAGGGACTTAGCTTGAGAGCTGTGTGGAAGTTGGTGTTGAACCAAAACTCAGCCAAAGGAAGCCACTCAGCCCACCTATGAGGTCTGTCACTAGCAAAAGCTTTTAGGTATTGTTCCAAATTTTTATTCACAATTTCAGTTTGGCCATCAATCTGAGGGTGATAAGTTGTGGACATGGCTAACTCCACTCCTTTTAACTTGAACAATTCAGACCAGAAAAGAGAAGTGAATGTAGCATCTCTGTCACTAACAAGAGTCACTGGCATACTGTGAAGCTTGAATATGTAATGCATATATACTGAAGCAAACTTAGCAGCAGTATAAGGATGACAGAGTGGAAAAAAAAATGAACATATTTTGTTAATCTCTCCACCACAACTAGAATCACTTCATAACCCTGTGACCGAGGCAACCTGTCCACAAAATCAAGACTAACATCAGTCCAAGGAGTGATAGGAATAGGCAAGTGCTGGAGATGAAGTTTCAGATTTGATTCTCTAGAAAACATCACATTCTTGTATGAATACCTTGAGATCAACTTGCATACCCTGCCAAGAGAAATCCCACTTAGCCCTTTGGAATGACTTAAGAAACCCAGAATGGCCTGCAATGGGGCTGCTCTGAACAACATGCAGAATTTGGGACTTGAGTGGACAATGAGATCCCAAATAAAAACATTCCTTTGTAGAAAAGCAACCTATTATGAATAAGGAAGCCCTTAGGAAGAGACTCTCCTGCAGAGTGAGACTGAAAAAGCTGTTCAGCAAAGGCATCTTGGTGATAACTATTTTTTTTTTTTTTTTTTTTTTATTTATAAATAACGGAATTGTATTAATTAAAAGTCCAGGTACACCGGGGGTGTACGTGAAAAACGGTACATCAAACAAAAAAATTACAAAGATCAAGCATTTTTAACAAATTAGAACAAGGAAAAAGATTAAAGGAAGAACTCCACTCTAGCAAGGTGTGGAGAAGAAGAGATTTAATTTCTGAAATAGACCGATCCTTCCCTTCGAAACATCTTGAGTTCCGTTCTCGCCAAATACACCATAGGACACAATGTGGGACAGCCCTCCATAAATCAATGCTCCAATGCCCACCAAAAGACCCTTGCCAACTCGAAAATAAATCAAAGACCCCATGCGGCATAACCCATTGAAGACCAAATAGAGCCCACACCATAGACCATAATTCATAAGCAATAGGACAATGAAGAAGAAGATGATTCACCGATTCCCCACTCTTTTTACACATATAGCACCAATCTACAACAGTGACACCCTTATACCATAAATTTTCAGTAGTCAAAATCTTACCTAATGAGGCAGTCCAAGAGAAGAAAGCAACCTTAGTGGGGACCTTTGAACGCCACACAGGCTTCCAAGGGAAAGAAATGTTGAGAGTAGAGGAAAGAGAGAGATAGTACTCACTCACTTTAAAATTCTTATTCCCAGTTGGTTTCCAGCATAGTTTGTCCTGATCTTCACCATTAAGGGGCAGTGAATTGATAAGATCTAGAAAAGTGTAAAAATGCTCTGTTTCCCAATCTTGGGGAGCTCTAGAAAAAAGAAGATTCCAGTGAAGCCTCTGGTTAGGAAAGTGCATAACATCTGCAATAGAAGACTCCTTATTACAACTAATATTATAGAGTTCTGGAAAAGCCTCCTGGAGAGTACAACTCCCACACCACACATGATGCCAAAATTTAATTCTATCACCAACACCAACCTCGAACTGAATGAATTTTAAAAAGGCTGGCCAGCCTTGTCTTATTGTTCTCCAAAGACTAACACCATAAGGATTAGAGACTTCTTTTGTACACCAACCTCCCCAATCATTCCCATATTTAGCCTCAATAACCCGTCTCCAGAGATGGGTTGTCTCTCTTCCATATCTCCACAACCATTTCCCCAACAAAGCTATAACTATCTTTAAGGAAAGATAACCAAGTAGGATCTGGTAGAGACACTAAAAACAAGCTAGCAGACTTGTCCTGTTGCTGGTCAGATTCTAGAACCAAGGGTCCTTGCTTGGAAAGAGCATCAGTCACTTTGTTCTTAGTGCCTTTATTGTATTCAATCATAAATGCATAGCCCATCAACTTAAACAACCATTTTTGTTGAGTTGGTGTAGCAATACTATCTTTGTGGTGTAGAAAATTCCCATGAGAGGATTGAGGTTGATAATTCTCTTGATAGCATTGGGGAACATATTTCTCTCTAAGTATTTGTTTCATTTCATTCCAATAAGTCAAGGCAGGCTTGCTCCTTCCTTTGCGATGATTCTCGATACCATGCCAAAAGTCTCTAGCTCTACTTCTCAATTTCAGCTTGACAAACCTAACCTTATTGGCATCTGGCAGACATATTTGATCAAAGAATTGATCCATCTAATCTAGCCAATTGATGAGAGTCCACGGATCTGGATGTCCATCAAATATTGGTGCTTCTAAGACTACCATGAATCATAGGAATAGATTTTCAACAATTTGAAATGAACATTTAATGGACATGATTCCCATTGCTGGAGCAATAAGTGTTGGAGCTTGATTGGGCTAGTTTAGTGACCTGGTGCTACCCTGGACATGGGTCACTTGGCTGAAGCAAAATAGGTGGACTATGGACTCCTTACATATCTGCTGGAACATTTTGCTTTTGACTTTATTTATTTTTAAATAACAATATTAAAGAAAAACTACAACTTAAAACGCTAGAGACAGAAAATTAAGCTAAAAGAAACTAAGGCTTTAGAGGAAACTAAACAAGTAACACAGAGAAAAAAATATCATGGAGGGCGGCGCTGGATTCGTCGGAGAAGAGGCGGCATGGACTCAAGGGCGATGGCTGTCATTAGCGCTCAAAGGTGGAGATTGGTGCTTGCGAGTAGTGGCATGGAGAGATCGGTGATGGCTTCTTGTATTTTAGACTTGGTAGTGTGGGTTTTGCATATCTGAATCTGTGGTTTTGTATGGGTCGGATCAAAAATGAGTTTGGGGTGTGAGAGTTGTTGTGACGGGTTATTGATTTTGTTTTGAAGGGAATAGGGTTCTAAGTTTTAGAGCCTTGCATCGGGAAGAATGGTGGGATTATAGGTTTTGTGGGTTTTGTGGTGGAATTTGGGTTTTTTGTTTCTGAGCAGAGATGGCTTGATTGGTGGTAATTGCAAAGATCTTGTGAGACATGCTTGGAGTGTTGATGATCATGGGTTGTACTGCTAGTTGGTGTGGGTTTGGGCTAGTCATACATGGTTTTGGGTTGCTGAAAGGGGGTGATCAGGTTGAGCTCTGATACCAAGTTGATGTAGGACAACCTAGGCTTCTCACCTAGATTAGTCCCACCGTAGACCTTAGGCTTCCCACCTAAGGTGTTTGGATTCACCACCAAACAAACACAGTGCAATCTCTACAAATAATCTCAATAATAATAATCATAGTTTGTGAATACAAAAGAAATCATCCGGAGCTTTATATGCAACTTCTAGGAATCACAAAGATAAGGATAAACTCTCCTAAACAAATCCTAAACAATTTCAAATACTAATATGATAATCCTAAACAAAGGATAATGATGAACAACTAATCCTAACCAAACTCAAATATCAATCCAAACTAAACAAATAACTACGTTACAATCTGAAATTATTCACGAAAAATCTAAAATGAAATATTAAAATAACTTTTGGTTATGCTCCTGCATGAGTCTTTGATGGCACTGGTTAAGGCATTTCCAGTGAGTTCAAGGTCATCTATTGGCCATTTCTTGTCTTAGGTTCTTTCTAAGCTTATCGAGAGTTGGGCTAGTGGATTTGGGTGTCCAAGGTGGGGATGAAAGTGGCTGGGACAGTGGTGCAATTGTTGCTTAGGGAATAGATCGTTATTGTGACATACCGACAGGTGCCTGTGAATCTGACCAGTCCATGCTAGCTGCGATACCCACGAAGGCTCATTGTGGTTCTCCTGGGGTGAGTGCTTTGGCTGAAGGAGAGGTGGTTAATTCAGAGTTGGGTTTGGGTGATGTGGATAGTTTCCCCCCTTTGATGACTATCACTCCCCTTGGGTTGGCTTTGTCAGCTGAGCTGAATAGTGGAACTGAGGTTTTGGGGCTTGAGAATATGTTTGATATTTCAGATTGGGTGAAACACAGAATTCCTTGCTTTAATAAGTTTGTTGGGCTTCCTCTGAGACAACATGAGAAGATGTATGTTGCTTAATTTCAAAGGCAAGAGAGGGAAATGGAAGTTGCCAACCTATTGCATAGGAAAGCTGTTGTTCACCGAAAAATCTCTAAGGATAAGGGGAAGAGAGTCGAGCAATCTGATATCTTCGGTTAATTATGATGGTAAGTAGAGCTTTGGTTGCTGTACAGAGCTAGAGGTAGGGAACTAATAGTCTTTATGAAGTTGAAGATGATTTCATGGAATGTTCAAGGTTTGAATAACTTACGGAAACATTTGGTAGTAAAAAACTTTTTACGTGAGTGGAATTGTGATGTAGTTTGCCTTCAAGAAACTAAACTTGCTGGCATGGATAGACAGATGGTTTGCAGCTTGTGGAGTTGTCCTTATGTGGACTGGGTGGCTTTAGATGCGGATCAGATGGCTGGTGGAGTTCTGATGACGTGGGATTGGAGGGTTTTAGAAAGGTTGAAGGTTATGGTGGGATACTTTTTTGTGTCAGTTCAGTGGCAAGGTGTGGGGGATAGTTTTACTTGGGCTTGTTGGGGAGTTTATGGCCCAAATGATAATAATATGAGGGGGCAGACGTGGGATGAGTTGATTGGCATTCAGCAGTACAGGGATGTTCCATGGTGCTGTGTTCGGGATTTCAATATTTTTCGTTTTTCGAGTGAACGCTTAGGTCTTACACTGGCAATGGAAAATTTTTTTGAGTTTATTGAGGAGCTTAATTTGATTGATTTGCCTTTGGAGGGTGGAAGCTACTTGGTCTAGTGGTTTAGATTAGCCTTCGATCTCTAGGATAGACAGAACCCTGGTCTCTCATGATTGGGAAGACCACTACTCGGATGTGATCTGGTGGATTTTACCTCGCCTTGTTTCAGACCACTTCCCAATTCTAGTGGAGGCAGGGAGAATGGCAAGGGGAAAGAGTCCTTTTTGATTTGAGAATATGTGGTTGAAGTTGGATGAGTTTACAGATTAGGTTCATTCTTCGTGGAATCGCCACTCTTTTGCAGGTACTCCTAGTTATGTGCTTGCCAAAAAATTGAAGGTTTTGAAAGAAGACATTATGCAATGGAACCATAGTGAGTTTAGAGATGTTGGTCGTCAAAAGAAAGAATTATTGGTGGCCTTTAGATTTTTGGATGCTAAGGAAAGGGAGTTTGGCCTTTCTGATGACGAGATACATGAGAGGGTTGTGGTGAGATCTCAAGGAGAGAATCTTCTTTCTTTGGAAGAAATTTCTTGGAGACAGAAATCGAGGATGCTTTGCATTAAAGGAGACAACAATACTAAATTCTTTCACAAGGTGGCTAACTCCCACAGAAGGTATAACCATCTGAATATTTTGGAGGTGGAAGGGGTGATTTATGAGGAAGAATCTGAGGTGGCAGATTAGGTAGTAAAGTTTTATAAAAATATGTATCAAGAGACCGAGGAGTGGAGGCTTTTTGTGGAAGGTTTGGAGTTTGATCAAATTGGAGGGTTGGAGAGGGGCTAGCTTAAAAGAAGATTTGAAAAGGAGGAGATTATTTGAGTTGTCAAAGATCTAGAAGGTGATAAAAGCTCCAGGTCCGGATGGTTTCTCTATGGCCTTTTACCATTATTGCTGAAGAGTTGTGGAAAGAGATGTTTTAGCTATATTTGAACATTTTTATCAACATAGTAAGTTTGAAAATTCTCTTAATGCGACTTTCATCTCATTAATCCCTAAGAAGAATGATGCTTCCAATATTTGAGACTTTAGACCTATTAGTTTGGTGGGGAGTGTGTATAAGATCTTGGCTATGGTTTTAGCAAATTGTTTGAAAGAGGTTTTGGATTAGTTGATATCTGAATTTCAGAATAGTTTTGTGGGTGGTAGACAGATACTTGATTCTGTCCTTATTGCTAATAAGTGTGTTAATAGTTGGGTGAAGAGTAAGATTCTGGGGATTATTTGTAAGCTAGATATTGAGAAAGTTTATGACCATGTGAATTGGGAGGCTTTCCTAGATTTTTTGAAGAGAATGGGATTTGGGGAGAAGTGGTGCAGGTGGATTTGGACTTGTATATCTACGGTTTAATTCTCTATCTTGGTCAATGGGTCTTCAGTTGACTTTTTGGAAGCTCAAGGGAAATGAGACAAGGGGACCCGCTATCTCCTATGCTGTTTTTTATTATGATGGAGGTTTTTAGTAGGATGTTGAAAAGAGTTGAAGGGGCCAGCTTACTTCGTGGTTTTAGGGTTGATGATAGGTGGGGTGGAGGGGAATGTGTCTTGCATCTTTTGTTTGTAGATGATACAATTCTTTTCTGTGATGCTGATGTGGAGCAGATCCTATATGTTCGAATGCTATTACTTTGTTTCTAGGCTGTAACAGGTTTGAAGGTTAATGCCATGAAGAGTGAAAAAATGGTTCCAATAGGGGAGGTTAATAATGTGAATGCCTTGACAGAGATTTTGGGTTGTAGGATTGGTACTTTGCCTATGACCTATCTTGGTAAGCCATTGGGGGTTTCCCATAAATCCCCAACTATTTGGAATCCTATTTTGGAGAAAATTGAGCGGAAGTTGGCCAGGTGGAAGAAGCTATATTTGTCAAAAGGTGGAAGACTGACGTTACTTAAGAGTATGTTATCTAGTTTTTCTACTTACTATTTATCTCTTTTTACCATCCCTACGCATGTGGCTAACAAAATTGAGAATTGCAAAAAGATTTCCTATTGGGGGATTCCAAGATACATTTGGTGGGGTAGGATAAGGTGTGTGCGTCTATGGAAAATGGTGGTTTAGGAGTAAAGAAATTAACTACTTTTAATAAAGCCTTACTAGGAAAATGGTTATGGTGATTTGGGGTTGAGGAGATAAGGCTTTTGAGAAGGGTTGCAGCTTTGAAGTTTGGGGAAGAATGGGGGGATGGACTTTCAAGCTGGGTAGGCGTGTGCATGGTTATGGTTTGTGGAGAAGTATCCAAATGGGCTGGGAGGCCTTTAGCAAAAATATTCAGTTTGAGATAGGGGTGGGGAATAAAGTGAAGTTTTGGACAGATCGGTGGTGTAGGGATTTACCATTCCACGTGACCTTTCCGGTTGTGTATTAGATTGCCACTAATAGAGAGGCTTCTATGGACTCTTCTCTTGAAAGGTTGGGACGAAGGAATGGAGAAGTTGGAATGTTCATTTCATTTGAGAACCAAGTGATTGGGAGATGGGTGTTGTGGATGAATTCTTTTGTACTTTGGGATCTAGTTTACCCCAAAATGAAAATGGAGACCGTATGAAATGGAGGTTGAAGAAGAATGGAAATTTTGATATCCGCTTGTTTTACAACAAGCTTTGAGGTCCCTTGCTCATTGTCTTTCCTTGGAAAGGTATTTGGAAGATTAAGGCTTCTTGGCATGTTTCTTTCTTTGTTTGGACTACAGTTTGGGATAAGATTTTTACAGGTGACAATTTGCGGGGTAGAGGCTTTGATTTTGTTGACTGGTGCATTATGTGTCGTTGTAGTGGGGAGACGGTGGATCATTTGCTACTTCATTGTGAAAATGTGTATTTGTTGTGGAGCTTGGTTTTTAGATCTTTTGGGATTTCATGGGTTTTGCCCAGATCGGTTGCAGATACTCTTTCTGGTTGGTGGAATTGGTTGGGAAAGCACTCATCTAGTATTTGGAATTTAGCTTTGTTATACTTAATGTGGTGTATTTGGAGGGAGAGTAATTGGCTGCCTTTTGAGGAGATGGAAAGTTCCGGAGACCAATTGCTTGCTTCTTTCAGTGGTTCTCTTTATGATTGGTCTAGGGCTTGGGGACTCACTTTTAGTGATTCTCTCCTGTTGTTCCTTAATTCCCTCCTTTATAATTAGTTTGTTCTTTGTTTTTTCTATCTTTTTTCTCTCCCTGTAATCTTTGGTCTACCTTACGCTCTTTTTGCATAAGGTAGTTTTTTGAATATATATCTCTTTCTTACTTATCCAAAAAAAAAAAAAAAAAAAAAAAAAAAGAAGATTGGTAAGAAGCACTTCCAGAACAACCCTCAAATGTTTTAAGTGATCATTAGAACATTTACTAAATACCAGAATATCATTAAAAAAAAAATACAGAACAAACTTTTTCAAGTAAGTCTTAAATAAACTTTCACCATTTAAGAAGGTAGAATCCGAGGGTTGTAGACCTTGGAGTAACACCCTTTTACCCATATAAAAGAACTTCATGGTCAATAACTGAAGTCCCAGCAAATCTCCCCCAGTGTCCGCAGCTATTGAGTACCCAACACAACTTCACAACCCCCCAAATACAGTATGTTAAAATCAACTATGAATTTGCGACCTTGCATAGAAATAGTAACCCTATGACACACCCCCCGTGTCTTAATCATAGAGCCATTAGCTACTTTGACTTCAAGATTTGGGAGGTATCAAACTGCAATTTCATACTTGATAACTTAGTGGCATTAGAAAATTATGGGTACTCCCTGTATCAAGGAGAGATACCATTTCTTGATTCTTGATTTTACTTTTAACCCTCATAGTATTTGATGAAGGGCTACCCAATGGCATAGAGTGTAATTTCAGCATTACAACTATCTTCCATCACTTCATGATATGTGGACCCAGCTACAGCTCCTTGATCATCTAATTCTACCAACTGCATACCTTGATTGCGTTCAATTGAAAAAGATGAACCCTTCAATAAAAAAAAACTTAGCACCTTTACATTTATGACCCAATTGCCACTTCTCATCACAATTGTAAGAAAACCCTTGTCTACTCCTTTCCTCCATTTGAGCCCCAGTCAACCCACAAACAAACCAACTTGTTCAGCATCCTGGAACCATACTAATGCCTCCCCATCCATGTGATAAGATATCATAAGTACCTTCTGATGCTCCAGTGTATTGTAGAAAGAAAAAATTCGTTAGCCCTATAAATCCAGCAACTTCGATCCTCTCCTTGGAATTTAGGAAATTCCAATTTCAAGGGTTTGCTTGGATTAACCAGTGTCAACTCAGTTGAAGCTGCATGTCCTCGTAACCCAGAAGAAGAATGTCTCTTATCTTCTGCCTCTGCCATTTTCTGCATAAAGGCATTGATTGATTGCAGCTGCTTCTGAATTTCTTGTAGAGTCTGATCATGGTGATCTGAAACTCTGCTCAAAGCTGCAATCTGTTCTTGGATTTGAAGAGAAGCACCAGTTTTTGTCACGGTGGAATGGTAGGAAGAACTGCTTTGATACCAAATGTTAAGACTTTAACAGTTCTAAAGAATGAAAATGGTGGAATTGAGATGGTTACTTCAAGGGAACCGGTCCTCTAAAGAATAGAGAAGAGAGAGAAGAGAGACTTAGACTAAGAGTGTTCTTATTTCTGCTTAATTCTAATCACAGTACCATTCCCTTATTAATAGGCACAAATAGGTAGTTAGTTAGTTAGTCTAACCTACTCACTGTAACTACAACAACAGTAACTGATTACCTGCCTAGTGAATTATTACAATAAAATGCAAATGTACAATACAATTGATGATGTCGAAAATCGTCAGTAATCCACACAATACTCACGTGCTCGAAACAAGGCTTGCAAAACAACAGCAAAGAAAATCCTAAGAGAGTACCGGTGTAGTATTGGCCTAAGACCCTCCGAAGGTTAAGTTAGAGAACTTTTTTCATAACTCTAGAGTGCCAGAGTTGGGAGGAATTGTGCGTACCTTTCTTTCTGAGAGCCTTTGGGTTTTTATAGTAGTGTAGAACCGACCTCTGTTTCTTGCGTAGGAAGGCGTTTTCTTACAGGGAAGATTATCATTAATGAGCGAATATTACGGAATCCTTCTCACACTAGGACCAGGGTTAGCCGTGGGATGCAAGTTGTTTCTCTTTAGGATTCCTTGATGAAAGTGACTTAAATCATGCAGAAGCCATGTGGCCCTTGAGACTTGTCATCCTTGCGCCCGTGCACCTTGGATCTGTCCACAATTGGGATCCGTCCACTATCAGTCCACTGATCTTAATACAATTAGGTTCATTTGAATGGATCCGTTATCATAATTTTTCCCTCTTCAACAATCATATAGATGAGTCAATAGCCTATCATGTAAGAGTCCTAATAGTATGTGATTTTGTTTTTGTCAACCATGGGGATTAAGTGTGCATATAACAGTTAACAACACAAGAAACAATATTCATAGAAGCTATGACTTGATGCTACATTTCGCGAGACCTAAACTCTTTTGTGGAAATTACGAAAATAACAGTTTCATCAAGTATGAGGTCTATAATATTTGTCTCGTCATTTGATCAACCACAGATTTGGCATTCTCAAGTCACAAATATGCATGGTTGGGGACAGATTAGATACTGATATTCTTTTTGGACAAAATGGTGGTTGCAGAACTCTTCTTGTTCTCTCAGGTAACTAATTTTTGAATAATTTATCCTTTGGTTAGCTTCGTGTATTGTCATATATAATCTGATCAAACCCAATTTTCCCCCCCTTTTGTCTTGACAGGTGTGACTACATTGCCAATGCTTCAGAATCCAAACAATTCCATACAACCAGATTTCTACACCAACAAGATTTCAGATTTCCTTTCCCTCAAACCTGCGACTGTATGATGTTCATATAAGCACATTGTGACATTTTCCTTGGGCACATCTGTTCATTTTTAACCTTATTAATAATGAATTGTAGATATACAAAAGTCGTTCGTTTTTTTTTTCTTTCATGAAATGAACAAACTGGAGATTGAACTTAGAAACATACTTTTGTGGTAGTTCCAATAATGAAAAAGTAAAAAATATTAATCATTCCTACATGTATTATTGTTCATGTTATAGTACAGTACTATTTTTAGTTAACCTTATTCTTCTCTCTCTCCCTTTTTTTAATTTTAATTTTTTATTTTGGTGGAATGAATTTGGTTCTTTAGACGATAGATTTATTATTGGACACTTGGTAAGTAAATATATAGAACAGATTCAGCTTTCGGCTGTCCCTCCAAAGCCTTTTACTCATAGCCCCCAAGTGGTAAAATTTATATATTTTGAATGGTTGTGGACTGTCTTACTAAAACAAGTAAACTGTAATGTGGCAAGTACTGTAATGGCTAACAAGGAGGATCATATAGGCATCATGCTATTCTCTCCGGTCCATTCAGGCCCATATCACTTTCCATGTGTTAAACGAAAGCATGTTTACCTGGTCATACTGCTGATGTGGCAAAGTAGGTTTCCTTATTTGGGCTTATATGTTTCCAATCATCTCCTCCTACCAATAGGCAATAGCCTGCATGTTTGTAGTACATGCTAGCAACATAGTTTAATATGCACATGCTAGCAACATTGTCGGTCGTTGGAATGACTACTAGACATCAAGAAGAACCAAAACTTTATGGTTTGTTTGGATTGAGGGCGAGGGAGGGAGAGTAGAGTAGAGTAGTGTAAATTTAGCCCAAAATTAGCCTATTTTCAGCCAACTTTATTCTACTCTTTTCTACTCTCCCTCCTTCTCCACTCAATCCAAACAGGCCATTAGACTAGGCAAAGCAAACTAAGTTGTACCTGGCTTGTTTACTATATAAAAAGTGAATGCCTATTATGAAATATGAAGCGCTAACATTTGGAAACCAATATGAACCTCTTTTTTTTTTTTTTTTGAGAAACCAGACTAGCAGCCTAGGGCTTTATTAGAAACAAAAAGCAAAAAAATAGGAATTAATGAACAACAAAGAGAGCCAAGGGGGCAATGTCATCCAGTAGGTAGGCTTGAAACTCTAACCCAGCTTTGGCCTTTTTTGCTAATGCATCAGCTACCCTATTACAAGAACATTTAACATGGCAGAATTCAAAGCAGGATAAATGAGAAACATGGGTAAGAATGTCATCGATCAGGTTGCCATACGGAGCTTCACTAGCAGACCTGTGATTAAGAGCTTGTATCACAATCATCGAGTCACCCTAAAAAATTACTTCATGGATACCGATTTCAAAAGCAAACTTCAAAGCACGATGGCATGCCAAAGCTTCGACCTTGACAACTGAATTTGGAAAGGGGACACTCAGCCAAAACATCAATCACCTCGCCTTGATTGTTGTGAATTACCACCCCAAACCAGCCGTGTGGTTACTGCTAAACATGGCACCATCAAAGTTTGCCTTGAATCCCAGGGAAGTCGGGGGGCACCATGGGTTGGGGGGAGCAGTTGGAAAGTTCACGGGGCTGAGCATCTTGAGCACCGATGAAGTCTTGGAGAAACTTTGCAGCATTTGGACCAACTCTGTCCAGCGGTTGAGATGGGAGTCCAAGCCTTAGAGCATTCCGATGATTCCAAAGCCCCCACGCAATACAGATGAACAACTCGACCCTATTATCATAAAAAACCTACAAAAATATAGACAATAGGTTAAAAAATCAACTAGTGGGGAGGAGACCGCTTGGCTGAACCAAACATGGTCACTCCACACCTTCTCCAACCCGGGACAGCCCCAAATAGCATGCAATGTGTCCAAAAGTAGTTCTGCAAATGTTGCATCGATCCAAATCAACAATATGGCACTGAAACAGATTATCCGTGGTTGGCAGGGCTTTGTTGCAAGCTCTCCAAGCAAAAAGCTTCACTTTGTTAGGGACTTGTAGCTTCCAAAGGCCTCTCCAAAATTTCTTCTGGGGGTTTGGGTTAAAGCTACTAGCACTATTAGCCAAAGCAGCATTGGCCAATAGTTGATAAGCACTATGAGTAGTAAACACTCCCGTAGGCGTTTGAGACCATATAAGACAATCAGGAGGAAGTCTAGCGCTAAGAGGGATGCTAAGAATAAACTTGGCTTCATGAGGCAAGAACAGCTGTTGAACTTGATCCACTTTCCATGTAATTGACTTGGCATCAATGAGAGTACTGACCTTGGCATCAGGGGGAAGAGAAGGTGGAGGAGCGATGACAGTTCTGCAAATTTTATCCGGTAACCATTTGTCTTCCCTGATGCACACGGATTGCCCATTCCCAATCCGCCACACCATGCCTTTTTTAATAACGTCTCTCACACTTCAAATGCTCTTCCAGGCGTCAAAACCAAGTGTGGATTCTTTGGCCTCTAAAATAGAGCAGTCAGGATTGAATCTTGCTTTAAAAACCTTTTGACATAGTGAATCCGGATTATGCATCATGCGTCACACTTGTCTACCTAGCAAAGCATCATTAAACTTC
Organism: Quercus gilva; assembly: GCA_023621385.1. Classification (NCBI taxonomy): domain Eukaryota; kingdom Viridiplantae; phylum Streptophyta; class Magnoliopsida; order Fagales; family Fagaceae; genus Quercus; species Quercus gilva. The sequence continues at coordinate 58,971,232 of CM042473.1, read as the reverse complement.
TCAATCTTCTTGAACCCCATACCACCATTTTCTTTGGCCTCACACAATTGCTCCCACTTAACCCTATAGATACTGTATTTTGCCTACCCTCGATTTGCATGCTAGACCTTGAAAGTTTCAAAAATATTAACTTTTCTCCATAGGGCCGTGGACACATGTAGATTGATGTGGTGCAACCATTTGGGTATCAGGGCACTCGAAGTGCCATTTTAGGTCAAATTAACCAAAATACCCCTAGTCAACCATAGGTTGACCGAAAGTTAATTGGTCAAAATCATCCCAAAACAAAATTATTCATGTTTCTACCTCAAACTCGAGCTACTCGGAGATTTTTGTCAACTTTGACCAAGTTTGACCCAAGGTTGACTCCCAAGGGCAACAAAAACCCTAATTTTGATCCAACCGTTAGAATTGGTTGAGACCAGCGTCATTGTAAAGATTATTGAATTCCCTTTTCAAAAACTATTTATAGGTCAAAATCGGAGTTAAAATGGTTGAGATATCTTGAAAATCGTGTAGAGTGCATTAGCACTCTCCCTGAGGCCATAACTTTCAATCCAACTGTTGGAATTTCAATTTCTTTAATGTTCAAGAAACTAGACACCCAGAACTTTCGAAGGACATTAAGATCAACTCAATCAGAGTCAGGGAAGGCCTTCAAATATGTGATCTAAGTCAAGCGAGAAAAAGACAAAATTGTTGATGTCAACATACCCAACCTAGTGCACAAAAAGTGGCCATTGAGCCTCGAAAAGCGTACCAAGCCTATATTTAACCCCCCAGAACCCTAGATTTCAAAAAAAAAAAATAAATAAATAAGATTTTGGGAATTTCGGAGCACTTTTTTGGGCAGATTCTCTCTCTATTCCTCTCTAAATTCTCTCCTAAATACATCCAAAAACTTTTAATTCCTCTGTTTTCTCAACAATCAAGTGGATGCTTGGAGCAAGGGTGCGATTCCTAAGATGCAAGCTAAGAGGGCAAGGATGCAAGCAAGAAGACACAATTCTGTGTAGGTGCATATTCATCTGATTTACAATTTCCTATACCTTGGGTTGATTTACATTTTCATGTAGTGTGAATATGCACCTACAGGGAAAAATATGAAATTGCTAATGGCAATGTATGATTTATATTTCCTGTACATTGTTGGGCCATACCCTTGGAACTTTGGCAATGTTTGCTTTACTTTCTTGCTTTGTGTGATAACATTGTGCATGATGTACGTATATCTATATATGCCTGTTTATTGGTGATAGTGCACTTTGTATGATGGACTCTTATGGCTACGTGAGTGACCCTCTCTAGTCACGAGTGCTCTTGACCTTGTAGTGTGAGTATGTGCTCAAGGCACTTGCTGTAGGTGCATATTCACGCTATATTATGTGTGTGATCATCGCGGTGTGATTGTCTCAATCCATATTACTTAAGTGACATTGGTTTCCTCGTGTATGTGACACGCATCGATATTCTTGATGCTTTGAGGGGCTTCGGCTTATCTTAGCACGAGCATGTTGGCACACGCCGTATACACAAGAATGAAACCTTGTCGGAGCGCCATAGCGCACCAAACGCGAAACTCTGCCAGATTTTCACCGTGAAAATGGGGCATCTTTGTTGTCATATTTTCATAGCAAAAGCTTAGTGAGAGTAGTGTTTTGTGTGATATGATGCACTTGTGGCAAAGCGCTGCCGGATTTCTGCCATGAAAATAAGGCAAAATGCTGCCGGATTTTCATCGTGGAAATTTTGCATTGATTCTAAACACACTAGGGAAGCATCAATCAAGACTACACCTTTTCCGAAACCAAACCTCAGAGCCCAATTTCGTTAAAGCCCCGAAAGCTAATGTCAATAACTTGTTGGACTGTCTACAGATAGGTATTGTGGGGTGCCTAACTCTTTCCCCACACGTAACCAGACTTCTAAACTCAAGAATCAAGATTTTTTAACCGGCCATATTAAATTAGTAAAAATGACATTTTTCTTAGCCTAGGATTGGTAATAAAATCAAATAAAGTCAGGTGACCAATCACACCTTAGAAAAAACCTAATGATTGGTGGCAAGTTCACTTACCTTTGGTAACTCGATTAAAATTGAATCATTTTCCATCACACACCAGAGGTATACCCTTCTTCATAGCACCTAAGCTTTGAGCCTGCATACACATCTTGTGTACGCATCTTCAAGGGCGCGTGCAAGCATCGCCGCGATGGGTGGTCGAACCACCGCAAGGCATCGACAGACTGGTGACTCCACTAGGGATACTTAGAGAGTTTAGCCTTTAGATCTTTTGATAAAATCTTAATCTTTGGATACTTAGGACCAATTTACCAGTTAAGTCGTCTCATATAGTTGGCTTGGAGTAAGTCGAAATCCATGAGAACTAGGACGAGCCAAGACGAGCGAACATTCAAGTCTGGGGTAGGATATCCTTGTTAGGATTGCTTTCAAAAAGAGTCAAGGGGAAAGTGTCTAGTTTCCATTTGCAGGTTTGCCATTTTTGCTTGCGTCAAAGAGTTATGCTCTACTCCAGTTTCTATCCATCTTGCTCACACAGCATCTGTGATTAACCCCTAGGGAAAAGCAACCTTGTTGCTTGGACATTAGATCATACACAACCCTAAGGGTTTCCAACCCTACAAGGACATGCATGCATACACTAATGGCTCCGTCATGTAAATGTGTATAGATAAAATTTGTGGCAAGTAGCTGGAACTCCGTGCCAAGGAGGACATTGCAAAGAGTCCAAGATCTTCTTCGAGAAGGCAAGGCCATCAAGAATGAAGCCTCCACATCTTGTAAAGTTGAACTTCCTTGTATTGTAAAAGGCCTTGTGTTAGAGCCATTGTATAGCCCAGTTTTGGGGGCATTGTAAAAAGCTAAAGTTTTGTAAATGCATTGTTTTCTTTGTAATGAAAAGAGAAGGGTCCATCCCGCAACTTCAAGCATGACATGAAAGTTCTGGTTAGTTGCCAAAGCTTATGCATTAATTCTACATCACTATAGAAACTCACCATGATAAAAACCTGCTCAAGGGTTTAAGCCAAATTTCTGAAAATGATAGGTGCGTGTCCTTAAGCATATTGATTTCAAGGGAACAATTCTCAAGTGAAACTATGATCTTTGCCTACTTGAATAACATTGAGAAACCCTAAGAGGGATGGTCCCATGACCGCTTGTGCATTATTATCCACCTGAGCCTTAATGGTCCTCGACCTTACAAGGGTATTCGTGCATCTTCTGATATCTTTCACCTAATTGTACAGATAAAAATTGGGTGACAAGCAACCGGATCTTTCTATAGAGACAGGTAAGATGCCAAGTTTTTCTTCAAAATTGCCAAAGAGATCGAGCCTTGCTTTCCTTGTATCAAATGCCTTTGTATCAAAATTGGATCCTTTGTCCAAGGATCATGGTGAATATTGTATCAGAAAAAGAGCTTTGTATTTGCTTTGATCGATGCAAAAACCTTTGCTATTCAAATTGTGCCAAATTTTTCCTAAAAAAGGGCAAGGTGTTGTACCTTAAAATTTTCATTATGAAAAAGGGGTTCGTCCCAAGATTTTTCAAAACCTATGCAAATGTTTAATTGCTTGCCACAAAGAGGTTATATTAAGTTTTGCATCACTTTAGAAACCCATTCAATAAAAAAAAGTCCAAATCATGGAACTTTTCCCCCTTAATTGCAAAATGAAATAGGGGCATGCTTAAAGCATTTGGACATAAAACTGACATGTGATTTGGTTTTTTGTTTCCACCATGGAAATATCTCAATTGTAATCCTAACTCTTTGCTTTCCCATTCTTTCTCGAGGTGTGAGATAATATGTGGGAAGTTCTCTAAGCTTGTACAAAAGGATATGTGGCAAGAATGAAGAGTGAGTCGAATACTGAACAGAAACAATGGACCATTTCAGCTGAAAGCCAACATTCTTTGGGCGATTGCAAAGTGGGAACCGGTTTTTGTCATCTAGTTGTAAACCGAAGTGTATGAGCTATTCAAGATTATTTGGTCGAACTTGCTGCCACATGGCAATTGAAACTAGAAAGGAATAAGCATGAATTGCTATTGAATGCCCATACCATCATTGTCTTGAAATTATGGTAGCTCCTTGACATTCCAGTTGAAAGAAAATGGAGGAAGAGGATGGGGAAACTTTTAGAGGAAGTACCTAAAGATGAAAAGAGAAAGGGGAACTTGCGTGCATTCTCTGAAACTTGAAAATGAGATGATCAAGCCATTCCAAGAAATGTCTAAGGCTTTGGTTTATAGGAAGATCAGTAGTACCTAGGTCCATGGCTTTTGCTAGTCTAATAACTCTAGGGGAATGAACCAAAGATGGTCTAAAGAACAAGAAGCTTCTAGAGATGTTCTTATTTGTGTCACACTTCAAGTGATAGACTGAAAAGGCTAGTGCTACAAAGAAGACCCTTGATTGTTCTTTTGCAATCCAAGCCAGTTGACTCATACCATCAAGATTGGTCTTGTCAAAGTATTTGGAGTTAATTCTTCTGAAATGGCTATTAATGGCATAAACTCCTAAGGGTGCCTAACCCTCCCACTGCTTGTTAAGATGATTTCATGACTAGTTTGGATTCGACTATTCTTGGTACCAAAAAAAAGGACTTTTAGAATTAGCCCTTTGGGCATGCACACCAACAATCACAAAGTCTTAACCAAGAGGTCACATTGAACATAAGGTGGTAGAAGATAGATGAGGCAGGTTTGGCACGCCTCTATATACTGGGGCCGTTTTTGTTGGGCTCCTATGCCTTGTGAGGAGACCTTTGTCAAATCTTGTTAATCTCAAGTTGAAAAGAAATGATCTTAGGAAAATATCTGGGTTATTCATCTCAAAGGAATTTCTTTTTAGTATTGTTTCGAGAAAAAATTGTGGAACTTCCCTGACACTACTTCCAAGTGTGGAAACTAAGACCCGATGGTGGGTTCTCGAGATCATGCTGTTATGTAGCCAATTTCTGGCTTGTAGCGTTTCTTAAGGGACCACTGTCTTCACCCCCAAGTTTTAGTTGATGTTGTCAACCAGTGGCATGAATTTTTCAAGAAAACCCTAAGAAAAGGGAGGAAGCAAAAGATTGACCCAGTCTAAAGACTTTTTTGGGATCAAGTTCTCCTTTAGAAGAAGTGTACTGCTAGTGCTATGCTCAAAGGACCAAGCAGTCATGGTTCATCATGGCTAGGAATCTTCAAGAGGCCGATTAGATGGTCGAAGAACCAGAAAAATGCCATATTGGGGTAGAAGTTTTCTTGATTCACTCCCGTGTAAAAAAGGGAGGAAGTCGATGACCACAAAAGCGTCATGAATTCTAATGCAAATCTCACATAAGGTCGCCTCCACAAGACCGACGACTCATCCATGTTCTTTGTGATACAACCAATGTTTTGGGCATTGAAAATCAACTGAGTTGAGGTCATGATGGAAACTTATTGAACCATTTTTGAATACACGAGCCATGAATAGCTCATTCAAGAACTCATTCCAAAGAGTTGAAGATTGCAATAAAACTTATGGAACCATTTTTGAATACAGGAGCCATGAATAGCTCATTCAAGAACTCACTCCAAAGAGTTGAAGATTGCAATAAACCTACTTTAGGTTACCTTGTGGATGCAACATCTCAATCAACCAATATGAGACACCTATGTTGGACATAGGAGTAGACAATTAAAAGTATGCATGAGGCCACTTTATTGGAGGAGGGCCTAGGTATTTCCAATTTTGTTGGATCCTTTCAGGGCCAAGATTGCTAACTATCATTGGTTCTTTTGAATTTCCTTTTCAAGAACTTGCTTTAGCCTATCAAGTATCAAGCAAGAGAATCACAACTTTAGTCAACTACTCCAATAATGTTGACCAATTTCCTTTATGGAAGCTACCAAGGGTCCCAGATTCCCTATCTCAAATTTGACCAGTAGCTAATTTTGTTCAAGCATTAAAAGAGAAATTAGTGAGATCATCGATCCACAAGATGTCCATGTGGGCTAGAAGAAGGCCGAGCCTTTAGGTGCTCTCAATATGATACTGGGGCAGATTTTTAGTGGTCTTATTCCTATACAATCACTAAAATTCCATTGTGCAGCCCCTACATTATCCATGCAAACTAGCTACTGCAAGTCTAGGAGAGGAATTCAGCTAGAAGTTGGAGTCAATCTATACAACTTGCAAGCACTTCTATCAAAGCATTCCAAAAGGGTAAAAAGAACCCTAACATCTCTCAAGCAGGATCAACCAGCTCAAACTTGGTTTTCTTCAGCTTGCTTCAGTAGGTTTTTCCTTCGGGTCTTCCTTAGAAAAAGTTTTCTCTCGCCTTCGAGTAGTTTAGTTGGTTCCTTTAGGGTTTTCCTTCAGACAAGGTCTTCTTTCACCTTTGGGTAGGCTAGGTGGTTCCTTCAGGTTTCCCTCAAACAAAGTTTTCTTTCACCTTCGGGTAGTCTAGGTGTTTCCTTTGGGTCTTCCTAAAAAAAATCCTCTCTTTCTCCAAGTATCCTAAGATGTCTCTAGGTTTCTTGATATGTGAATCCTCACACCCTTCAATTAAAATCTCACTAAGTTGTGAAAGTGATTGAGAGACCATGGAAAACATCACACCGAGGCAGCTTTTTTCGCACAATTTCTCCCTTTCAAATGAACTTCTAGACAATAGTCTTGACATCATCTTAAGCTTTAGCAAGAGCCACAATTGCAATTTCTTTGCAAGATCATAAGAGGATCCTACAAACCAAGCCTAAATTCAAGGAGAATTGTAAAAAGTCTCCAATCTTATCAGATCTTGCCAGGAGCAAAGTCTTTGTCTAACTTTGCTCATTTTCCTTTTCAGGAACATTACCAATAGTATTGGGACTACCTCAACCTTGGTGATATGCTTGATAATTATTGGATGCCTGAAAAATCAGCTTCGGCTACTTCAATGATACAATTTTAGAACTCGCTCATGATGGTGCCAACATGTGAACCATGGTGGAAGAGTAAAGTGATTAAAATTGGTCTCGAATGAGGACCAAAATACTCCCAAATTTATCGGGTTTGGCATAGTCTTGATATTTCACTAACCCCTTTCAATTTCCATTTTAGGAACGTGCTTTAATCAAGCCAATGGGGTGTCATTCGCATTGCATGCTTTAGTGAATAGCAACAAAACATTGGAACATTTGTGGTGGTACAATCAGAGAGCCACTTGCTTGCTCAACATCTGGTCAACAGTGCCCTATCAAAATTTCAGGGAATCGCATTAACATCCCTTCTTGTTATTCTCATGTTACCTTTCTTAGGTCCCTAATGTGGCATGTTGCCTTGACTGGTCATCTTAATGATTGACATGAAAATGAAGTTTGTTGCTTCACAAGAATCTTCACCATAGATCAGAAAATCTTCATCCAAAAGATGTATACTAAATACGGAATTAAGCATCTAAGATCTCTTTGTGAGGCAGAAACCTTCATCCCTTAAGTGGATCTTTGCAAACGCTTCTGGATATTGGGAATGCCATTCATTGGAAACATTGGAACCCATGTTTAGCCCCGCAACCTCGTCCCAGACACTATCCCAACAAAACCTTCTCTCATCTTGGTTGGCTTAGGTTTGTTGCAATCTAGTCCATTTTTCTCAAAATGTGTTTTCCAAAATAAAATCAAAGCATAAAGGTTCTAATCAAAAGATCAAATCATGAAAATCTGTGTTTTGAAATGCATGCATCTTCTAGGAGTGGCAAGTCAATGCCAAAACTCCTTTTGTGGGGAAAGAGTTGTTTGAGTGAAGTGGTTATCCCTTACTAGGGATGAGGGGCATGTGATCTCCAAACACTCACATCATGATATCACATCACTACAACCATGCATTCATAAAATATTCACCACTTTTGCAAAGTGTAATATTCAATTCTCTTATTGACAATCAACCCTTTAGGAAGGTTTTACCCAAAATTGCTATGGACCCTGAATCAATGAATGATCATATGTTCAAGTTTCATTGAACAACTAATTGGATTTGAAATGAAAGAGGCATTTGTTTTAGCCATCCAAACAGTTATATCGCTTGATAGCCCCTTTAAGCCAGAAAGAAAATATTTTTTCAAAAATTACTCGAATTTATAATTTGGCACTCAAGCTCCTTAGGCTAAGAAATAAGTGCTTAGGATGACAAAGAAAGGCATTCATTTCACAACCATCTTGCTTGCAGAGAAATATCCCGTACTAGCCCAGTCGAGTTTGTTGAATTCTTTTCTTATTTAACCCAGTCAAGGATTACCCCCCACACTAGGGCGGGTTAGATGGTTACAAGAATCTAATGCTAGGTGACTTCCAAAGTTTGAGTCCATCAAATGAGTCCCTAATTGAAAAAGAAAAGAAAAGAACCTAAATTAATCAAATGACAAAGTCATGGGCCAATCAAGTCAAATGAAGCCCCAAACAAAGAGAGGGCAAAAGAAAAATTCAGCCCAAAATAGTCAAGAGACATGGGCCAAAGAAAATCAAAATGAATGAAAGCCTAAAAAGATGAAAAGGGACAAAGTTCAAGAGATGGACTCAATTTGAGGATATAGCCAAGCATTAGAAGCAATCAAAATGGTTCTCGATGAAGTGTAATCCTTGACTTTAGGAAACCCTTCAAAGAATTTCATAGCCAAAAATATCCTCTTGTAAGCCTAGGAAAAACATATCCTTACATTACAGTCCTAAGAAAGTCCTTCCTGATTGAGAGCGACTACTTAGTCTACAGAGCTTGTGCCAAATAATCACTTACATGTGAAAATTTTGAGCCTGATTGTCACAACCCAAATCCATGGAACATGGATTTAGATGCATGACCAACTTGCTAATCTTGCATAACTCAATAAACGTAATTAATTCCAAAATTAATATAAACTTCAAATAAACAATGCTCTTAATATACCTCTTACAATATCTAAACCATAATTTTTTTTTTTTTTAGAAATAATCTCCAAATACTGTAAAATCTTAAGTGAACTAAAAATAACTAAAAATCCTTTAAGGCTTCAAGCATTATTGACATTGCCTAAAAACTCCCACGCTCTACCTTGCACCTTACGAAGTGGTCCAAAGGATCTGTTTCCTAACTAAACTTTAATCTCAAAATTGTAATTGATGGGGTGAGCCACACATTTAGTAAGCAATTATACACAATATACAACAAAATAGAGTCAAGCAAAGCACAAGTATTTTGATTTCACAAACTTATTGACATCAAGTATAATTTATCCAAAACATATAATGAACCACTTAATACATATGAAATAAAATCTTTAAATCATTCAAAAACACATACAAATAATTGATTAGAGCACAGTATCACATATACACATATCACATATTCTCACATACAATCTTGTGAGCGGATACTAATATCTAACCCCTACTGGTGAGGGATCAACATTTATTCTCACATACAACCTTGCGAGTGAGCTTACACATGTATCTGATCAATTCTAAAAACATTTATTTTCATATCACAAAAGCAAAGTTTATACAAAATAGAATAATTTTCTTAATATTAACAATTATTCCAAATATAGGGGCTTATCAAATATCACAATATTGAATTGAAATATAAATCAAAGGATGCTTGACTCTCTTAAGGAATAAATAGGAACTGAGGGGTTTATATAAATATTTTACAATTCTTGAGTAAATCTAAAAATTTAATTTGCTAAAAGAAATGTTTTAAATACCATTTGGAAAAAAAATAAGAATATGACTTTGAAATCACTTGGTTTCAAACAATATTTAAAGAACAAGAATCTTTTTAGAAAACTTACAATGAAACTGAATTCTTTTATGAAAATAGTTTAGTTTAGAAATCATCTCTTAAATGAGATTCAGCCGTTCAAAGCACAAGAATCTTTTTAGAAAACTTACATTGAAACTCAATTCTTTTCTGAAAATAGTTTAGTTTAGAAATCATCTCTTAAATGAGATTCAGATGTTCAGAACATGATTTAAAATTCGAAATTTCTCTTTAAAACATTGTTTAAAAGTCAAAGTTTCTCTTTCAATAATGTAAAAAAAAAAAAAAAAAAAAATGCTTTTGATAAACTTTAGAAAACTTATGCTTAAAAACATAAGCTTTGAAAACCTTTGACGTCTAGGAACCTAATGAACAAAACTTTGTGCATATTATGCATAATTACTTACCTCTCTTGCTAATATATCTGAACACAGCTGAACACCTTCATCTTCCATAAACTTTAAACAAAAGAATGCTTTAATCAGTAAGCATGAAATCTAATCGTTAGAAACCTTTTCTTTCTTACTGTCCTACAAAAATTAGGTATGAAAACTACTTTTGTATATATTGTTGAATTAAGCAATTTAATATTCCATATCAAAGTCCCACCGCAACAATATTTTCCCAAAACTAATCTGTACCACTAGAGTTCAATAGAATTTCTATAACCACAATTGATATCCTAGGCCACCATGAAATACTCTATAAGATCCATATATATATATATATAGCATCCATAGAAAATATCTACCGGTAGGACTTAGCAACCTATAGCATATATTGACTAAATTTTTTGAAACTTGAAACAATATTATAGATTACAATAAGGGTCAAGAATTCAGCACTACTCCAAAGTTGTGTTAACTCTAGGAGCAAAACTTCTAAGGGCTTATCACCTATTCATGCTTTCATATGGAATGATCATGCAAACCTTTTAATTCTTTGTCTCTAGCTATAAGAAATCATACCTTGAACAATTTGGTTGCCTCTTCAATTGTATTTCTTCTAAACTCCAAGGAAAAATACACCTCTTAGCCTCCTTAGTGATGAACCCCTTCCTATAAAAACCCTAATTCATCTCTTCCTCTACCCTGTATCTAATGCATCAGAGATGTGGGCTTGGTGGGGTAGTGGGCTAGAGTTACTAACAAAAAGTACTTATGGCCCATCAATTATATATAAAAGAAAAATGTAATAACCTTAAATTAAGATTTATTTGTTTAGATAAGCCGGAAGTCCAAAGGATCCTAATAACTCTTAAACTTCTAATCCAAACAGGTTTTAATTCTCTAATCATTTTCCTTAACTGATAACGAGACCAAAAGTTTTATATGAACAATCCCACAAAGTAACACTCCACGTTACATCTTCCTCTTTTATTTATTTATTTATTATTTTAACTGCCGCACTAAATTGTATGCATTAAAACTTTAATTTTCTCACCTATTTTGTAGCACCACAAAATTGTCTACTCTTATCTTATTGTGCACACAATTATAGTACCTTTACTCTATAATAATAATGACAATGACAGTGATGATCATTAAAACAAAAAACAAAAAAAATCAGGGTATTACATTGATATCCTTCATTTCAAGCACCCAATTAACCCTAAGGCCACGTCATAACCTAACGAAAGACCTCATTAATCACTGAGGATTAGTTGGTCGTGGGACATTGAACATTTGGTCAATCATTGATGACGGAAAATAATCCACACGTGCTAAGGCATCATGCCTAAAAAAGGGTAGGGTTCTCTCCTAACACGTGTTTCGAACTTGAAGAGTTCAAAAAAAAAAAAAAAAAAAAAAAGAAAAAAAAGAAAAAAAAAAAAAGAAAAAAAGAAAAGAAAAACCAAACACATCATTCAAGTTCTCTCTTCATGAGATCAAAAAAAGGGACATCCATACATTTGATAAGCATGAACACTTTGCTTAAAAATCCTTGCTTGTGAGCATGTTTCTTACTCAGGGTAAATGGTAGCCATCGAGCAGATACACTCATAAACCACATAGGAAACATGGCCTTATCGAGCCTTTCTTATGGTACATGCATTCAACTAGATTTTCATGATCATGAATGAATTTCCAAAATTTTTGAACTTGGTTTTCACAACCAATTGAAACAGAAGGGAAAAATGATGACCCTCAAAGACTTAAAATGACAAGGATTTTAGATCCTCCAAACTTTTCAAGTTCAACAAATTCTTAAGGGTTATTCATTTCTTCCTTAGGAATTTCCAAGAAAATGGGATTTTATGATTGCAATAGCTTATGCACCCTCTATCAATCATTAACAGGCATTTTCAAAAAGACCTGAACCCAAAAGATTCAATTGCTCAACCGTAGGTTTTAAATACCATTTGAGCATCATTGCCCTAAACACTTTTCAAGCCTTTCGAACTCATCCCAGTATAGTGTTGGGTTCTAAGAAATTAGGAATTAATGTATTAGAACTTCAATTTGTATTTTATTGGCAAACCATGATCAAAACATTTAGTCTAGGTTTAGACTTGCTCAAAGTATGTTTATTTGTAAAATTGGAATCGAGTGATTGCAGAATTTATTGGACTAAATCTGTAAGTCTCGATCGATCGAAAATTAGACTCGATCGATCGAACCACGTACAAATTTATTTTTCTGCAGAGTTCCAGTTCAGCCCAAACTCTATTTAAACGTCTTGGGGTCCAAGTAAAACACTCCTATATATAAGGAAAATCCTAGAACGTTTTTGGGACTTTTAGAGAGAGAGATTAGAGTGCCTCTTGTGCCTTCTTTTATTAGGGTTTTGTAACCAAACCTCTCTAAGTCTTTGTTTCTCATATTTGCTGTTTATGTGAATCTCTTGTGAGATCTTTGAGGAGCTTTCCTTCACATAAACTTAGGGTTTTCAAGGTAGAGATATTATCTACATATTGATGATCAACAAGGTTGCAACCACTGAAGCTTAAAGATTAACAAGCGAGGAGCTTGTACCTGATTGAAGGAAGACAAGGAAAGAAGTAGTCCGTGGATTCGGAGCCTGCGCGTGGTCGTGTCAGGAAGTTACTACTGGTGGGTAGCATTAGGAAGTCAAGCGGGGAGCTTGTAAGTCCTTTTGTAAGAACTTCAATTCTTTCTTAGTGGATTCCGTTTTGCCTTGAGGATCGGTGGGTAAAATCCTCCCCAGGTTTTTCCGTGTGGTTTCCTGGGTGATCATATCTTGTGTTCTTTATTATTTCCGCTGCTTTATATGTTTTATATGCATGATATGATTATTTGATTGTTTTAACCTAGAATTGTTTAATTTGACTAAGTAACAACTTGGCTAATTAATCTAGGCTACGCAATCTAATTGTGGTTTAAGGGGTCTAAATTCTCAACATATAGGATGTTTGAGTCATAATCCAAACATGACCCCTAATGCCCCAAAGGTTGGCCCTAGTCTCAATCCTGATACTGGGGTAGTTTTATTTATGATATTTTCAAACCATGGACGGTATTCCCGTTATTCAGTGCAATTCAAGATATCCACTAGGAGAAGGAGAAATCTCTCCTCGTGAGAGCTAGAATAGGTACCAAGCATGCACGATTCATCAAGACCACGTAGAACTCAACATTGAGGTAGTTTTTGTGTAGTTATGACCAAGAGTCTCAGCATTTCCTAGATTGGATCTTCCTAAAACATTAAGTCCTGAATTCAACTAATCAAGGAACCTAATGTTAGGGTTTGTGCCCTAAAATCCAATTTATTGGCATGTCATAAATAATTAAATTTTTTCATTATATGAGACTATATATTTATGAACTAATGTGACATTATCTTAGTCCATGAGATGCATAGTATGTGATTTATGTGATTTAGTCACAGAAGATATAAATTGCAAGTTCTTTGTAAACTCAAAATTTTAGTTCGTAGTCGGTGATGAAATTGGGCATTTCATCTGCGAAGACTATAACATATCAACGAAGATGATTTGTCTTGATCATGGAAGTGGAAACTTCTAGTTGATATGTTGATATGTTTTAAAAGTTAAGACATATTGAACTGGACCGCTGTGAGATTTATTATTCTCCTAACGACTGTCAAATGAATAATAATTCTCACGACTTCTATTTACATCAACTCTAAATCCTGAGAGAATAAAGGACCTGATCATGAGATGTAGGTTGCTTTGATATATCAGGAATGAGATCTATAAGTCACGGTCAAAACCTTAGTATGTTGGGCAGCCGCATTTAGTGTTGATGGAACATATATTTTCAAGATGGAATTCATAATCTCTTAACGGAGATATAAAATATTCCCTTGAGATAAGTTTAATGGATTTGGTTATTTAGAGTGTTGGGCCCAACCACTTTAGTAAGGAGTTACTAAAGTATATATTTATGGAATTGGATTTCATAAATATATGATGAATAACATAAAGGATTAAATCGAGTACTCAAGGATTAAGATGTAGTAATCTTCAAAGTGGCAGTCTATATTCATGACTTTGTATTACTACGAATATTTTAATGAAGGGGTTGAATGTATAATAAAGTCTTGGGATATAATTTATTAATAAGGCCTAGAATGCAATTATATTCTTATAGTGGTATTGAATATAATTAATGGTAACTTTGGACTTGTCAAGAGTTGACAGAAAAGCCCAAGGCCCATTGGAGCTAGAGTCTTATTTGTTCCCTTTGGTCCCATCTCTAGGCACAAACTAAAGCCCAATTGGGTAGGCCCAAAAGGCTAACTCAATTAGATAATCAGTTTTTTTGTTTAATAAGAGTTATTAAATAAAAGGAACTACTGAGGTAGTTAAAAATGTATGTATGATAAAAAGAAAAGAAATTAGTTTTTCACCCCAAGGAGAAGAAGAAGGTTTTTTCTTTGAGAGTCTATGTGCAAAAGACTAATTGAGAGACCACACATTTTGGGCACTATGTGGAATTGAGATGAAGATTAAAGGTTTTCTCAAGTTTTTGTTTTGAAATTCACTACATCAAGGTACGCTTCCTATTCTTTGTTCTAAAATTCATGGTTACATGTTATCTTTTATAATTGAAGTAGATCCGTGATTGTTGCTTCCACTGTGTGTTTTGTATGAGATACAAAACTAGATTTTCCAACACCTAAAGAGTCCGCACTAGGGCAATCCTTCAATTCTTTCAAGCCTTGGTTGGTGTCTCAATAATCCAGCATAACCAACAAATCCTCTCCTTTGGATAGTCTTTAAATAGATTTCTTTCGATGAAATCCTTTCACCTTCAGGTTATCTTTGGACCAGTTTCTCTCAATGAAACACTTTCAGCTTTAACTAGATCCCAAAAGGTCTCTTTCAAACACTTTCACTTTTGGGTAGTCTTTGGACCCATTTCTCTCGAAGAAACCTGTTCCACACTTCCACGGTGTAGGAACCTCTCCACGCTTCCATGGTGTAGGAATCTTTTGTGGTACTTGATGCAACCCAACATGCTCAGTACAACCCTCCTCACTTCCACGGTGTAGGAACCTTTTCCACACTTCCACGGGTATAGGAACCTCTCCACGCTTCCATGACATAGGAATCTTTTATGGTACTCAATGCACAACAACATGCACAGTACAACCCTTCTCACTTCCATGGTGTAATATCCCGATTTGATTTTATGATCATCACTGTCATCATCATTATCAATATAGAGTTGAGGTACTATATGTGTGTGCATAGTAGGATGGGAGTAGACAATTTTGTGGTATTACAAAATAGTTGAGAAGATTAAAGTTTTAGTGCATACAATTTAGTGCGGTAGTTAAAATAATAAATAAATAAATAAATAAAAGAGAAAGATGTTTTATGGGCCTCTTGGAGACTAAAGAGATAAGTTTAAGTGGGTTTTAATCTACAGCCACTACCCCACTAAGCCCATAACTCTAATGCGTCAAATATAAGGTAAATGAAGAGATAAATTAGGGTTTTTCATAAAAAGGGTTTTATCACTAAGGTGGCTAGGAGGTGTACTTTTCGCTTGGAGTTTAGAACACATACAATTGAAGAGACAAACAATTTGTTCAAGGTATGATTTCTCACTGTTAGAGACAAAAATTAAAAAAAAAAAGAAAAAGAAAAAGAAAAAGGTTTGCATGATTATTTGATATGAACGCACGAATAGGTGATAAGCCTTTAGAAGTTCTGTGTCTTACAGTTTTAGTGATGTCGTTTGGGTAGGGCCAATATTTAGATTAAAAAAAATTCTTGCTTTTATGTTATTAAGTGAACTTTTTTATGAAATCCTTGAATGCTCATGACAGTGCAATGAATAGAGATTTTATTATTATTATTATTATTATATAGAAATATATAAAAGGATTTAGTCTCAAAAGTTCCTAGAGTTAACGCAACCTTGGAGTAGTGCTGAATTATTAACTCTTATTGTAATCTATATTATTGTTTTAAGTTTCAAAGATTTTAGTCAATACATGCTATGGGTTGCTAAGTCCTACGGGTAGAGATTTTCCATGGATACTATAAATATATATATTTGGATCCTAAAGAGTATTTTAGGGCGGCCTAGAATATTAATTGTGGTTATAGAAATTTGTTTGAACTCTAGGAGTACATAATAGTTTTGGGGAAACATTGTTGTAGTGAGACTTTGATAAGGAATATTAAATTGCTTAATTCAATGGTATATACGAAAGTAGTTTTCATACCTGATTTTGTAGGACAATAGGAAAGAAAAGTGAAAGTTCAATAAGGGTATGAAACACCCTTGAAGGTTTAGACCCCCAAATACAAAAATACCAATTCAAGCTATTTAACAAACAACGTATGTGCAGAAAATGATAAATAGCTTATACCAGAATTGAGAAACAATCTAAACCATAAATAATCACACACATAGCAGTAATTAAATGGTAAAGATAGAGGGAAGAGAAATGCAAACACAAGGACAACACTCGATGTGTTATCGAAGAGGAAACCGAAGCCCTCGGCGTAAAATCTCTCCGCCGCCCTCCAAGCGGTCAATAATCCACTAGAAAATGTAGTTGGGATACATGAACAGCAATGGACCCTCCAAGCCTAATCTACCCAGGTACCTAAGCCCTCCAAGCTTCTTGCTCCAACGAGGTTGCACCGAACTTTTTTCTTTTCTAGCTTACCGAATTCCGCTATAGCCCATAGTATCAACCAATCACCATTGGTTTCTTCCCAAACCGCTTCCCTAAGCACCAAATAAACCTTCTCACAGACGTGGGTGTGGTGAAATAAGGATTTGGTAAAAGACCTCTCAAGGGTATATCAATGGAGAGGAAGAGAGTAGAGGAATTTGTAGAGTTTCTTAGATGAAGATTGGGGATGAGGCAATCTTGTTTTGCTCTAGAGTTTTCTCTCACAAAATTCTTTCTGGAAGCTCTCTCAAAATGATGGGTATAAAGGTGTATATATAGTAGGGTGAGAAGGGAATGCAAAACGTCAGTTTTTGCCAAACAGAGCAATTTGGCAACTTGGTCTCGCGGCTTGTCCAAGTCGCGAGTTCCAGTCGCGACGTAACAGCCTGGCCAGCTTGGGACTTTTGTCTTGTAGCGTGACAGCTGGCGCGACCCTTTAGTTCCCCCATGTGCCTCTCACGTGCCAGCTTTTGGCAGCTTGCCAGTTGCGATCCACCCGCGAGCCCTAGCCGCAAAACTCTGTTTTCTTGCACACTCTTGAGCTTTTCTTCACATTTTCTCACACACTACCCTTGCAATTTTCCCACCTAAATACAAGGTTACTAAGTGCTAAATTACAAGCAAATTGGTCATGGAATAAAGCCAATTAGATAGTTGATTAAATTCAACCTTACAATCTCCCCCTTTGGCTATTCCGTGATAAAACCCTACAACAGACTCTAGACTTAAACGTGAGTTGGGAACAGTTGGAAAACTCACTCACACCTAACTCTAGATTCTGTAAAGCTCTTGAACATATGAATAAGTAACTCCTGAAACACAATAACATAGCAATATCATTGTATGCAGAAAACTTAAAAAGCATATGGAGCTAAATAAGC
The DNA here is from genome assembly GCA_023621385.1 of Quercus gilva. Lineage (NCBI taxonomy): Eukaryota > Viridiplantae > Streptophyta > Magnoliopsida > Fagales > Fagaceae > Quercus > Quercus gilva. The sequence continues at coordinate 58,953,462 of CM042473.1, read as the reverse complement.
AAGATCAAGCAAAAATGAACATAAGCATAAAAGCAATACTTCATGGCAAGATCAACAACAGTAGTCACTTAAGCAAAAGTGATTACTATGTTCATTCACAAGAAATGAACATTCGGACATGCAAAAATGATAAACTCAATTGAAGAGAATCATTTGCAAGTCCAACACTCAACCAATGCATACAAACATATATGCGTCTAGGAACAATCCTACAAGGGCACAAGAGTGTTGTACTTAAGAAAATGCAAAGCATTAACAAGTACCAAAGCACAAAGCACAAAGGCTGCGTATGCAAAGAATTGCAAATACATGGCACAAACCATAAAAGCCTACAAACAGTGCATAAAAACAAAACAACCCTTAAAGCTTACATAAGCAACATAGGTACAAAGCAACAACATAAAGTGCTGAAACTAAACAACATAAGATGGATACAGAACTATGATAAAAATTAAAGATAGACAAAAACAAAAATCTGTTAGCTGAGATCTCCCCCTTTCGTTTAGCTCTCCCCCTGCCAACAGCATCTCCCCCTTTTTATCATGAAATAGCTAGTCGTCATTATCTTCTAGCTTTCTTTGAATCTCATCCAATTGAGTTTGAATCGAAGTAAACTTCGTATCCCATCAAAAGTTGAGATGATGCAAGGTGGAAGTAAGATCGGACATCTTTGAACTCAGCTCATAAACAGAAGCTACAATAGAGTCTAGCTTCTCGTCAACGGGGAGTGAACTAGAGCGCGAGCCACTGTGGGACGTGGAAGCTTCTATTTTGATTCCCTTCTTGCTATGACCAATGCTAGCATTGAAAGTGCGCATGTTGATTGGACATGGTTTTGCACAGGGACTTTCATTCTCAGTCGGATGGATCCCTTTACGCTTCAGAATCCGTGAGATGAGACAGCAAAATGGGATGCACATCCTTGATTCTATTCTTAGAGCAGTTTTGCGAAGGATATGAAAGATATGAGCACAGATGTCAATCTCGACATCAGAAATCAGATCATGAAGAAATAGTGCATGCTCAAGATTCATATACCCTGTGCTGGATAGGGGATATAGGTTGTGAAACATAACGATCGTGAGCACCCTCAATTTTGGAGGAAGAGATGAGACACTGACTGAGTTCCCATTTGAGGAGAATTCCAGATTGTCCCCAAGAGCTGCTTTAAGTAATTCTTCATCCGGATGAAGATCATCATAGACCGGTGAGATTCCAAGTATTGGCCTGTTGATGTGCAGAATCTCTGCTAGATATGCGGGAGAGACCGAGAAACTCCTTCCTCAAACCTAGCACTTAAGTTCATCTCCTTCAACAATTGCATTGGCATAAAACTCTTTTACCAGATCTTCATATGCATTATCAAGGTCAGAAAGGAGATAATTCCAGTCCTTGCGAGCAAACCATTGAGGAATGTTGGTGTCAAATAGAGAATGTTGGTCAAAGACTCTTTCAATCAGAGGTGTTGCCTTTTTGAAGTAATTGTCATGAGTCTGAAAGGCAACATACGATCAAAACTTGTTGGGATCAAACACACCAGATGGGGAACGAGCCCGCTTTGGTTTAGGAGAGAAATCATCAATTTCAATGACATGTTCCTTCCCTTTGCTGCTTCCTCCTTTCACAGCTGATCTCTTGAATGGAGACATTTTCACTCTGTACTATGATTTAATACACACGCAAACACCAAACAAGACAGCAACCATTATTAGCAATGTGTCAGTGCCATACCATGGATAATGAAGGAAACCCTAAACTCTTGAAATTAAGGGTCAAAACATGACAATGAGTGTGTGTAACCAACCAACATCACAATAAGAACACAAGATAAAGATGATCAGTGTGTGGATCAGCATAAACATACAGTATAACCCGAAAATCAGAAACCCATGTTCAAACATGATAAATCACAATACACAACCACATCTTCACAAAACGAAAAAAAATATTGCCCAAATTAGGAAGTATGAAGGGTAAGGAAGATAACCCATACCTGTTTGTTGAAGATTTGAGAGAAAATGATGCAGAAATGGAAGATTTTCAACAAGAAACTCGGAGTGTTTGTGAGAGTAAAGTGAAGAAGACAATGAAGCAGTCACACAAGTACGAGGGAAAACTGAAAAACAATTTTAAAATTGTCTTTAAAAACGCAAAACACGCATTTTTCGCGACTGGATCATGTCGCCAGGTTAAGCCGCGAAACACTGTGAAGAAAAGAGACTTGAGAATTTCGCTAAGTGTTTTTCGCGACTGGAAGGTCTAACTGCGAGATAGTCGCGATATGAGCCGCGAAAATCCCTGAGTACCCTCGCGACTGGACCTTCCACCCGCGAACCAATCGCCATAATGACCCGCGAAAAGTGCAAAACTCAAATTTTGAAAAAATTTTCTAAGTCTTTTTCGCGACTAGAGTATTGACTCGCCAGTAAGTCGCGAAAAATCTCTGAGTGAGCTCGCGACTGGGACATGCGACTGGGCCAACCCGCGACATAGTCGCCAAAATAGGACAACACTGTTTTTGAAATTTTTGACATTTTGTAAAAGCAAAGTACTTTCCAAAAACAAAAACAAAACACTCAAAAATCTTTTTGTGTTTGACCAACAAAGATTGAGCATGTGAAAAACACATTTAATCAAGTACAATCACACAAATGAATATGGCATTCATTGAACATAGACTTGTGTGTTGTGTGTAGATATCAAAAATGAGATAGTCCTTAGTCCAATGTGAAGTTTCAATGATCAATTTAATCAAGGCATACACAACTAGCACTAGATAATGTGACCTATCTCAATTATAGAAACATGCATATATGACCTCCCACAAGGACTTGATAACAATACTTTGAAGCTTTTCATTTGGCTCCATATTCAACATATCATTTGCAACTTTTGAGCAAAGAAAATCTCATTGTGAGATAGTTGCCTGAAATTTTTGATATTTCAATTAATGAGTTAGCCTTTGGCTTTTTGGGCATCTTGCATTCATTTTATTTTGGTCGCTTGCCCTTTTTCCTAGTCAAATACTAGTATATGCGACAGGCTTTTGCAGCTCTATATCTCTTTTCATTTGGAGATTTACATTTAGAGAGCTCTTTTAAAACATAAAAATAAAAGGTGGGAAGATATATAGGCATGAGTCTATGCATGTCTCAAGATCAACAAAACCATTCACTAGTCATTCATGACAAGGTTGAAGATCTATTTACAACAATCACATAGATTTCAGAATTTCTTCCACAAAGATATGAGTGCATGAGAGACAAGCTAAGCTCATTAAATGCACAAAGCCATAAGTACAAAGGTACAAGGCAAAACATGTTTTGAGACAAAGCTCAACAAAGTGATCAAACTTTTTGGATTTTCAATTTTTTATGTGTTTTTGGATTTTTGACACAAAACAAATTTGACAAAAAATCAACAAAAAGAAGACACACAAAAATAAAACACACAAAGCAACTAAAAACACAATAAGATAACATGAAGGATTGAGTTTAAGGAATGATACCGACACCAATTGTCTTACGCAAGGATTCAAACCTTGGGCCATCAAGAGATTTGGTGAATATGTCTGCCTTTTGATTGTCAGTATTGATGAATTCTAGACATACTGTCTTGTCTTCTACCAAGTCCCGAATGAAGTGATAGCGGATCTCGATATACTTTGACTTGGAGTGCTGAACCGGATTCTTTGACAAGTTTATGGCATTCGTATTATCACAGAACACACACATAGTGTCTTGAGAAATGCCATAGTCATGCAATAGCTTTCGCATCCATAACAGTTGTGCACAACAACTTCTTGCTGCAATGTATTCAGCTTCAGCTATTGACAGCGATACTGAATTTTGCTTTTTGCTCATCCATGAAACCAAGTTATTTCCAAGATAGAAGCACCCACCAGAAGTACTCTTTCTATCATCTATGTACCCTGCCCAGTCAGCATCTGAATATCCTGCCAAACACTCATTCGAATCTTTTGTATACCAAATCCCATAGTCAGATGTGCCATTTACATAGCAAATGATTCGCTTAACTGCTGTTAAGTGGGATTCTTTAGGAGTGGCTTGAAACCTTGCACAGACTCCGACACTGAATGCAATATTCGGCCTACTTGCTGTGAGATAGAGAAGGCTGCCAATCATACTTCGATAGAGGGTTGGATCAACGTCAACACCTGCTGCATCTATGCTCAACTTTGCTGAGGAACTCATGGGAGTAGAGGTATGTTTCTTGGAGTCCAGACCAAATCTTTTGACAAGATTTTTGGCATAATTTTCTTAAGAGATAAAGATGCCATCTCTCCGTTGTTTCACTTGAAGACCAAGGAAGTAGTTCAACTCTCCCACCATACTCATTTCAAATTCCCTTTTCATTTCTTCCAAGAACTCATGAGCTAGTTTATCAATTGTGGATCCAAATACGATATCATCCACGTACACTTGAGCGACAAAAAGGGATTTTTCATCTCTTTTAACAAACAATGTGCGATCTGCTTGACCTCTCTTGAATCCACGATCCAATAGGTAGGTCGTGAGACGGTCATACCATGCTCTTGGCGCCTGCTTCAACCCATACAAGGCTTTCTTCAATCTTAGTACATGACCCAGGAAGTGAGGATCTTCAAACCCTTTTGGTTGTTCAATGAACACTTCTTCATTGAGAAAGCCGTTTAAGAAGGCACTCTTTACATCCATTTGGTACAACTTGAAATCCATGATGCATGCTATATATAAGAGAATCCGAATGGATTCTAATCTTGCTATCGGAGCGAAAGATTCATCCAAATCTATGCCTTCCACCTGAGTATACCCTTGAGCCACCAATCTAGACTTATTTCTGATAACTTCACCATCTTCATCTATTTTGTTCTTAAAAATCCACTTGGTGCCGATCACATGAGTATCTTCAGGCCTTGGAACCAATTCCCAAACATCATTTCTAAAAAATTGGTGTAGCTCCTGGTGCATAGACTCTACCCAATTCTCATCTTTCAGTGCTTCTTCTACCTTTTTGGGTTCAAATTGAGCAAGACAGCAATTGTATGTTACATGGTTAGCAGTATACTTTAGCCCTTTTCTCAAACGAAGTCCTTCGTTCGCATCTCCAATAATATTACTTGATGGGTGATTAAGTGTCACTCTTGATGAAGGTTTCTTGGAAGTTGAAAGTTCCTCATCACGAGAAATTGGGGTTTGAATTTCTGGAGGAGTGAGTGGACTTGAGACTTCTTGTGTTGATCTAGTCTCTCTTCTTGATACAGGAGGTGTGGTCTCCTTTTCGGGTGTTACTTTCTCAGCATCATCACTTAAAGGCATATCATCATCATCCTCATTCTCCTTGAGTCTGAGCCCCTTTCCATCATCATCAATTTCCTTTTCAGATATGGTGTCGTCTATGACCACATTGATTGACTCCATCACCATCTTAGTGCGCTTGTTGTACACTCTATAAGCATGGCTATTTGTGGAGTATCCTAAGAGTATTCCTTCATCACTCTTAGCATCAAATTTTCCCGGATTTTTCCTGTCATTTAGAATATAGCATGTGCTCCCAAATACTCTGAAATACTTCACCTTGGGTTTCTTTTCTCTCCATATCTCATATGATGTCTTCTTTGTTCCCGCTCGGAAATAAATTCTGTTGCAAATGTGACAAGATGTGTTCACAGCTTTAGCCCAGAACCTTTGAGGTATGTTTTTGTTGAGTAGCATGACTCTAGCCATCTCTTGGATCACCCGGTTCTTTCTTTCAACCACCCCATTTTGTTGTGGAGTCTTTGGAGCTGAAAATTCCTTCTTGATACCATGCTCTTCACAAAATGATTCAAATTTAGCATTCTCGAATTCCTTCCCATGATCACTTTTGATTTTGACCATGGGAACTCCTTTTTCATTTTGCAATCCCTTGCATAATCTTTGCATTTTATCACATGCTTCAGACTTTTCTCTAAGGAATTCCATCCAAGAGTACCTTGAGAAATCATCAACTATTACCATAATATATCTCTTTCCTCCTAGGCTTTCAGTCCTTGTAGGCCCCATTAGATCAACGTGAAGAAGTTCCAAACACCGTGAGGTAGCAATCACATTCACCTTGGGATGGTTTGCTTTTGTTTGTTTCCCCATTTGACATGCTCCACATATAGTCTTCTCCACCTTTCCAAACTTTGGAAGTCCCTCAACGGCCTCAAGTTTAGAGACTTTACATACTTGTTTGAAGTTTGCATGTCCAAACCTGTGATGCCAAAGTTTCAGCACATCAACACGAGCACTTCTACATGAAATGGGTACCGTAGGCACTACTCCATAGCAATTATCAGTAGTCCTATTTCCCTCCAAGACTTGAATCCCTTTCTCATCAATGATTATGCACCCCTTCTTTGAGAATTGAACAAGAAAACCTTCATCACATATTTGAGTAATACTTAGGAGATTTGCCTTCAATCCTTTGATGTATAGTACTTCTTTCAACAACGGTAATCCTAGTATTTCAACCGTCCCTTTCCCGAGAACTTGAGCATGACTCTCATCACCAAAAGTCACATAATCATATGCTTTCTCTTTAAGAGTCTTAAACAATGATTTATCTCCTGTCATATGACGAGAAAATCCACTGTCAAGGTACCATAAACATGAATTAAATACCTTCAATGAGGTGTGCACAAACATACATGCATGAGACAAGCATTCTTGACCATCAAACAAAAATTCATTGTTATTCTCTGTGCTTATTCCAGATTGAATTTTCTTTTTCAGATTATCAACCTTCTCACACAATGATCTATTTCTTCTTTTGTATTTCTCAATCAAAAAGTTAGACTCACATAAACTATTGTGAAGAATGTGGTTCTTGCTTTCAAAATATTTCAGCATGTGAATGAACATCCTAGCATGTTTCCTGGATTTAATTAGCTCTAAGAGTTCATTTTTAGAGTATCCCTCAAATATACTCATAGAGTTATTATCACAAACACTTAAACCACAATTCAGCATGACCCTTTTTACAGCTGCATCTATAGCCAAGGGGTCTAGGATCGCACTCAGGTAATCAAACCACAAAGAGTGTACCCGCTCTGATACCAATTGAAAGTTCAATAAGGGTATGAAACACCCTTGAACGTTTAGACCCCCAAATACAAAAATACCAATTCAAGCTATTTAACAAACAACGTATGTGCGGAAAATGATAAATAACTTATACCAGAATTGAGAAACAATCTAAACCATAAATAATCACACACACAGCAGTAATTAAATGGTAAAGATAGAGGGAAGAGAAATGCAAACACAAGGACAACACTCGATGTGTTATCGAAGAGGAAACCGAAGCCCTCGGCATAAAACCTCTCCGCCGCCCTCCAAGCGGTCAATAATCCACTAGAAAATGTAGTTGGGATACATGAACAGCAATAGACCTTCCAAGCCTAATCTACCCAGGTACCTAAGCCCTCCAAGCTTCCTGCTCCTACGAGGTTGCGCCGAACCTTTTCTTTTCTAGTTTACCGAATTCCGCTATATCCCATAGCATCAACCAATCACCATTGGTTTCTTCCCAAACTGCTTCCCTAAGCACCAAATAAACCTTCTCACAGACGTGGGTGTGGTGAGATAAGTATTTGGTAAAAGACCTCTCAAGGGTATATCAATGGAGAGGAAGAGAGTAGAAGAATTTGTAGAGTTTCTTAGATGAAGATTGGGGATGAGGCAATCTTGTTTTGCTCTAGGGTTTTCTCTCACAAAATTCTCTCTGGAAGCTCTCTCAAAATGATGGGTATAAGGGTGTATATATAGTAGGGTGAGAAGGGAATGCAAAACGTCAGTTTTTGCCAAACAGGGCAATTTGGCGACTTGGTCTCGTGGCTTGTCCAAGTCACGAGTTCCAGTCGTGACGTAATAGCCTGGCCAGCCTGGGACTTTTGTCTTGTAGCGTGACAGCTGGCGCGACCCTTCAGCTCCCCCATGTGCCTCTCACGTGCCAGCTTTTGGCGGCTTGCCAGTCGCGATCCACCCGCGAGCCCTAGCCGCGAAGTTCTGTTTTCTTGCACACTCTTGAGTTTTTCTTCACATCTTCTCACACACTACCCTTACAATTTTCCCACCTAAATACAGGGTTACTAAGTGCTAAATTACAAGCAAATTGGTCACGAAATAAAGCCAATTAGATGGTTGATTAAATTCAACCTTACAAAAAGGGTTGTAAGGATTAGATTCCATGCTTACTGATTAAAGCATTCTTTTGTTTAGAGCTTACGGAAGATTAAAGTGTTCAGCTGTGTTCAGAAGTATTAGCAAGAGAGGTAAGTAATTATGCATAATATGTACAAGTTTTGTCCATTAGGTTCTTAGAAGTTAAAAGTTTTCAAAAGCTTTTTATTTCAAACTTATATTTTATAAAGTTTGTCAAAAGTATTTTTGCATCATTGAAAGAGAAATTTCGACTATTAAATAATGTTTTAAAGAGATACTTCAAATTTTAAATAACGTTTTGAATGTCCAAATCTCATTTAAAAGATGATTTCTAAACTAAACCATTTTCCGAAAATAATTGAGTTTTAATGTAAGTTTTCTAAAAAGGTTCTGGTTCTTTAAATTTGTTAAACCAGGTGATTTCAAAGTCATATTTGTATTCTCGAAATGGTATTTAAAATGTTTCTTTTAGCAAATTGAATTTTTAGATTTACTCAAGAATTGTAATATATTTATACAAACTCCTCAGTTTCTATTCGTTTCCCATGAGAGTTAAGCATCCTTTGATTTATGTTCAATTCGATATTGTGATATTTGCTATGCCTGTATATTTGGAATAATTGTTAATATTAAGAAAATTATTCTATTTTGTATAAATTTCGTTTTGTGATATGTCACTCAAAATGAATGTTTTTAGAATTGATCAGATATATGTGTAAGTCTGCTCATAGGATTGTATGTGAGAATATGTGTTGATCCTTACCAGCAGGGGTTAGATTTTGGTATCCGCTCATAGGATTGTATGTGAAAATATGTGATATGTATATGTGACATTGTGCTCTGATAAATTATATGTATGTGATTTCAAATGACTTTAAGAATTGATTACATATGTATTAAGTGATTTATTATATGTTTTGAAATAATTATTTTGATATTATTGAATGAGTTTGTGAAAAATCAAAATACTCGATCTTTGCTTGACTCTATTCCGTTGTGTAATATGTATAATTACTTACTAGATGTGTGGCTTACCCCATCAATTACTATTTTTTAGATTAAAGTGTAATTGGGAATATAGAACCTTTGGATTGCTTTGTAAGGTGCAAGGTAGAGCATGGAAGTTGTAGGTGATTTCAGTGTTACTTGAAGACTTATAGAATTTTAGTTACCTTTATTTTGTAATTCATGTTTTATACAGTGGAGATTATTTCCAATTTGTGGAGTTTAGATTTTTGTAAGAGGTTTTTAAGAGTATTGTTTCTTTGGAGTATATTATTTTGGATTAATTATGTTTATGGAGTTATATAAGTTTAGCAGGTTAGTCATGCATCTAAATTCATGTTCCATGGATTTGGGTTGTGACACACGGTGTAGGACATTTTCCACACTTCCACAGTGTAGGAACCTCTTTCTCAAAATATAAAAGTTTTCAAAATATCTCTCATAGGATTCAATTCGACGGCAATTGTTTAGTCCTGGTTTTTATTTCAAAATGTCAAGTGTCTCAAAGTGTCAAATGTTTCAAAATATCTCTCTCAGGATTCAATTTGACCGTGATCGTTTAGTCCAAATTTTTATCTCAAAATGTCAAGTTTTCAAAGTATGTCTCCTGGGATTCAATTCGACAGCGCTCGTTTAGTCCCATGTTTTCAAAGCTACTCTCCTTCTTTAAGGTTTCCCCTTTAAATCAAAGCTACTCTCCTTCTTTAAGGTTTCCCCTTTAAATCATAGCTACATCATCACCATGTTTTAAATCTCCCTAAATTTCTCGTTCTATCATGCGTAGTTTCTCAAGTCTACCTAGCATTCCACATAGTTTTGCATTGTTTTTTGTGTGTTTTCATAGCATCCAGCATCTGCATGTTCATCTATGTTACCCAAAAAAACAAAAACAAAAATAAAAAAACAAAAAAAACAAAAAAAGAAAGAAGAGTTTTTGCCTAGTGCCAAGGAGCCAAGCTAGAAGAAATTATTCTCAGATTAGTTGCAGTAGCTCAACCTTATTAGGGTAAGACCAGTTTTGACCCATGAACAGTGTAGTTATCGCACGCAATTTTTGGGCAACAAAATGCAGAATTATGTTCTTTATCTAACACCTCTCATTGCAATAGAGATATCAGATAAAGAAGGGGCAGTTGTAGATACCGTATTTTGTCTGCCCTCTATTTACATACCAAACCCCGAAAATTCAAAAAATATTAACTTTTCTCCGTGGGGCTACGGACACACCTAGATTGACATGGCATAATCTGTTTGGGCATAGAAGCACTTGAAGTGCCATTTTAGGTCAAATTGACCAAAATGCCCTTGGTTAACCCTGGGTTGACCAAAAGTCAAATTTGGTCAAATTCAACCCAAGACAACATTTGTTATGTTTCTACATCAAACCTGAGCTACTCTAAGATTTTTGTCAACTTTGACCATGTTTGACCTGAGGTTGACTCTTGGGGACGCCAAAAACCCTAATTTTGATCTGATCGTCAAAATGGGTTAAGACCAGCGTCATTATGAAGATTATTGAATTCCTTTTCCAACAACTATTCATGGGTTGAAGTCAGAGTTAAAACGATTGAGATATCTCGAAAACCCTGTGGAACACGTTAGCATACTTCTCGAGGCCATAACTTTTAATCAGACTGAGGGAATTTGAAAACTAGACATCCAGAAATTTCTAGGGACACTAAGATCAACTCAATAAAAGTCTGAGAAGACCTTCAAATATGCGGTCGAAGTCAAGTGGGCAAAAAAGATAAAATTGCTAATGTCAGCATACCCGACTTGGGGCACAAAAAGTGGCCACTGAGCCTCAAAAAGCGTACCAAGCCTCTATTTAACCCCTAGACCACCAAATTAAAAAAAAAAAAAAAAATTTTAGGCATTTTGTAGCACTTCTTTGGGCAGATTCTTTGTCTTTCTTCCTCTCTAAATCCTTTCTCAAATATATCGAAAAACCTTTGATTCCTCTTTTTTCTCAACAATTAAGAGGGTGTTTGAAGCGAGGGTGCAATTCCCATGATGCAAGCTAAGAGGGCAAGGATGCAAGTAGGAAGACATAAGCCCAAAAAGGGCAACGTTTAGTAGATTAGGAGGCCTAGCCTCCCCAAGTGGTTTTCTCTCTTTCTCTTAGCATTTTCTCTAGAATCATGCATTAAGGTCTCTTTTCCTTGTACCTTTTATCTTTCTTGCACTTTGCTTGGGCTGCATTCCCTGGGCATGGCAATGTCTAATTTACATTTCCTATACCTTGCTAGGCCATACCCTTGGAACGTTGGCAATGTTTGCTTTACTTTCCCACTCTATGTGATAGCATTGTACATGATGTATGTATATCTATATATGCCTATATATGGGCAATTGTGCACTTTGTATGGTGGACTCTTGTGGCTACATGAGCAACATTCTCTAGTCACGAGTGCTCTTAACCTTGTTGTGTGAGTATGCGCTTAAGCACTTGCTGTAGGTGCATATTCACACTCTATTGTGTGCATGATCATCGTTGTGTGATTGTCTCGATCCATGCCACCTGAGTGTCATTGGTTTCCTTGTGTATGTGACATGCATCAATATGCTTGATGCTTTGAGGGGCTCTGGCTTGTCTCAGCACGAGCATGTTGGCACGCACAGTATACACAGGAATGAAACCCTACGGGTGCGCTATAGCACACCAAACGTGGAACTCTGCCGAATTTTTCTGTGAAAAGGGGGCATCTCCGTTGCCATATTCTCACAGTGAAAGCTTGGTGAAAATAGTGTTTTGTGTACTACGATGCACCTGAGGCGAAATGTTGATAGATTTCCATCACGAAAATAAGGCGAAATGCTATCGGATTTTTGTCGTGGAAATTTGACAACGATTCCAAAAAAACTAGGGAAGCATCGATCAAGACACATCCTTTCTAAAACCAAACCTCAAAGCCTAGTTCCATTAAAGTCCTAAAAGCTAATGCCAATAGCTTGTTTTTAAATGCCAATGTCCAAAAATTATGATTTTACCAAAACAAAGGACTGTCTACGGACAGGCATTGTGGGGTGCCTATCACCTTCCCCACACGTAAACAAACTTCTGAACTCAACTGTCAAGATTTTTTATCCGTCCATATTAGATTAGGAAAAAATACCTTTTTCTTACCCTAGGATTGGTAATAAATTCAAATACAGTTAGGTGACCAATCACACCTTAGAAAAAACCCAATGATTGGTGGCAATTTCACTTACCTTTGGTAACTCAATTAAAATTGACTCATTTTCTAGTCACACACAAGAGGTATACCCTTCTTCACTGCACCCGAGTTTTGTGCCCGCATACACACCCTATGTATGCATCTTCAAGGGCACATGAGCGTCGCTGCAATAGGTGGTCGAACAGCTGCTAGGCATTAACAAACCCAGTGAATTTTTCTACCTTCATGGCTATAACCACCAAAAATTTTAGATCATGGTCTCCAATTCTTTAATCAAACCCTCTAGAAGCTTGAAACAACTCATAGAATAAGTTGGGATGGCTTGAATCACTACTTTAATCAGAACCTCTTTACCAGCTTGGGAGAGTAGCTTCTCCTTCCACCCTTGAAGCTTTTTCCAAACCCGCTCCTTGATATAAGTGAAACTTTGTTTTTTAGCTCTTCCCACAAGGGCTAGAAGCCCTAAGTATTTTTCAAAGTTTCTTATTGAAGGGACACCAAGGAGCTATTAAATGCAAATCTGGACATCCTAGTGAGTATTAGAGCCAAAGAAGATGTTGGTCTTATCCTTGTTAATTTCTGCCCACTGACTTTCTCATAAATAGCCAAAATATCTAGAATAACTTGGCACTCTGCTTCCTTCACATGGCAAAAGAGAACACTATCATTTACAATGAATAGGTGGGATACCTGCGGTCCATTTTTGCATATAGAAACCCCTCTGATTGAACCATCATATTCCACTTTATAGAGAAGCCCTTGAAGACCAATAGCACACAAAAGGAACATATATAGAGACAATGGGTCACCTTGGCGTAAACCTTTACTCAGTTTGATATGCCCAACAGGTTCTCCATTGAAGAGCACAACATAAGAAACTGATTTAATGCAAGACATGATAGTGGACACATTTTTTCTCCAAAAACCCAAATGAATCATCACATTTTCTAGAAATTCTCATTCAACTCTGCCATAAGCTTTGCTCATATCAAGTTTAAGGGCCATGTAACCTAATTTTCCTTGTGCCTTATGCTTTAAGTAATGGAAAGTCTCAAAAGCCACCAACCCATTATTAGTGATGAGCCTCCACAGAGGAAGGCAATTTGAGAATCAGAAACAATATATTGCAAAGGCTAATAAGTCTAAATTCAAAAACTTTTTTAGGGTTTTTGATTTTTGGAATTAGGGAAATGAAAGTTGAATTAATAGTTTCAAGATAATACTTTCATTCAGGATTTCAAGAATTGCCTTGGTAACATTCTTACCTACAATATGCCGAAAGGATTTGTAAAAAGTAGGAGACATACCATCAAACCCAGGAGCAGTTAGGGGAGCCATTTGTTGAAGCACTGCATGAACTTCTTCTGCACAAAACTCATGGTTTAGGCCAATGTTCATCTCCTTTGAAATAGTAGGTAGAATTCCCTCAAGAATCTCATTAAAGCCAATTAGGCTTGAAGTGGAAAACAAATGAGAAAAATACTCTTCAACTAATTCTCTCATTCTGCCCTTATCCTCCACCTACATACTATTTTCATCCTCCAAACCTAAGATGAAATTTTGTTCGTTCTTTTGGTTTAGCCCGACAATGAAAAAATTTCGTTTTACTATCTCCATCCTTTAGCCAGTCATTTGGGGATCATTGTTTCCACATTGTTTCTTCTTTTGTTTTAAGAGCTTAGATATCATCACGAAGTTGAAAGATGTAGTTTGGGTTAGATTGGTACAAACCCATCTCTTCGGCCCTGTTAAACTCCTTTAGCCTCTTCACAAGTGTGCTATGGACATGCCCAAAAGTCACTTGTTTCCAAACTCAGATTTTCTTGGCATCAATCTTTTTTGTGAAATTCCTAACCGGGGATAAACCTAAAGAGCTTGCCTAAGAATCTTTAACAACATTCTCACAAGATTTGTCTTTCAACCACATAGCTTTAAACCAGAAAGGACGACCCTTCTGATAGAATCTCTTTTGCTTCGAGTCTAAAAGCAAGATGACTGGTCTATGATTAGAATGAAAAGCCTCCAAATGGTGTACAAGGGTAGTAGGAAATTTGAGCATCCAATCCACTGAAGCCATTCCTTGATCCAACCTAACCCAAATATTATGATTACTAGGTCGCCGGTTACACCAAGTAAAAGGATAGCCATTATATCCAAGATCCTTAAGCCCACAGTAATCCAGAGCATTTCGAAAGCCTTGCATTTGTCTCTTCAATCGGCCAAGCCACCCCTGCTTTTCCTCCACTCTCAAAATTTCATTAAAATCCCCCATGCATACCCAAGAGAGAGAAAAACGATGGCTCAAATCTCGAAGTAGAGACCAGGCATCTTCCCGGCTGGCAGTATAAGGGTTACCATAGAAACTTGTGAAAGGCCCCATCCACCTTAACCTAATTATCTGAAGCACATGACTCAACCAGTTTAATTGGTAAATCCCTCCCTAGGTTTGCAACACCACCCATCAACCCCTCAAGGTCCAAAACTTGCTCAGAGCTATCACACTGTTGACCTTGACTTAAAGAAAAATTCAATATGGATGGAGCTATATCCGGGATAGGAAACTCCTACAAAGGTAGCTCCGAATCCATCACAGACAGAATTTGAATCAAAAGTAGCAGGTCTTACTGGGTTTGGTACTGCATATTGCTCCTTCGGGACGGAAGGACCTTTCTTCCATATAGATGGAGCCCGAGAACTACCGGAAACCACCACCATAGATTTTCTGAAAGACCTGGGCTAATGTACTCAAAGCCATTCGCTGAATTGCTGCTCCTCTTTCCTGAGTCTGCCCCTGCCCTTGAGCCACACCTCACAATCGTTTTCAACGTGGCTCACCCTACCACACCAATAACAAAATTTGGGAGGTATTCAAGCTTCAAGAGAGCCCAACCTATTTGTTTACTATCGCACCTGAGTTTACAGCATTGAGGGAGAGGTTTCGTGATATCCATAGCCACCCAAACCCGGAGAAACTCCCTTCCCACACCATCATCCTCTGGATCCGCCACCATGATATTAGAGCCAATAATATTACTGACCGATTCACCTGTTTCCTGAGTTGGGCTCTTTTCGGGAACATTATGTAGTTGCACCCAAAAAGAAGTCGTTGAATAGGCTAGGTTAGGAACTGATTCAACGTCCACAGCCTTTTGAAAGACCACCAAACTCTTGTCATAGGACAAGGGCTCAAATTCTAGAACTCTCTCAAGGTCCAACGCATAATCAAATTCAAATTACAATATGTTCCCACCAACGTCCCAGATTTTTAGTTCACCCACAGGTTTCCACAGTGGTTTGAACATACGTACTACTGCTTCTTCATTGACATTTCGTTTGGTAAGGAATTTACTTGCAAGGCGATGGATACTTGCCTCTTTATTACGGGGCACATCTGCACCTTGAATCTCCTTTTCCGAGGGCGTAAAACGGGACCACATATGATCTAGACTCGCCATGGAAGAAAGAAAGATACTGAGAAACGCTCAGTCTTACCCGTTCTAGAGAACTGAATGGAACAAAGACCAAGACAAGGCCAGGGACAAAATTCTACACGGCACTAGAAGAAACCCTAGCCAAGGAACAAAACCCTAGCGTGAGAGACCTTAGCCGCGTGAGAAACTTTCAAGGCCTTTCTTTACTAGTATAATATAGACACGTTTATATAATAAGAAAGAAAAAAAAGGACATGACATGATAGGGATACAAAATGTTTGAAATATATATATATATTCAAAAGTTATAGAATGTTACATATAGGCGATTAGTAGTTTTTCTCCCGTGCGTGGAGTTCTCTCTCTCGTGGTAGCACGAGTTCCTCCCTCCCTTGGTCTAGTATGAAGGGTATTGTTTTTGTTTTTTTACAAAATCATGGCTGATGAGGTCGTTGACAGTATGGAAAAAATGAAACTAACATCAGAAGAAGAAGAAATCATAGCTATCTCGGATGAAGGAAGAGTAGAAGCTCTTGAGAGTTGTCATTTGAGTCTGATTGGAAAATTCCTAATGTGCAAACCCTTCAACATGATGGCAGCCAAGAATACAATATGAAGGGCTTGGGGAGTTGATGACCCTATGCAAATTCTAGAGGTGGGGCCGAATTTGTTCCAATTTAAGTTTCAATCTGAGTTTGAGATGAATCGGATTTTCAAGGGTGGTCCTTGGTTGTTTGATAACCAACTTCTCATGCTCCAACGATGGAAGAAAGGGATGACGGTGGGTAATATAATCATGGAGACAGCTTTGTTATGGGTTCAAATATGGGGTGCTCCCTTTGATATGCTTTCACCCCGGGTTGCTAAAGAAGTTAGGGACAGATTAAGTGTGGTTGAAGAGGTGGAATGGAAGAAAAGGAAGGATGATATTAATTTTTTTATGCATGTTATTGTTGCTTTGCCTATATCGAAGCCTCTTAGATGAGGAGGGTTCTTGGCTGGGTCGGATGGAGAGCGTTCCTGGGTGACATTTAAGTTTGAACGACTTCTCATGTTTTGTCATTATTGTGGGATATTAGGGCATGATTTAAAACACTGTGCAGCACACTATGCAGTGGAGAAGAATGGTGGAAATATTGAATATCAGTATGGGGACTTCTTAAGGACAGCAGGTGGTCAAGCAAGGGTTCCAGTTCATCAATATTCTAATCCCAAATCCTTTATGGAGGAGGGTGCAGGCAGTGGTCAGGTACAAGATCCAGTTCCGGTGGTACAATCCATGTAGACGGTGTTGGCAGAAAGAGAGGTAGGGAACGAAAACTCTAGGGCGAGTGATAGGGTTGAAGCCGAGAATCTAGGAGTTGTCACGGATTCCATGCAAATTGATGAAGTGTTTTGCGCAAGCCATATTAATGTAGGAGAGTATAATTCTGTGGCAGTAAATCGAAGCCCGGATATTAAGCTATCTTTAAATGGCAAGGCTAATTTAAATCCATGGACTGAGTAGGAATTATCACATAGTGCTTCGGATGAGGTGCAAGTAGAGATTAGGTCAGATGGCTTTCAAGATCACGTGCCTCTCACTAATGAATTACCTACAGATGGATCTGGGCTGTCTAATTCTAAGCCCAAAACTACATGGACTCAAATCAATAGGATGGATTTTGGCCTTGGTGGTTTAGCTAGGGCAATTACACTTCCAACACTTGGAAAGAGAGACACGAGGGATAATGTTGGTGAGCAGATTGATGAGCAAGAGACTAAGAGAGGGAAGGTGATCAATAAGGAAGGACTTTCAAAAGATATATCGGCGGGGGTGGATAGCCACCCTTGCCAGAAGCAATGAGGCTGTTAAGCTGGAACTGCCAAGGGCTTGAGAACCATTAGACAGGTCAAAACTTTCGCAAGATTGTGGGGGAACAAGCTCCCACAGTCTGTTTTCTTATGGAGACAAGACTGGATAAAGATGGATTTGAAATTTATATGATAATCTGCCATATTAGAATAAGATTATTGTCAAGCATCCTAATTCAGGTGGAGGGTTAGCACTTTTATGGGAAAATTCCATCACATTGGAAATTATTAACTATACTGTAAACCATGTTTTGGTTGTGGTTATAGAGGAAGATGGTTTTAAATGGTTCTTGACTTGTTTCTATGGATGGTCAGAGAGCTCAGCAAGAACAACTCTAGATGAAAAAGCTATTAAATAGATCCAGAAGAGGCTGGACAGACTAAATGAAGAGGAGATGACTGTTGACAGCAAGGCCAAATATCTAGAGCTGACCAAAAAGATGTATGAGCTTCTCCAAAAACAGGAAATTTACTGGGCTCAAAGGTCTAGAATTTTATGATTGAAGCATGGTGATAAAAATACTAAGTTCTTTCACTCAAAGGCATCACAAAGAAGGAGAAAGAATCATATTTGGGGTACTAAAAATGGCCAAGGGCAATGGGTGGAAGAATTAGAGGAGGTGATGGAAGTAGCTTTTGATTATTTTGAGACCCTTTTTCATGCAGGAGCATGTGATCAGATGGAGGAGTGCCTAGTTGTTGTTCCACAGATGGTGATTGAAGAGATGAAGGAGGCTTTGTTTGGGGAGTTTATTGCAGAAGAAGTTAAAGTGGCCTTATTTCAAATCGGACCTAAAAAAGCTCTAGGACTTGATGGTATGAACGCCTTTTTCTTTCAATTTTTTTGGCATATAGTGGGTGATGATGTTGTTATAGTTGTTTTGGATTTTTTAAATAATGGTAATATGTTACCTGAGATAATTCACACAAACATAGTTCTTATTCCTAAAGTGAAAAATCTTGAAAAAAGTCTTGGCAAACAGATTGAAACAGGTACTTCCATATATTGTCTCACCTACTCAAAGTGCCTTTGTACAAGGGAGATTGATCACAAATAATGTCTTGGTGGCCTATGAAATACTACATACAATGCATGCTAGGAAAAAGGGCAAGAAAGGGACTTTAGCATTGAAATTGGATATCAGTAAAGCCTATGATCATGTGGAGTGGCAGTTTCTTCAGGGGATTATTGAAAAGATGGGCTTCCTAGCATTGTGGATAGAGAGGGTGATGAGTTGTGTCACTATTCCAACTTTCTCTATTTTGGTGAATGGTAAACCTTATGGTATGATACACCCATCAAGAGGAATATGACAAGGTGATCCATTATCACCATATTTATTTCTTTTATGTGCAGAGGGCTTTACTGCTCTGTTGGCAAAAGTAGAACTTGAAGGGAGGGTTAAAGGGGTTTCTATTTGTAGAGGAGCACCCAGAGTTACTAATCTACTGTTTGCAGATGATTCTTTGTTGTTTTGTCAAGCTATACAGAATGAAGGGCAAGCTATAATGGAAATTCTTCAAACATATGCAAAGGCTTCAAGGCAATATATAAATTTGGAGAAATCTTCAGTTTATTTTAGCAGTAATACAACAGGTAGTCAAAGGCAATAGATTTTGCAGATCCTGGGGGTGAAGGAGGTGAAGAGATTTGAATCTTACTTAGGGTTGCCAAAATTGATTGGAAGAGCCAAGTATCACACTTTTTCTTACTTAAAAGACCGAATTTGGAAGAAGCTGCAAGGATGGAAAGGTACGTTATTATCTAGAGCTGGCAATGAAATCTTGATAAAGGTAGTGGCCCAATCTATACCTACATATACTATGAGTGTTTTCCAACTTCCTATGAAACTATGTGATGAACTGGATAGTATGTGTGCTAAATTTTGGTGGGGTCAAGTAAGTGATGAAAGAAAAATCCATTGAAAGAGGTGGATAAGCTGTCACCTTCAAAGATGGAGGGTGGTATGGGATTTCGGGATTTGAGAGATTTTAATTTAGCTATGTTGGCTAAATAAGACTGGAGAATGATTCAAGGGAATAATTCTTTGTTATACAAGTGCTTTAAAGCAAGATACTTTCCTTGGTCTTCTTTTCTTGATGCCGAAGAATCACCTAGCTGTTCCTATGTGTGGAGAAGTTTGATGGCTGCTCTACCAATTCTTAGATCGGGTTATTGTTGAAGGGTTGGTAATGGGTCTTTAATAAGTGTAGTAGGGGATAGGTGGATCTCTAACCATCGCACAAATAAAATCATTCATCCAAGACATGAGCTGGTTGGAGATTTAGCAGTCTCAGAATTGATTGACTTGGAGTTGCGTGCATGGAGAAGTGATATGATTATGGCAATGTTTCACAGAAAAGATGCCGAAGCTATATGTAGAATCTCTCTTAGTCAAAGATTTGTTCCAGATTTTATTATTTGCCAGCACAATAAGAATGGTAAGTTTTTTGTCAAATATGCCTATAAGCTTGCAAGACGGACTCAATTTCATGGAGATAGGGCCGAGTCTTCAAGTGGCTGTGCTGGGAAAAATTTTTGGCCGGTTTTGTAAAAGCTTAAAATTCCAAATAAAATTAAAGTATTTGGGTGGAGAGCTTGCCATGATATATTACCAACATACTACAATCTGTCATGCCGAAAGATCATAATTGAGGATAAATGTCAATTGTGTACCAGAGAATCGGAGACAACAACTCATGCATTGTGGGAGTATGCTACGGTGCAAGACATTTGGGCTGGCAGTATTTCGAAATTGTAGAAAGGGTGCTCTGTTTTTTGTGATACACTTCAGCTGATGGAGTTTCTAGCGGACAAATTATTGGTTGAGGAGTTAGAGCTGTTTTGGGTGTAGGCATGGATTATATGGAACCAAAGAAATTGTGTGGTGCGTGGGGGAAAATTGAAGGATCCTAAATGCCTTAACAAGCGAGCAGAGGAGTTCATTTAGGAATTTTAGCAAGCCCAGGTGCAGTTGACAATCTCTCGGATTGAGTAAACCAGTTCTTAAGTGTGGCAACCTCCACTGCCTGATGTATACAAGCTTAACTTTGATGCTACAGTGTTTTCGGGGCTAGAAAGAACAGGGATAGGAGCTATAATATAATGACAGGGGGAGTTTATGGTAGCAATGTCTGCTGTTGGACCGAGTGCAGAAAATAATGAGGAAGTGGAACTTTTGGCCTGCAGAAGATCCTTGGAGTTTGCCGTGGATGCTGGGTTTACAAGATTGATAATTGAAGGTGATAATGTCAATTTAATACAAGCCATTTCTTCATCTTTGCCCAACCATTCCATTCTTGGCTATGTAGTGGATGATATTCGTCATTTGATCCATGGGTTACATTGGGCTATGCCTAATCAGATTAGGAGGGGAGGAAATACAGTGGCACATCTTCTTGCCCAATATGCTAGAAATTTAGATGAGGATTTGTATTGGTTGGAGGATTCTCCTCCACCTGCCTTGGCAGCCATGTATCATGATGCTTCATTGTTATAATTGAATGAACGTTTCTTTCTCAAAAAAAAAAAAAAAAAAAAAAAAAAAAAAAAAAAAAAAGTTATAGAATGTTTGCACAATAAAATTTGACTCAAATGAACTTGTTATATTCTGAGGGCCATGTTATAGGATAATACTAGAATTGAAATAGATATGAAAAGAGTAGATATTCCCCACGAAAGTTTTTATTTTCTTGAATTTATAAATTTATAGGATAAGTTTTTATTGTCCACACGAAAATACATATTGGTTATTACAAAATGAAATTCTATTTTCTATTTTCTATAAAACTAACTCTAACAACATTTTAAATGTTTTTAACAGTAACCTATACAAATTTTTCTTTTAACTAGGCCCCACCCACACTTTATTTTTAAGCCATATGAATGTTCAAAATGGGTATAAACCACCCTTGAACGTTTAGACCCCAAATTACAAAATATCAATTCAAGCTTAATATCAAACGATTAACGTGCAGAACATGAACATAAGCTAAACATAGAATTGATAAACAATCTAAGCCAAATATAAACACATCCACAACAAAAAATAAATGGCAAAGATAAAGGGAAGGAAGATGCAAACACATGGACAACACACGATGTGTTATCGAAGAGGAAACCGAAGCCCTCGGCATAAAACCTCTTTGCCACTCTCCAAGCGGTAAATAATCCACTAAAGAATGTAGTTAAGATACATGAACAGTAATAGACCCTCCAAGCCTAATCTACCCAATGTACCTAAGCCCTCCAAGCTTCTTGCTCCAACGAGGTTGCGCCGAACCTATTTCTTCTTTAGCTTACCGGATTCCGCTATCAACCATAGCATCAACCAATAGACATTGGTTCCTTCCTAACTACTTCCCAAAGCACCAAATAAACATTCTCACGGATATAGGTATGGTAAGAAAAGGATTTGGTAAAGAACCTCTCAAGGATGTATCAATGGAGAGGAAGATAGTAGAGGAATTTGAAGAGTTTCTAAGGCAAAAATTGTGGATGTATCAATCTTGTTTTTCTCTAAGGTTTCTCTCATGAAATTCTCTCTAAAAGCTCTACCATTTAGTGGGTATAAGGGTCTATATATAGTGGTGAGTGTTTGGAATACGAAGAGACAATTTTTCCCAAACAGAGTTGGTTGGCGGCTTGGCCTCGCGATTGGTCTGAGTCGCGAGTTCCAAGTGCGAGTTAACTGCCTGGCCAGCCTAGGACTTTTGTCTTATAGTGCACCAGCTGGCATAACGCTTTAGCTTCCCGCATGCTTGGTACGTGACTCTCATCTAGCGGCTTGCACCCGTGAGCCACCTACGAGTTCCAGTCGCGAGTCCTTACTTCTTTGCACATTGAGGAAAATTTCTTCACACTCTTTCACACACTACCCTTACAATAATCCCATCTAAATATAGGGTTACTAAATGCTAAAATACAAGAAAATTTGGCATGGAATAAAGCCAACAAGATGGTTGATTAAATTCAACCTTACAATCTCCCCCTTTGGCTATTCCGTGACAAAACCCTACAACAGACTCTAGACTTAACGCGTGAGTTGGGAACAGTTGAGTAAAACTCACTCACACTTAACTCTAGATTCTGATAAGCTCTTGAAACATATGAACAAGTATCTCCTGAAACACAACAACACAACAATATCAGTGTATGCAGAAAAACTTGAAATGCATATGGAGCAAGCATAATATGATCAAGCAAAAATGGACTTAAGCTATAAAATAATAAATCATGGCTTAACCAAAACATGCAATCACTATACAAAAAGTGATCACAATGCTCATTCTCACATGGAATGAACATCTGGACATGCAAGCTAAAAAACTTATATGCAAAGTATTATTTGCATGTCCAACACTCAACTAATGCATACAAACATATATGCATCTAGGAACAATCCTACAAGGGCACAAGAGTGATGTACTGAAGAAAAATGCATGGCATTTAACATCAAGTACTTAAGCCACAAAGCAAGGCTACAAAGCAAGAAAGGCTGCATAAGCATGGTACAAGCCATAAAAGCCTACAAACTGCATGGAAACAAACCCTAAAAGCTTACAAAAGGAACATGGGTACAAATGAACCATACAAACTATAAAATACTTCCCTTATCATATCACTCCCCTTATCATGAATCATAGGAGTTGTGATGAGCTTGGAACATACCTGTACCCTGAAACACTTGCACAAAACACATTAGACCCTCAAGGTAAAGCAAGTAATAAACGGACAAGTATAATGTAACAAGTAAATTGCGATCAAGTAAACATGATGTGAAACATGTGAGCAACTTGATCATACACCATACACCAAAACATAGTTTTCTTATTAACACAATGTCTTCTTCCCTTTGATATATGCATCTCTTCTATAGAATATCTCTCCCCTTACAAATGTGCACGAGAAATAGAATTTCTCCCTCTAAGAATGTGCACAAAGGTCATATAGAAATGACAAAAACTCTCCAGTATACTTTCTAAAGTATACTCTCCCCCTTTTTGTCAGGAATAGACAAAGGGTTAAGGAGAAACGAGGGCAAGAGATGAAGGTATAAACAATGATAATGATGCATGGGGTGCAATGATGCATGAGGGGTGTGAGATGAATGAGAAAATGAAGATAAAACAAAATGCTACAAAGCATAAGGTAAACATGACATGCTAGGATGAAGAAACAATGTATGAACCAATGCATAACAAGGGTAGAAAGGTGTGTGCAAGAGGAGGCAAAGTGCAATGCATGACCAATGCATGGAAAATGCACATGTGGGGCAAGGTGCGTTAAATACACAACCGATGAATCAAACATGTTCCTAATGAGGAAACATGAGAAACCCCAAAGTTTGATACTCATCGGAGTCCAAACAAGTGAGAAAATGCCTAAGAGACATTTTATCAAACACTTAGCATGCACACTATGAATAACAATGTGAGATAATGCATGAACATCATGAAATCCACCCTTAATACATGCTCTTTTTTTGTCACAAGGGGCCAACAACCAAAGAAAATCATCAAAAGAAACCAATCCTATACAAAATTTTGACAAAAATTAAGTTTTCCCAACTCTTATGATGAAAATCCCAACCAAGGGCACAAAACTCTCCAAAACATAATCTAAGGATCCAAATTAATTAAAAGAGTTTAAAATTACTTTAGAGATGTTAATGGAATGAAAAACCATTCAAATTGATTGGGTTTTGATGTAAAAATATTGAAAGAGGGGTTTTAGAGGTGATGGGAGAGGTTTAAAACAAGTTTCCCACGAAAAAGCTCTTTAAAAAGCTGATTCTGAGTGTTTTGTGATTGGCAAGTCACGAGTGAGTCGCGAAACCATTCTGTGTGAACTCGCAACTGGGCTCGCGATTGGGCAAGTCGCCAAAATGAGTAGCCAAAATTGGCAGCTTGGACTCGCAGCTTGCAAGTTGCCAAAATGAGTTGCCAAAACTGGTAGCTTGGACTTGCAGCTTGCAAGTCGCTAAAATGAGTTGCCAAAAATTCTGACACTTGTTTTTCAACCCAGAACATGTTTAAACTATGAAAACAAAGTACACACTAAATATGAACACAAAGAGTGATAAAAATAACTTCCAAAAACATATAAAATGATCAAAAATCTTTTTATATTGATCCATATAAAGTTGAGCACACACACATCACATTTAAACAAGTACAATCGAACAAATGAATAAGGCATTCATTGAATATTAGGCATGTGTGTTGTGTGTGTGTATCAATTGTGGAATAGTTCTTAGTCTAGAATGAAGTTTCAATGATCAATTCAATCAAGTCATACACAACTAGTACTAAATCAAGTGGTCTATCTCAATTATATAAATTAACATATATGACCTCCCACAAGAAAATGATTACAAATCTTTGAAGCCTTTCATTTAGCTTCTTTACAAATCATAACATTTGATCATTTTGAATCAATACGTCTCATTTTGAGATCGATGCTTAAAATTTTTGATATTTCAATTTGATGAACATGCCTTTGGCTTTTTGGGTATCATACATTTTCATAACAAGTCGTTTTCTTTTTTTTTTTCTAGTCAAATACTAGTATATGCGATGGCTTTTGCAGCTCATTATCTCTTTTCATTTTGAGATTTACATTTGTTGAGCTCTTTAAAAAAAAAAAAAGTGGGAAGATATATAGGCACAAGTCTATGCATGTATCAAAACCGACATGACTATTGACTAATCATTCATGACAAGCTTGAAGATCAATTTACAACAATTATATAAAGATGTCAAGATTTTTCCCACAAAAATATAGGTGCATAAAGAACAAGCTAAGCTCGTAAATGCAAAAAGCCATTTGTACAAAGGTACAAGGCAAAACTCACATGATATGTGCTCAAACATATACGATCAAACTTTTTGAATTTTTCACTTTTTATGTGGTTTTGGATTTTTACTCACACAAAACTAAACATAAAAGTAAAATCAAAACAAAAGCAATGCATACAAATAAATGCAAAATGTACAAATGCATGAAGATATGACATACAATGCATGAACGGTCCTACAAAGATCAAAAGAATTAGATCAAAGACCAAAAAAGCAAAAGCTCAATCATAGGAGCCATTCCTCAGCCAAACAGAACGATTTTTTTGGAATGAGTGTCTCAAGAAAAGTGAGACAAGGGTTGGAAGGATGAGAACTGGAGATGCACATAGTTAAGGAGTTAAGAGCATTAAACACTTTCTTTAACAACATGCAATTTTCGCTCAAATCCGGTTTACCCTTTTTAGCATAACTTCCAAGAAGCTCAAGTTTCTCTTTTCTTTTGATTCTTTTAAAAGCATGAAACTTAGAGCATTGAGGTCTTAGATGACCAAAGGCACCACAATGGTGACAAACAATGTGTTTAGGTCCACTAGGCTTTTTGGAAAGGGATCTAACAACATGGTTTTGTTCTCTCTTCAACTTATAACATTGAGGTCTTATATGACCAATCACACCACAATGGTGGCAAGTTGGAATAAACTTAGATCCATTTAAAACCTTAGGTTGAGACCTAAACAGAGGCTTTAACTTAGGAGCCTTTCTCTCCACCTTTTGATTTCTTTTGTGTAGAGGAATGTACACCGATTTGTCCTTTGGGTTAGAACACACAATAGGCACAATATCGGGTACCACAATATGATTGCGGCAAATATTTTAATCCTTTTTATCAATAGGTTCAGCAATTAAACACTTGGCATGCATCTTAAGAGATTCATTTTCACATTTTAGCTCGTCAACAAGTTTGTTAGA
Organism: Quercus gilva; assembly: GCA_023621385.1. NCBI lineage: Eukaryota > Viridiplantae > Streptophyta > Magnoliopsida > Fagales > Fagaceae > Quercus > Quercus gilva. The sequence continues at coordinate 58,927,035 of CM042473.1, read as the reverse complement.
CAAAACAAGTTTAGCATCCAAGTCCATATTCAAACATTCAAACTCTTTCAGCTTTTCAAGAGAATTTTCAGCAAGTTTCTTATATTTTTCAACCAATTTGTTGGATTCATTGAACTTAGCAATCAAGTCATCTATTTCACAAAATAACTTGTTCAAATTCTTTTGAAACTTCTTAGCAATTTTCTTCAAGGGTTTGATGTTAGGAATATCAACAACATCCAAAGATTCATGTAACATAGCATCACAATCATGAGGATTATCACTCATAGAGGCATTTTCACAAACACGTGGCATATTACATTTATCATCAACCAAATCATATAAAGAGTCATATAAAGCACAATCCATGGCAAATAAACAAAAGGGGTTAAGGATCACACTTAGGTATTTAAACCACAACAAGTGTACCCGCTCTGATACCAATTGAATATTCAAAATGGGTATAAACCACCCTTGAACGTTTAGACCCTAGATTACAAAATATCAATTCAAGCTTACTATCAAACGATTAACGTGCGGAACATGAACATAAGCTAAACATAGAATTGATAAACAATCTAAACCAAATATAAACACATCCACAACAGAAAATAAATGGCAAAGATAAAGGGAAGGAAGATGCAAATACACGGACAACACACGATGTGTTATCGAAGAGGAAACCGAAGCCCTCGGCATAAAACCTCTCCGTTGCCCTCCAAGCGGTAAATAATCCACTAAAGAATGTAGTTGGGATACATGAACAGCAATAAACCCTCTAAGCCTAATCTACCCAATGTACTTAAGCCCTCCAAGCTTCTTGCTCCAATGAGGTTATGTTGAACCTATTTCTTCTTTAGCTTACCGGATTCCGCTATCAACCATAGGATTAACCAATAGACATTGGTTCCTTCCTAATTGCTTCCAAAAGCACCAAATAAACCTTCTCATAGATATGGGCATGGTGAGAAAAGGATTTGGTAAAGAACCTCTCAAGGATGTATCAATGGTGAGGAAGAGAGTAGAGGAATTTGAAGAGTCTCTAAGGTAAAGATTGTGGATGAATCAATTTTGTTTTTCTCTAAGGTTTTTCTCACAAAATTCTCTCTGGAAGCTCTACCATTTGGTGGGTATAAGGGTTTATATATAGTGGTGAGTGTTTGAAATACGAAGAGACAGTTTTTCCCAAATAGGGCTGGTTGGCGGCTTGCCTTCGTGACTGGTCTGAGTCGTGAGTTCTAGCCGTAAGTTAATTGCCTGGCCAGCCTAGGACTTTTGTCCTGTAGTGCACCAGCTGGCATAACGCTTCAGCTTCCTGCATGCTTGGCACGTGACTCTCCTTTAGTGGCTTGCACCTGCGAGCCACCCGCGAGTTCCAGTCGTGAGTCCCTACTTCTTTGCACATTGAGGAAAATTTCTTCACACTCTCTCACACACTACCCTTACAATAATCCCACCTAAATACAGGGTTACTAAATGCTAAAATACAAGCAAATTTGGCACGGAATAATGCCAACAAGATAGTTGATTAAATTCAACCTTACAACATAGAAACCATTTCTAGAACCCATACAAAATGCTCTTACCTTTTTTAGTAAGTCCCATTGAAAAAATATTTTCTTTTGAAGTTGATCATAATAGTTGTACGGCCGAAAAACTCAGCTTTAGATATAGTAGTAATTGAGCAAGATTAGGATCACAACTAATTTATATTGTGGGCTAATATTAATACACAATGGGAGATTTAAATGAAAACAAGAAACAACTACGTAAAAATCATGTAGAACTAAATTTTATCATTTTATATCATGGATTGTGCTACAAGGGTTTTTCTCAAGAACAAAGATACTTTATTCTTTTGGAACATCTCTCTCTTTCTACAATTATCCCTTTTTCTCGTGTATTTTGTCTTTTTCTTTGGTCTTATTACCTTATATTAGCTCTATCTTCTTCTCCATTGTGTTGCCCCTATACAGTTCGATAATTTTCGGTCCCATCTTTTTTATTTCTTATCATGAATGGAGACTGTTGAGGCTATTTTTTATGTTCAGGCCCGTCCTATAGCATTAAATGTGACTATGCTAGGTAGAAGATTCTCATTAACGTGGAGGTTATTGTAGAATCATCAAGATGCTTCAAAAATATTCCTTGGAAAACCCCATACTTTCTAGAATTCTACCTCAGAAGCTTGGCAGAGGCATTGCTTCTTAAGACTGGTGAAAATCTTGACCTTGGACGGGATCCTCAGTATTTGGATCTAGGATGACGCTATGCCTAATCCGGGGTCCAAGGCTTGATTGTCTTGGGAAGGCTTATTATCAAAGTAGGCCAGTCAGTTTTAGGCTTATTTCTGCTTTTGGACTGATGTTAATTGGGCCCTATATATCCATGTTCCTACAATAGCCCCCATGGTCTTACTCCCATTAACTTCGCAGGATAAGATCATGGCTAAATCTTGGGGGGTCATTCTGAGATTTTGGTTTGACATTGTTGGGAATGCAGCTATCTGGGCATTAAATGGGATGTAGAGTGACTCTTCAGTTCCCGAACTGTCATGCCACCCATTAGCGTCTAAGCAGTGGATGCCAAGAGGTAGAGCGTGTAGTAGGAGAAACCTAGGAGGCGGAACATGCCTTTCCTGCTCATTTTTGTGTTATTTAAGGCCATTTTTATCCCCTATTTCCCATTTTTGTTCTACTTTATTTCTTTCTTTGAAGAGACTTAATCTTGCAGAGCTCCAATCAATTTCTTGATACTTTACCCTCTTGTAAGTCCTTTTTTTCTTGTCTTCTTTTTTCATTTCTTATTCTTGTTTATTTTTTATTTTTTTTATTTTTATTTTTTTCCTTTTTCTATTTCCTTTCTTCATCTTCTTGGTAAATACCATGGGTAGGCTTCTCAATTAGTTAGTACTCTTGAGGGAATAGCTGCTTTTAAGGCTAGGTAGATGTGGGCACAAGCCCTACAATAGGCCTCCCCTTTCAAGGTTTCCCTCGAAGGGAGCCATGGGAAGTACACCTTGGCCTAGGGTGGACCATGGTTGAGAGTGTAAATGGAGTTGCCACATAAATTAGGTCTTTGAACCATAAATATAACACCCTTGTGGTAGGACTAATCTTTACCAGAGCACGTGTTCGAAGTTTAGGAAAGAGGATAGGAAGGTGTTAGGAGCTCAACCACACTCGACCTATGGGTTGGCCTCCACACATTGTGTTCCAAAACTTAATCTCATTAAATGGTCTTTTAACATGTTATTCTAACTCACACACACTCTCGCATGCATCTAAAGCAAACAATCATGGCATAACATTCCCAAAACTAACATTCATCTATCATGGCATTTAAACATTTATCACCAAGGGCAGCAAACATCACAAGGCATATTGAACAAGTATCATAGAATTTAATCAAAGGCATCAAAACTCATGGAATTCAACCAAGCATATCAAGCAACTCAAAACTCGAACACTCAAATGCATTTTCATATGATCTATGCATGACTTACCTCACTGCATCACAACACCTACACATACATGTCCATATTCAAATGCATGTTCATGTTATTCAATCAAAGAAACAAACCCTAATCAAGATCTAAACCAAGAATAAAATAAAACAAGTTAACTTAATGACCTAAGACTCAAACATGCAAAAAGCATGTTAAACAGAGACTAAACATGTGAAAGAAAGTGAAAGAAAACAAAGAAAAACCAAATCTAGGTTCCCGGGCACAAGTGTGCATGCGCATACATATGGTATGCATATGCACACTTCAAGTATGTGTACGCATAAAGCATGCACACGCATATACGCCTAGAACCCTAAACCCAGCAACACAGAATAGAAAACTGAACAAAAACAAACAAACTAACAACCTAACATGCTTAAAATATGAACACAAAGTAAACCCAAACTAACATAAACATATTAAAGAATATAAAACATATAAAAAAAAAAAAAAAAAAAACAAAGAAAAATGAAGAGCCAAAGTTAGAACCTTTACCTTAATACAAGAACTCTTTAGAGCTTGATTTGACCATTCCTTTTAGTCAATCTAATCAACAATAAAACCAGTAGGTTAGTAACCTTTAGAACTTAGAGGCCAAGACCAAAATAGGTCCTAACCAAGTAAAACTTGGCTTGAGGATGTTTTGTAAAAAACTCTCTCTTTGATTCACTATTTTCTAGTGAATCTTGCTTAAATTCATCTCTAGTCAATCTAATCAACGACAAAACCAGTAGGTTAGTAACCTTTAGAACTTAAAGGCCAAGACCAAAATAGGTCCCAACCAAGTAAAACTTCACTTGAAGATGTTTTGTAAAAAACTCCTTTGATTCTCTATTTTCTAGTGAATCTTGTGTAAATTAATCTCCTTTTGAAAAAGTTCATTTTATGGCTTTATATAGTGGTAAAATAGGGGTGTAGGGTGGCTCCCAGATGATGTGGGATTCGTTCCACACAGATTTATGTGCAAAAAGTTTTCCTTTCGTATAATTTTGGAACCCTAGCTGGGTGCGCGCACGCGTGTATATGTACAGACACTTAGGGTTTCCAGCAGCCTCTCTTTTCCCAAAATAGGTTTATTCTTCCAAGAAGAAGTTTATTTTTTCCATAAATAATTCCTCAAGTCAAATTTCACGAGATTGGGCCCCAAATCAACCTTGGGCCTCAGAGTAATGTCATTATTGGGGAACGGGAGCTCGAGTCGTAAGGTATACAAAATGAGGTGTTTATAGTATGGTATTCCTCAAGATGTAGATATGTTAGTTGACTTCCTTAAACACTTTAAGTTATGCCTAGATCAATGTGTCTCAAATGTCTTCCATATAGTTAATAGTGTAGATCAATTGAATAAGAAGTTAGGTTTAGACCTTACCCATAACAACATTAACTATATATAAAATTCCCAAAATACCAGTAAATTGTATACCTGTAGATTAGGATGGAATCTTAAAGCTTGCCATGGCATCTTGACAGCCTCCTTTACCCTACTAACATCGGTAACCTAGGTCTGTAGGGCTCTAATTTTCATTTGTTAATGTTGGATTTCTTCTTCCTTGGAGATTTTTAACCTTGTATTTATGTTTTTCTTTGTACATCTGCACGCCATTGAAAGGAATATTAATCTTGTCGAGGTCACTAGTCTTAACAGGATCCTCTATTTTTCTAACTACATTCATATGGACAGTCATATCTGAGCTATCCATCTCATCCTTGGAACACACCAACGTATCCTTGTTTTCAGAAGGGGTAGGATTTGATTAAAGTTGGGGATTATTGGCTACCCTTCATCGACGTTTGATTGAAGAACTATGTCCTAATGGCTATGAGAGATCGGTTTTCAATCAAAAGAGATAGGCATCGGCACCTCTCTTTTGGGTAATATGTGGAGTTGTCACTTATTTTTTTATATTACAAAAAAAAAAAAAAAAATACAATATATAGTTCACATATCTAAAATACCTCAAGTTTCATTAATTGAACTTATGAATACAACTTGGTAGAATATCATTACAAGGGTTTGGTCCTTAACACAATCGATGTAGAAAAAAAAAATACAAAGCTTTGGTCCTAGATTCAATCTACCAAAGTAAAAATACGACACTATTCTATGAACCAAGACCTTTGGTTGGGGGGCTAGGTTACAGAATGGGAAGGTGTTAGGCACCCATTCTTCCCAGGAAAAGCCCGGTCTTCTAGAACCTAAATGATCATTAAGTACCCTTGACCAATAGTATGCAACAGATTATGAAATGCTAAATGTTAGATCTATGGCTAAATGTTATTTAGAGACCTCAAATCTGATGTTAGATCTATGGCTAGATCTATGGCTAAATGTTATTTAGAGACCTCAAATCTGATGTAAATGATCAAATCTAATGTTTTATATGGAAAATAGAGTTTTAGGATAAAAATGTAGATCTGACATCAATTTTAAGAAAAGGAGTTTGATGACAAAATGGGGATCTAGAGGAATTTTGGTGAGAAAAATTCAAATCTAATTTTAGGTATGAAAAAGATGAATTTTTAATGAAAAATTTTAGATCTAATTTTCAATTATGAAAAAGAATGAGTTTTGAAAGAATTTTAGATCTAATTTTTAATTATGAAAAGGACTGAGTTTTGAAGAAAGAATTTCAGATATGATTTTTAATTATGAAAAAGAATGAGTTTCAAAGAAAGAATTTCAGATCTGATTTTTAATTACGAAAAAAGAATGAGTTTGGATAAAAGAATTTCAGATCTGATTTTTAATTATAAAAGAGAAATGAGTTAAGTAGTTTTAAAGAAAGAAATTCAGATCTGATTTTTAATTATGAAAAAGAATGAGTTTTGATAAAATAATTTCAGATCTGATTTTTAATTATGAAAAAGAATGAGTTTTGAAAAAGAATTTCAGATATGATTTTTAATTATGAAAAAGAAAGGGTTTTGATAAAAGAATTTCAAATTTGAAGTATTTAGTAACAAATAATCATAGATCTAAAATTATATCATGGACAACCCTAAATCTATATATACCAGCAAATGAACCAAACAATCATAAAAAATCATATCAGAGATTAATTTTCACATGTTAACATGGAAAGCATAGTTAGACATATATGCTAATAAAAGAATCAACATTCAAACATGCATGTTAATAAGGAATTAAAAGTGATACCTGCATCAATTACACAAACAAATTCTACAGGGGAATTGCTTTAGAGTCGGACAGTGTAAATCTCAGTAAGTCTTAAAGAATTATCACTTAACATGAAAGAAAATCTCAAAGTCAGACTTCCAGAGTTTTTTTAACATTAAAGGGCAAAGAGGTGCTGAATTCTGGGTTTTCTCCTCTATTTATAGAGGTGTATCTACTTAAAAAATAAGCTAGGGTTGCTTAGAAAATTAGTAGATACGAATTTGGTCAGATTTATCCCTAAAAAATGAATCTGATAGGTCTAGACCTAAACCATACATATCTGGGCCAACTTGAAATCTTTGCCAATCAGCACTCCCCATGTGCCAATTGGCACTCCTTAGTACTTTGCCCGGTTTTATCTTCTTGTGCATTTTGGACTCTTTTTGGGCGAATTTTTTGGGCTGGGAATTCTTTTTGGACGTATTTTGGACTTGTATTCCAAGTGAAATACATTTTAATTTGAAAATTAAATCTTTAAAAATAATTATTTGAAAGATAATTAAATTAGTTGATACGAATTAGGTTAGATTTATCCCTAAAAAATCCAATTTGATAGGTCTAGACCTAAACCATACGTATCTGGGCCCAACTTGAAATCTGTGCCAATCAACACTCCCCAAGTGCCAATTGGCACTCCTTAGTAGTTTGCCAAGTTTTGTCTTCTTGTGCATTTTGGACTCTTTTTGGGCAAATTTTCTGGGTTGGGAATTATTTTTGGACATATTTTGGACTTGTATTCCAAGTGAAATACATTTTAATTTGATAATTAAATCTTTAAAAATAATTATCTGAAAGATAATTACCCTAAAAACCTAATTATCAACTTAATTCCCATATTATCAGATTATTCATTTTATTCCCACCCAACTAAACTTATTTTAAGAAAAATCAACAACCAATCACATAAATTTATTTAATTAATTTTAATTATCAACCAATCAAAATTAATTTCAATTAATCACATGTGATTAGTTCCACTCAAATGAATGCATGCAGACCATGAAAACTTGATCTTGTGATATCTTTCAATCTGACGATTCAATTTGGGAACCAGGCATATCATCACGATCGTTAGAATCTCCAGATCATTTTTATGTTATGTGATGAATGATTTAATGTATGAAATGAAATTATGATTTTTGGGTACATAGAATGATTATTTTGGTCATCTTCCAAGGTTAAATTATGGGTGCAAAATTGAGTCCTCATTAACAGAGCTTGAAAAGTGAATGTTAATGTAAAATAAAGATACTAATTTTAGCAACCATGATTTAATCGAGGTTGATTTTTCAAAGACTTCCTAGCCCTGAAACCTAGAACCTTAAAACATAGTACTAGTGTTTTACTATTTTACAAAAACTGAGAAGTGTTGACTTCTAGCTTGCTAGCTGAATGGAGAATCTTGTATAAAGGAATTGGTGTTCGGCTTTCCTGTTTGGAGTCTTTGCACAAACAAAAAAGAATTATTGAATTCCACATTTGGAGTCTCTGCATAAATGGGAAAGGATGACTGGCTTTCATGTCCGGAGTCTCTACATAAACAAAAAAGGGTGATCGAATTTCACGTCTGGAATCTCTATACAAACGAGAAATGGTGATTGGCTTTCATGTCTGGAGTCTCTGTACAAACAAGAAAGGATTATTGAACCTTCAAATCTAGAATCTCTGCATAGATAAGAAATATTGGTTGGATCTTTAAGTATAGAATCTCTGCATAGAAAAGAAATATTAATTGGTTCTTCAAGTCCAGAATCTCTGCATAGACAAGAAGTCTTCAAGTCTAGAATCTCTACATAGACGAGAAAGGATGATTGAATCTTTAAGTCTAGAATCTCCGCATAGACATGAAATATTGATTGAATCTTCAAGTCTAGAATCTCTGCATAGACGAGAAAGGATGATTGACTTTCAAGTCTGGAATCTCTGCATAGACGAGAAAGGATGATTGAATCTTCAAGTCTGGAATCTCTACATAGACAAGAAGTGTTGATTGAATCTTCAAGTCTAGAATCTCTGCATAAACAAGGTCTTCAAGTTAGAATTTTGGTAGATTGAACCAAATGTAACTTTCATGAAAACGATTAATTTTGGTGAGGTGAAGTATCTATCTTTCCTCCTTTTTTTTACCAAATTGAAAATCTCATTCTTTTTTTTCTTTTTTCTTTTTAAACTTTGAAATTTGGATTTTTCTTTTGAAATTGAAACCATTAATTTTTGAAAATCTTTGAAAATTTTTCTTTATCTTTTAAAATTTGAAATTGGAACCATTAATTTTTGAAAATCTTTAAAAATCTTTTCTTCTCCTTTTTTTTTTATCTGAACCATTAAAGTTTTTGAAAATCCTTGAAAATATTTTTCTTTAAAAAAAATTTGAAATCAAATTCCCTATATTTTCTTATTTTTCTTCTATTTTTCATTTTTTTTTTCTTCATTTTTTTCCCTTTTTTTTTGGGTGAGTTAACTCAAGTTTGACTAAGTCAAGTCAATCAAATTTTAGTTGACCAGCTAATTAAAAGGGGAAGAGAGAGTAAGGGGGCCGAAATTTGGCCCCCCTCTTTCTTTCTTTATCTTTTTTTTATTTTTGCTCATTTCTCTCTTCTCTTCTTTCTTCCTCCATTGTTACTATTCACAAGCTTCGTCTTTCTTGCATGTTCTCTTCTTCCACACTATTTCTTGCTTAGAAAATCACTTCTCTGGACTTCCAAACTTGATTTTTATAATCTCCTTGAGAATTTCTTCAGATCCTTGAATTCTTGGGCAATTTTGAAAAACCCATCTTTGAAACCCATTTTTGAAATTTTTTCTTGAACTTCAATGACACTTCTTCTTGAGCCACCTAGGTTCCTCACATTTCATGGGAAAAAATATCAACTATCAATTGAGTGGAATTATGAGGAGGGACTTCTTCAAGACCCACTTATGTATGCTCTACACCCTTCCAACAAGGACCTTAAGCTAAGTTCATTTTTTTATTTTGTTGGTTAACTTTTTAATTTTTGTTTGGAATTTGAGAAATTTGGGATGAACATTATCATCTTGTGATTTTTTGTTCATTTGTAAATTCTTGGGTATTGTATGATTTGAGTGGAAATTTATTGTGTGTTGGGCATGTTGATTTATTTAGGGCGTTTTGAATTGTTGGATTGTTTGAGATTGTCAAATTTGGATAATATTGATGATTTGTGAAACTTTACATTATATTTAATTTTTGGGTATTGTTGGATTAATTTTGATTTTTGATTTTCAATGGGTATGAAATTATGGAAATTTGATGTGTAGATATGGTTGAACAAGACTCATTTTTTTGATGGGTATTGAAATTTTTGCTTTGATGTTTAGACATTGTTGAATGAATTCATGGATATGGAAAAACCTTTTTTGAATTGTTGCTTAGGGCATTGTTGAATTTCAATTTGTGGGAGTTAACACAATGACATCTTTCATGAGCATTTTTTGTCTCTTGTTGTGATGGGCATTTTCATTTAGTTGGCAAGATTTTTTTGTAAATGAACATCTCTTTGAATTGGACATTTTTGTGGATGTTATGATGATTGACAAATTTTGTGGTTGGTCATATTTTAATGTGGAACATTTTTGTTTGGTGTAGAACCTTAAGAGTCGGGGTAGTCTTCAACTGTTGAAGCAAAGTTGGTATGTGTTGTCACCAGACATCAAAAGGTTATCAATGATGCCAGTTTCGAGACCTTTTTTTAAGCTCTTTGGAATTATGATACCACTGAATATAAGGATCTTCAATTGATTGTAGTATTATCTAAACGGTTTTGGGATACTACTTGTACTTTCCCTTTTCTGGGTATTGGTGAAGTGATGTTAAGACCTTATGACTTTTTAGTCAATACTGGATTGGAATTAGGTGGTGAAAGGATTGAAGGTCATGACACTGTTTCATCGACTGAGGTCAAGGATTACTTAGGTGTATACCCTCCTAGAGTTAGCGGTAGCAATGTGTCTTTGATGTGGTTATATTCTAATATTGAAAAGTGTAAGAGTGTGGATGCCCAAGAACCGCTTATCAACACTTCCAAAGAGCTCCTTGAAGGCTTGGTAAATGGTGATTGATAGCTTAGACATTGGAGATGTGAGTTTCCTTTTTATCTTTCATTGGTGGAAGTTTGATTTGATTTATTTCATATGGGTATGTCTTTTAAATTTTGGACTCTTTGTGAATTTTAGATGAACTTGGATCCTTGGGAAAGGTGTGAGGGTTATGCTGAATGTACATTGGCTCTGGAGTTGAATGAGTGTTAGGTCTTATTTGAATGTGGCCATGGGAGGTATTAGTATCTTGGAGATCGAGTGCTTCCACACGTTTACCATGTGTACCGTCCTAAAGTGATTCTTGTCAACCCATGTCCTTTGGTTCAGTTGGCCAAACTTTTAATTGATGATGAAGTAGCCAATGCAAGAATTTGCCTTACCAATCCTTGGATACCTGGGGACTATCTTGAATTTGTTAAGGCTTATTTGGAGGGCCGCTTAGTTGATGCCTTTAGAGCATCAGTAAGCTTTCTATTTTCCCAAATTAATTTGCATCATCTTTGCCATTTTTTGTTATTTGTGAAAGTGTCTGTATGTTCCATCTTTAGGCTTCGTCCCATGGAATGGGGGATTCTTTTCAGGATAGAGCCAATCCTCCTCTGCTTGGCAATGTTGGTGGTCCTTATGCTCATTTTGTGAAGACATATCCTAATTTTTCAGCATGGCTATATGAGATAATGAATCCTGATGGGTCTTATAGCTTTGTGAACTTAGACCAGCTTGAATATGTTCCAAATGTTCCTTAGACCGACCCGGTATATTTCCAAACCCTTTTGATCTTTTATCTCATGCTCTTTGTCATTTTGGTTGTTTTTGAATTTAGGTCTTATGTTCTAGAATGGTGTCTACCTTGTGGAGGAGAGCACGAGGATAAATGAAGTGAATTGGGTAAGAAATGATCTTTTCTTACAACCTTTCTCTTGAAATTCATAGCAATGGACTTGACGCTTGTCTTTGATGATTTTTCAGAACAATCAAATGGCAAATGCCAATACCAACATAAGGACTTTGGAAGAAATGATAAAAAATTTTAAACTTCAAGATAGGTAGCATGGGCCTTAGATTCGTGCTAACTAAGAACAACAAGGGAATGCAGAGGGTGATTCTTCTAGAGGTGGACCAAGAAGATCTTCCCGTCAGCAGACTCGGAGTCCAAATGCTGCTTGATTGTATCTCTTATTTTCCTACAAAAGACAAAACATCCCTTAGTTAGATAACTTGAATTAACTTTCAACATTAGTTCCTTGATCTTTGATGACTTTGGCCTTGTGAGAATTTAATCCAAACAAGTTTAGAATTTACCTGATGAAGTTTTGTGGTGTAAAGATTTAAATTTACTTGACAGGTCTTGACATGGGTGATCTCACCTGAATGAGGCATAGGCAGATGCTCCTAGTTTAAAAATTTATGCATGATGTTTTTTTTTTTTTTTTTTGAAATTTTGAAAAAAAATCTCTTTTAGAGAAAGAGATGTCTGATTTTTTTTTTTTAAGAAAATGGATGAGAAATGGATGTTTGATTTTTTTTTTTAAGAAAATGGATGAGAAATGGCTGAATGCCCCTAGTTTGGAAATGGATGCATGATTTTTGGAAATCTTGATTTTTTTTTTTTAAGCCTTAATTTTTGCCTAGGACACCCTTTTGGGTTTTCAACCTGGCAGACTATTTTTTTATTTTTTTATTTTTTTTATCTACAAACCTAAAAATAAAAAAAAAAACAAAAAAAAAAAAAAACTTAAAACCATCTCAGACGTGGTATTTCTTCAATTGATCCATATTAGATGGCTCAATAAAAGGGTTTCCATCTAGGTCCATCAACCTTATTGCTCCTTCAGAATCTCTTTGCTCGATGATGTACGGACTTGTCCAATTCTGCTTAAAATTTCCATTCATCTCTTAGACTATTGCTCGAATCTCCTTCAACACTAAATCTCCTGTCTTCATTGATAACCTTAAATGTGATATAAGGCTTTAAGCCTATTCTCATCCATCATGCATAACTAATCGTATTGACTTTGTAGCTAGTCAACTTCTAGGATATCACTCTCTAGCACTGTCTTTAGTGAATGAATACCTATTTCAATGGGAAGAACTACCTCCATTCCATACACCAACGAATAAGGGTGGCTCCTATGGATGATCAAATTGATGTCCTATACCCAAGAGTGCATATGGCAACTGTAAGTGCCAATGTAGTTTTTCGTGCTCTTCTTTAGTATTCGCCCTATATTCTTATTTGCAGCTTCAAATGCTCCATTTGTCTGGGGGGCGATATGGCAATGATCTATGATGTTGAATATTGAACTCTCGAAGTAGCTTCTCCACCTCTCCTTTGAAATGCAGCCCATTATCTAAAATTATTTCATGTGGTACCCCATATCAACAGATGATATTAGTCTGAATGAACTGTGCAACTTTCTTTGAGTTCAACACCTTGTATGAGGCTATTTTAACCCATTTTGTAAAGTAATCAATGGCCACCAGTATGAATTCATGACCGTTTGATGTTGTTAGGTGGATTTTCCTAATAATATCTATTCCCTACGTAAAGAACAGCCACGGTGAAGTCATTGTATATAACGGCATTGGTGACATGTGCTTCAAATCTCCATGAACTTGACACTAATGACATTTTCGAACATGAGTTGTGCAATTTGCTTCCATAGTAGTCTTGTAATAACCCTGTCTCATTATGTTCTGGAACAACATATATGCATTCATGTCTGGCCCATAACTCGACTCATGGACCTCTTTAATAATCTGTTGTGCTTCCGTAGTAGTCACATTAAGGAGGTGAATTCCGTCGTATGACCTTCTATATAATCTCTCACCGCAAATTATATAATTAGTGGATAATCTAAGGATGGTTAACTTATCATTCTTATTTGCAAACTTTGGGTATGTCACCTCTTTGAAATACTGTAGAATATCTAAATATCATTGAGTTCTTCATCTCCTTCTATCGACATACAATAGGCTGGCTCTTCCTTTTGTCTACTACTATTAGCTGGACTTGAGCTCCCTTGGACCCATCCATCATACAAGCCAATGTTGCTAAAGCATCTGCGAATTGATTTTGCGTTCTTGTCACATATTGGTATCGAATCTTCCTAAATTTTGATGCCATTTTCTGAAGTCGTTCATGATAAGGCATCAACTTTTCTTCCTTTATCTTCCACCTATCTGAATTTGATGAATTATGAAAGCCGAGTCTCCGTATACTTCCTATTCTTCAACTTGAAGACTAGGGATTCCTTGTAACCCTTAATGCAAGCTTCATATTCTGTGGCACTATTAATAGTGGGAAAATTAAGCTTACTAAAAAGGGATATGTGTCCCTTTTGGAGAAATCAAGAGAACTCCAATGCCACTCCATTCTAATTTGTGGCACCATTAAAATATATCTTCCGTGGTTCAGGTTCTACCATCATAATATCTTCATCTGGGAAACTTTCTTGAACTTCTTTGACTTATTTAGGTGGACAATGAGCTAAGTGATCAGCAATTGCTCTTCCTTTTATGGATTTCTAGGTCACATACTTTTTATCAAATTCTTACAAAAGAAAAACCCATTTAGCTATTTTCCCATCTTGCACCGGCTTTTACATCAAATATTTCAAAGGATCCATTCTGGCTATCAACAGGACTTTGAAAGCAAGCATATAATTTCTAAGTTTTCTGGTGGCCCATACAAGTGCAACACGTGTCTTCTCAATTGCAGAGTATCTCTCTTCATAAGCCATCATCTTCTTGCTTATGTAGTAAATTGCATTCTCCTTTCAAGACTCCTCTAGATATTCGGCTAGTAGAGCCCCCGTTGTTATCCGTGGTTGTGAGATAGAGCAATAGTAGCTTTTCAGGTACTAGTGGAACCAGTATTGGTGGCTTTAGTAAGTAACTCTTAATCTTCTCAAAAGCTTCTTGACAATGTTCATTCTATACTGTAAGGACTTCCTTCTTGAGTAATCGAAATAGTGGTTCACATATCATGGTGAGTTAGGCTATGAACTTGCTTATGTATTGTATCCTCCCTAAAAATCCTTGGATCTTCTTTTCTATTCTTGGAGATTTCATCTCCACAATTGCCTTGATCTTTTTAGGATCTACCTTAATTACCATAAACCCCAACAATTTCCCTGATGTCACACCGAAAGTGTACTTCTTTGAATTCAGTCAAAGCTTGTAGAATTGGATCCACTCAAAGAACTTTTGTAAAGTCGGTATGTGTCCTTCATAGTCCTTCGGCTTTACTATCGTGTCATCGACATAAACTTCGACTTCTTTGTATATCAAATCATGTAACAGAGTAGTGGCTTCCTATTGGTAAGTGGCACTAGCATCCTTAAGGCCAAATGGCATGACCTTGTAATAGTAGGTCCCCCATGGAGTGATAAAGGATGTTTTTTCCATATCTTTTGGAGCTATCTTTATCTAATTGCATCCTGAAAAACCATCCTTAAATGACAGTAATGCATGTCCCGCCATATTATCAACTAAAATATCAATATGAGGTAATAAAAAGTCGTTCTTGGGACTAGCTTTGTTAGGATCTCTGAAATCTACACACATCCTCACCTTCCCATCTTTCTTCGGTATTAGAACCATATTGGCTAACCATTCTAGATAGTTAACCACTTTCAAAAATCTTGCATTGTATTGTTTCTCAACTTCTTCTTTGATCTTAAGAGTCCATTATGGCTTCATTCTTCTTTGCTTTTACTTGACTGGCTTCATAGTTGGGTCTGTAGGAATGCAATGTTGCACTATATTTGTATCAATCACTACATATCTTAGGATGATCATGCAAACACCTCCTTGAATTCTTTCAGCAGTGTGACCAAGATGTCATTCTCAGAGGAATTTAAATTGTTGCCAATCTGGACCATCTTAGGTTCATCATTGGTTCCCAAGTTAACAAACTGAGTTTTCTTTTTTAAGAGTTTCTTTACTAATTACCCAAATAAAAATATTCAATGCCAACAAATAAGCAGAATCATAAATTATTTTATGGGGGATAGGATTTTTGACAGACTCAACAGTAATTGACTCTACAGGAATAGACCTATGATAAAGACATACTTTACAAGAATAGCAATATTAGCAGAGACAAAATCAATGGGGGATAGAAATAATGCTTTTAGTGGGGGTAAATGGCTTGGTAGTCTTGGTCTTCTCTAGAGGATCTTCTATGGGGGTCTTCCATAGGGTGGGCGGCTCCTTCCCATGCCCAATTCTTCAACTCAATTGTGGCCTTGGTGATGGTAGTTGGCTCCCAATGGGTTCCTTCATCTTTCAGCATCAACACTCTAGGGTCTTCATCCATGTAATCCTAACCTTTCTCCATCAACATCCATATCTGTGGGATTGTTAAATACATAATCCCCCAATCGTTCTAGGTTGTCCATCCACTCTTCAAATAAATCATGCCTCCTTTTAGTGGTAGGGCGAACATATTTGGGTAAGTACTCTGATTCTCTACATCCTATTCCCTCATCACCTTCCTCAGGACTCTTTAAGATCAAATTCCTGAAGCTATGGACATCAGGTTTCTATAAAGCAAAGCCAACCTCGCATCTATATTATCTTCTTCATCAGAGTATGTTGTTAATGAGCCAAACTTTAAGTTATGAAATGAACCGTTCAAGAATCTCACGACCATACTTATCATAGCGGGGACCTAATTTTAGACTGACATTTGTAATGCAACTCCGATCTGAAAGGCATCCATAAGGGTATTCATCACACTCTCCCCCTATAGCTTCCTCATCATCTTCTATGTCTTCATCATAATAGTCCTCTCTGTTAGGACATATGTGATCAATGTTAGGAACATATGTCACTATCTTATGTAATTGGTTAATTTTTTGACAAAATGCACTTTACTTATAATTGGGTAGATCTAGAATGTGTTTGATGCTTCAAGAAACAAGGTTTCAAGTTCAAGGGTTAAAGCCATGCAAGTCTGTCCAAGAATCAAATAAAAAAATGCTATTCATTAAAGCTCGACAGCTAGCATCTATCGAGATTTAAAGAGAGCTGTTTCAGCTCGAGGCTCAACAGTTGCTCGACAGATAGGGTATCTATTAAGGTTTATGAAGTTTAGTTTTCCAAGAATGTTTTTCATCCAATCCGTGAATGTATGTTTTGGCTTTCTTTTCTCACAACCCTAAACATATATAAGGATTATTTTAAGGGCCGTCTAGGGTTGCGCAAGTGTGAAGCAAAGTCTTATTCATGCAAATTGTGACCGGAGACAAAATTTGCCCTAGTTCATCTTTCTTTTCAAGAAGCTGCTGTGTTTGTACACTGTAGAGTTTTGTGACCAAGCAACTTCATGATCTTCATCGTCTAGATGAATTGAAGAACTTTGCAGCCAACATCCTTCTCAAGTTGGTGATTAAGTCGCGTACTAGGATCCATGCATTTATTGGTTAGTCATGTACTGGGAGCTGTGCATTGAAAATGAGAGATTGTCACTACAGAACAAGTCCAATTAGGTATTGGGGTAAGGTTTTAACTGTAGGTTGGTATAAGGTACCGAGATTCCTTTTCTTGTAGTCGCTTGTTTTGATAATAGTGGATTCTCAGGAGTGGTGACCTTAAAATCACCTGATGGGGTTTTTGCCTCGGACGTTTTCTCCATTCGTAAACAAATCACCATGTCAATTTGTTTTCCGCTGCATACTTAGTTTAATTGGTGATTTGTTTGTGCTACCATGTGCTTTGCATATTAATTTGATTAATTAATAAACTTGGCTAATTATTAATTAATTCATCACAAGGGGTCAATACATTTTTGGCCTATCACTCTCCTTTATAGGAATTTTCTTTGTTAAAGGCTTGTCCACCCTCACCTTCACCATCTCCATTTTCATCGCTAGGGGCTTCTCCCCTGTTATCACTACTGTCTTTACTATCATTGTCCTAACTGTCACTTTCTTCACCATCATTGTCACTGTTTTCACTGTCACTTTCTTCATTGTTGCTGTCATTAATGTCATTGTTTTCACTGCCACTATTTTCAGTGTCATTGTCTTCACTGTCACTGTCTTCATTGTCGCGTCACTGTCTTTATTGTCATCACTAGGAGCTTCTCCCTTTTCATCATCTAGTCCTGCTTCACTTGGATCATTCAACTCATGTTGATATGCTTCCCAATATTCTTCCTCTTCTATATTGAAAATAGCATCCCCCAACAATGTGGTCATAGCATCTAGATCCATATAATCTGCCCAGTCAGTTGGGACCCAGTTTATGTTCCTTTCCTTTTCTTCGGGAAGCTTTATGTCGCTTTTAAATCTAGATAACATCCTTTTCAACTCTAGATTGTATCTTGGTTCAGGAAACCCCCAATAACGCTAACAATCCCTAGCTTTGATAAACTCTCCATTCAGTGTAGAAGTGTATGGCCTTAAAGGCTCTAGAGGGCTAGGAAGCCCCTTTGCCTTAGCTTTGGCACAAGCCATCTTCTTAAATTCCATTTCCAGTAAGCCTTCTGGTGGTGTGGTTGTAATAGTTATTGGGGACCTGACTGCTGGCCCTTTCATGGTCTTTCCTAGGCTTATCCCTGGAAAATAGCTCATCTTCCTCATCATTGCTTCAACATTATTGTTGCCATAGGGGCTAAAATCCATAGGAATATTTTCAACTTCTTCTGTCATTCTTTCAAAACCAGGCTTCTCAATCTCAAAACCATCTAGGATCACAAGCTCCTTTTCAGATTGGATACTGAAAATAGGCCCAAGAGGCTTAAAATGCCCCCATAAATAGTGACTATAGCTCCTTCATGTGGGAATTGAACTTTTTGGTATAAAGATGAAGGCACAACTTCCGTATCATGAATCTATAGTCGCCCTAGAAGCATATTAAACATGAAGTTATGTTCAACACTTGGAATTCTACTTTCTGAACCATAGGCCCTATGGTAAACTCAAGTGTCACCGTTCCCAAGATTTCCCTTCTGCTGTTGTCATATGCTCTTACATATTGATTAGATGGCACAAAATCTTCAATACTTAGACCTAAACAGCTCGTGGTTTTCAATGGGCACACATTTAGAGTGCTTCCATCATTAATTAAAACCATTGGTATCCTCTTTCCCTTGGCATCTACAATAATATGCAACGAATCATTATGGTGCTCCCCTTTTTTAGTCAAATCCTTATAAGAATAGGAAATGGTAAGTTCTCTACTTATGGTTCCATTCATGGCATTCAAGTCTTAAGAAGTGATGGTTGTGGGGACTTGGATCTGATTAACAAGATCCACCAAGTTCTGGCGGTGCTTGTGTGAGGCCACGAGCAAACCCCATAAAGATATGTCATTTGTAGCTATTTAAGAACCTCATCTTCTTCATTGGGTGTTGCCGAGCTACTTTGTTCATGGATTCTACTGAGTTATCCATTTCTAAATATGGGGGTTTGAAGTGTCTTCTTCCCCTTGTGATGTGGGAGATTTTTGATGGGTCTCTTGGTTTAGTATCTTTAGTTTAAAGTGTCTCCCCCTATATGTGGGTGTCAAGTCATCTGAGCAGGGCTTGAAGTGTCTCCCCCCATATGTGGATGTTAGGTCATCTAAGTGGGGTTTAAAGTGTATCACCCTATAAGTGGGTATTGGGTCATCTGAGTGGGGTTTGAAGTGTCTCACCCTATAAGTGGGTGTTAGGTGATTTGGGATTTTTGAATTATCTTCATTCCATATGTAATATCCTGTTATAGATGAGATACCCATTAATTCTTCCCAAGTTAGCATAAAGCATTCTGGAATGTCATAGATCAAATTAGATGGGTCTTCTTCTTCTTCTTCTTCTTCTTTAGGAAACAAGCAATTAATCCTTGGTTCCCTCCCAAAATTACGATTAGGTAAAGGATTGTTAGTGATATTGGGCCTTGTAGGCGGTGCAATCACTTTAGTGTCTATTAAATCCTGAATTGCATGGCAGAGGTTAAAACACCTGTTAGTTTCATGTCCCGAGCCTTGATGGTATACACACCTCTTGTTCATATTAAATCTAGCGAGTAATAGGTTTGGGACTGGTCTTGGGTCCAAAGGTTTTAATAACCCTTTCGCTTTCAATCTTTCAAACATTTGACTTACTGGTATATAAAGTTCATGGAATTCTCTTTTAGGTCTAGAAGGTAGTCCTTATGATACTTTCATTGGGCAATAAGTTGGTATGGATTAGTTTTATATATGTTGGATACCTCTGTAGTTTTAGAACTGGAAGGTCTAAAATTCCTTTTAAATTTAGGTGCTTCTTCATTTTTTATAGTCCCATTATTTATAGTATCTTCAATTTGAGTACTAACGGCTATCAGAGCCTTAAAATTTGGAAAATATTGAGCAAATAGGTACTTATGATCTACAGGCAACAAATTCTTTACAACCATTGTCAATTGTTCCTCTTCATTAGGCTTATTCATCATCTGGGCATCTTTAGACCTTCATTTAGTTATGAAGGCTGAGAATGACTCCTTAGGTTCTAGCTTGGTAGTCTCCAAGTCTCTTCTCATACATCTACCTCTATGATGTACTTGTATTGATTGTGGAACTCCCTGCATATATCCTCCCAATTTTGAGTTTGGGTATCTTCCACATTAAGGAACCATTTGAGGGCAGCTCCAGTCAAAGTATTCTAAAACATCTAGGCTAACATCTCTTTAGTAGCTCCCAAAGGCTACATAATGCTAATGTACATCTTCAGGTGGGACTTGGAGCAACTAGTGCCATCAAATTTGTCCAAGATTGACATCTTGAACTTAGGTGGTAGCCTTACATCTGGAAAGAGAGAAATTTATTGATAGTCTATGAGATAATCTAGCCTCCTTGACCTCTCGATCATTTCTTCCAACTTGTTCATCTTCTCATTGATCCTCTTTTCATGTTTTGTGATGGGGGAAGTTTGTTTAGTGTTGTCTCCTTCTTGGCCATTCTTCATATTTTGGAATTGTTGTTGTTAATACCCATGGCGTTTCGACCACCCATCGCAGAGACGTTCATGTGATCCTGAAAAGCATAGGCTCGGGAGCTTAGGTACTGTAAAGAAGGGCATACCTCTGATGTGTGACTGGAAATGAGTCAATTTCAAGGGAGTTACCAAAGGTAAGTGAATTCGCCCCCAATCATCGGCTAAGAAAAAGATCATTTTTCTTAATCTAATATGGATGGATAAAAAATCTTAATTCTTGAGTTCGGAAGTTTGGTTACATGTGGGGAAGGTGTTGGGCACCCCATAACGCTTGTTTGTAGACAGTCCTTTGTTTTGGTAAAATCTTAATTTTTGAACATTGGTAATTGAAAACAAGCTATTGGTATTAGCTTTCGGGGCTATAAATAAATCGGGCTTTAAGGTTTCATTTCGAAAAGGGTGTGGTCTCGATCGATGCTTCCCTAGTGTATTTGGAATCAATGTGGAATTTCCACGACAAATATTCAGCAGCATTTCGCCTTATTTTCGTGGCAGAAATTCGGCAGCACTTTGCCTCAAGTGTGTCATAGCACACAAAACACTATTCTCACCAAGTTTTCATTGTGAGAAGATGGCAACGAAGGTGCCGCATTTTCACAGAAAAAAGCCAGCAGAGTTTCGCGTTTGGTGTGTTATGGCACACCAGCAGGGTTTCATGCTTGTGTATTCTCCCAAATGCTCGTGCTAGGATGAGTCGGAGCCCCTCAAAGCATCAAACCTGTTAATGTGTGTCGCATACATAGGGAAACCAGTGTCACTTGGTGATATGGATCGAGACGCTCACACCGCAATGATCGTGGGCACAATATAGCGTAAATATGCACCTACAACAATTGCCTTGGGCACATACCCACACTACAAGGTTAAGAGCACTCGTGACTAAAGAAGGTCACTCACATAGCCGCGAGAGTCTAGCATACAAAGTGCATAATCACCCACATACAGGCATATATATATATATATATACATACATCATGCACAATGCTATTACACAAAGCGGGAAAGTAAAGCAGACATTGCCAATGTCCTAAGGGTATGGCCCAACAAGGTATAGGAAATGTAAAACAGACATTGCCATACCCAGGGAACGCGGCCCAAGCAAGGTGTAGGAAAGATAAGGGTACATGGAAAGGAAACCCTAATACAATGCTCTAGAGAGGCTAAGAGAAAGAGAGAGAGAAAGATGTAATCACTTAAGGAGGCTAGGCCTCTTAATCTACTGAACATTCCCCTTTTTGGGCTTGCGTATTCTTGCTTGTATCTTTTCCCCTGTTGCTTGCGCTTAGGGAGTCATTCTCTTGCTCCAAGCGTCCATACTCCAAACATGTACATGCAACAAACAAAGAAAGCAGCCAGTAGACAAGCAAAGGAGATAACAAAGAGGTAAAGGGAGCATGCAAAGAGACACACTAGCAAGGAGAGCTAAATAGGGGCCAACAAACATGTTGAACACCCGAAGGTGTAGATACAGTATTTTGCCCGCACTCGATTTGCGTTTCGGACCCCAAAAATTCCAAAAATATTAACTTTTTTCCAAGGGGCTAGGAAAACTTCTAGATTGATATGGCGCAACTCGTTCGGGCATCGGAGCACTTAAAGTGCCTTTTTAGGTCAAATTGACCAAAATGCCCTTGGTCAACCCAGGGTTGACTAAAGGTCAAAATTCGTCAGAACCACTCCAAAACAACAATTTTCAAGCTTTTACATCAAACCCGAGCTATTCGGAGATTTTTGTCAACTTTGACCAACTTTGATCCAAAGTTGACTTTTGAGGGCCTCAGAAACCTTAATTTTGATCTGACTGTCGGAATGGGTTAAAACTAGCTTCATTGTGAAGTTTGGGGACTTGGGGCATCTTTTCTGGGCAGTTTTCTCTCTCTTTTCTCTATATTTCTCTCCCAAAAATACATCCAAAAGTCTTTGATTTCTCTTTATTCTCAACAATCAAGAGGTAGTGTTCTTGTACTCTTTTTCCTCTTCTTGGTCTTAGGACCTTGGATATGAGGTTTTAAGGGTGTAGATGTAGATTTTTAGCTACAATCTACACCCTTTGCTTTATCTTTCCTCGTTACATGTTTTATTGCATTCCATAGTATATCTTTGCTTTATCTTGCTTCCTAGTATGTTTTATAGCTTTCCTAGCATGTCTCTTTGCATTTTACCATGTTTTACCTATTTGATGATTTTGGCTTAGCCTTCTTGGGCTAGGATATGTCTAAATTTTTTGTTTGTGCTTAGATCCATATGCCTAGGTGCTTTTTGCCATGTTTATGCCTAGATCTACTTGTTTATGTGCTTTTTGCCATACTTATGTTTAGATCTATATCTTTGCATGCTCCATGCCACGTTCATATGTCTAGATCTACATGTTGGTTGCTATGTCATGTGCTTCTAAAGCCTTTTTTTTTGTTTTTTGTTTTTTGTTTTTAAATCTCTTGTTATCTCTTTTTCCATGTTTTTTTGGCCCTTTAGTCAAGGTGTAGATCTAGATCCTGTGGTCTAGGCCTACATCTATACACCTAGGCCTATGTCAAAGGATTTGGATCTTTTCCTTTATGCATGTATATGCTTGCTTGCTTCTATGCTCTATCTCCATGTTTACCTATCTAGATCTAGGCTTTGCCATGCTTTGTGCCCTTTGTGGGCTTGTGCTTGTCAGTCTTTGAGGCCATTTGCTTGTGTGGTTGCATCCGTCCCTTTTGTGGATTATTTGGGTGTTACCACTTGTGAGATACACCTCCATGGTGTCGGTTTGCTTGATGCATATCCTTTCTCTGTTCCATGCAATGTTATGCTTGCCTTGCTTGTTTTGTGCCACTCGTTTGGATTTCTTTGCTCCTTTGCATCTTTGCACTCTTGCCTACATGTTCATGCATGAGTATGTGTGTCTTCTATACTCTAATCTCATGGAGCTATGGACACCCAGTCAAAACCTACATTTGTCCTCCTAGGACACCCTCTTTGTTTTATAACATGTTTGTTTGCCCCCGTTTGGATCTCTCTCTTTGATAGCTTGTCTTTTATCGTGCTTTCTTTCTGCTTGTTTCTTTGCTTGTTTGTTAGCTTGTTTCTTTTGTCATTGCATCTACCCGCATGGAGCATAAACACTTAAAGCAAGGGTACGACCTCATAGACACAAGCAAAAGGGACAAGGATGCAAGCAAGAAAAAGCAAGCCCACAAAGGGCAATGTTTAGTAGATTAGGAGGCCTAGCCTCTCCGAGTGGTTATATCTTTCACCTTCTCTCTTAGCCTCTTCTCTAGAGCATTGTATTAGGGTTCCCCCTCTCCTTGTACCCTTTATCTTTCCTGCTCCTTGCTTGGGCCGCGTTCCCTGGGTACGACAATGTCTATTTTACATTTCCTATACCTTGCTGGACCATACCTTTTGAACATTGGTAATGTCTGTTTTATCTCCCCGCCTTGTGTGATAGCATTGTGCATAATGTATGTGTATATATATATATATATATGTATGTATGTATGTATGTATGTATGTATGTATGTCTGCGTGTGTGTGAGTTATCATGCACTTTGTATGATGGACTCTCATGACTACGTAAGCGACCCTCTCTAGCCATAAGTGCTCTTGACCTTGTGACATAAGTATGTGCTCATGGCATTTGCCGTAGGTGCATATTCATGTCATACTGTGTGCATAGTCATTGTGGTGTGACCGTCCCGATCCATGTCACCAAGTGACGTCGGTTTCCCCATGTATGCGACACGTATCAATGTGCTTAATACTTGGGGGGACTCTGGCTCTTCCTAGTATGAGCATGTTGGCACGCACCATATACACAGGCATGAAACCCTACCGGTGCACCATAGCACACCAAATGCGAAACTCTACCAGATTTTGTCGTGAAAATGTGGCATCCCCATTGCCATATTCACATGTAGAAAGCTTGGTGAGAACAACATTTTGCTTGCTATCACGCACCTAAGGTGAAGCGCTGCCAGATTTCTATCAAGAAAATAAGGTGAAATGCTACCAGATTTTCGCCGTGGAAATTTGGCAATGATTCCAAACACACTAGAGAAACATTCATTGAGACCACACCCCTTCCAAAACCAAACTTCAAAGCCCAATTTGCTTAAAGCCCCGAATGCTAATGTCCCTAAATTAAGGTTTTACCAAAACAAAGGACTGTCTACGGATAGGCGTTATAGGGTGCCTAACACGTAACTGGACTTTTGAACTCAAGAATTAAGATTTTTTACCCATCCACGTTAGATTAGGAAAAACATCATTTTTCTTAACCTAGGATCAGTAATAAAATCAAATAGAGTTAGGTGACCAATCACACCTTAGAAAAAACCCAATGATTGGTGAAGACTTCACTTACCCTTAGTAATTTCCTTAAAATTGACTCATGTTCTAATCAGACACCCGAGGTACAACCTTCCTCCACAACACCAGAGCTCCCATGCCTGCACACTTCCAAGCAAACCGACATCACGGGGATGTGTTCTCGTAAGTGGTTACACCTAAAAAAGCCACAAACGGGACGGATGCAACAACACAAATAAGTGGCCCTAAAGACCAATACTCACAAACCCACAAAGGGCATAAGGCATGGCAAAGCCTAGATCTAGACAGGCAAACATGGATATAAGGCATAGAAGCAAGCAAACATACATATACATACAAGAAATGATCCAAACCATTTGATGTAGGTGTAGGTGTATGGATGTCGGCCTAGACCACAAGATCTAGATCTACATCCAACCTAAGAGCCAGAGCATAAGAAAAGGCATAAACAAGAGATATAAAGCTATAACAAGCACAAGATGTCCACGCAAAACATAAAGCATATGAACATGGCAAGAAGCACAAACAAATATACTAAAAGCTGTAAAGCACTCAAGCATAGCATAGGATTAACTCATCAAAAGGTAGACATAAAGACACAGGAATGAACATCACACAAGCTGCAAAGCAATTATCTTAAATGAAGACAAGGAAAATGTGTGGATTTAAAGATGATTGAAAGACCTTGGAAACTGTTTGAATGCCTTTAAATAACTTCCAAAGGGTTCGGGAGCCTCTTTGTAGTTTTGAAAAGATGGAGGGCTTTATTGCAATTTTAGAAAGATTTAGGTCCAAAACATAATTTTGGGAATTTTTGGGTCAAAATGCAATTTTGAGGAAAGCCAGGGTTAAAATATGAATATTGGAAAGTTTCAGGTCAAAAAGCAATTTTGAGGAAGTTTATGCAAATATGGGAAAAAAGTATTAGGATACAAGTATGAGAAAAAGGATTAAAATGTGAATGTAGAAAATATGATGGCATTTTTATAATTAAAGGAAACATGTGGTGGACCATTTTATTTGAAAAGGAGGGCTGAACAGTAATATTAAAGTGACATGGGGTTTAATCCAAAGTGGGCTCGGGTTGAGTGTTGTGTGCGGGGATTGTGGCTTAAGGCTTAAAAGGAAATGGGAAGGGCTCAAACTTGATGAGCCTGTTAGAAATTGGGCTGGTTTTGACCCAACCCATAAACCATAGCCCATGGATTGTCCATATGGATTATCTGATAAGTAAATTTAAATTTAAACTAATTGATATTGGTATAAGTTATCAATATCAGTAGTGGAGTAATTTAAACTTAGCGGATGAAATTTGTTAGGGATCACATATAGATAGTAAGTAAATCTCTACTAGTATTTAAAATACTCCTACATTAGTTTGATTAAAAAAGAAGAGATACAGTGAGTAAACATACGTATAGTTTTTGAGTACTCTCTTAAAATAAGCCATCTCTCTGGGACACCATCTACTGTTCCCTAGAATTTGAAGCATGGAAATTAGGCGAGACTCTTGTAGCCTCTCCTACGACTTAAGGGTGTTCCATAAAGGAGATCATGAGGAGTTCATAAAACAAGCAAAGAACAAGATCTGGCAATTTGGTGATCTATTCAACCAAAGGTATATGTCTATATGACCTCTAGTAAAGTATATAACTATTCAAAATTGGTATAAAAGCCATTTTATGCTTGTTTTCACTCTTGAATGATGCCATGATCTTTGATATGTGTAATCCTATATGCATGCTAAAATTAAAAGTTTAAGTAATTTTTAATTTTCACATCTATAATTTTTAGAAGCATGTTATGGCATGTAGAGAGAGAAATAAAAAGCTGTAATTTTTTGATTGTTTACATGTAATCCAAAATTTATAGGCTTATTTTGACCCATTAAATCTTGCTTAATGTCAAATATTTTTTCATGATTTGAAAGTACATTCCATAAGCTTAGAACGACAGTTTACATGCTTAATTTAGACTTTAAATGAGAAAGTTGTGGTCTTTTAAAGATTATGGTTGTTTTTTATAAGGTCTGAAAAATTGATGTCTAAGGTTGAAGACGATGAACAATAAAAGGAAATACATTTTTTCACGAATGTAAAATTGTTTTGTAGTAGCGTACCGTGCGTGTGCCACTACCCACTACACTTACTGTTTGAGTGGTTCTCTATAAAATTAAAAAAAAATGATAAAAATAATAATAAAATAAAAGAGCCCTACGTTGAAGTTAGTGTATTAGTTACACTTGAACACAACTAATTATCCTTGTTTCTTTTAACAAGGATATTGTGCAAGGCCATGTTGGTGTATAAGTACACACAAATTGTTGTTGTTTCCTTCAACAAGGAAACTATGCAAGCAATAAGCCACACGCAAGTGGCTGTTTGGGTTTGTAATATTATTTACAAATGCTGTGTGGATTTGTAACATAGTTTACAAAGGAATTGGGTTATAACAATATAGAAAATTATATCAAAATCAAATGTTATAACATGCACAGTGGGTTTTCTTATTATTTATTTTAATTTATAGTAAAGCACTATATATTCTTAATTTTGTTCAAACCACATTTTTTCTAATGTGACATATATGTAATTGTAATGGCATTTTTTTTTTTAACTATGATGTTAAAATAGAATTGTAATAATATGAGAAAATTCTGAAATTAGTTTTCTAATTTTTTGTATAATTATGCATGGTTTTAATCTTTGAATTAATTTATGATGTCTTTTTAACATATTGTGATATGATTGAATTGATAATATATGAATGCATTATGTGATGAATGTGTCCAAAGGGTTTATGAGACTCTTTGGCTCATCTCTATAGTTAGAGATAGTATTGGTAATTTATGCAACATGTATATTTTTATTTATTGTTATTGTGGATGGATAAGACAATTTTTGAAATTATTTGGTAATGTGGCATCCCCAATTTTTTTAATTACAAGTAGAATCTTTGCAGTAGGGTACTTGAATATGTAATTTTTTTGGGCCATTGTTTTAGGCAATGTAATTTAAGGCTATGTAATTTAATTTTGGAAGCCAGGGGATGTGTTTTACGGTTACCTATAATTTTCAAATTTTGTCTTAGTATGTTGTATGAAATTACCAATAGGGCTTACAGTGGAGCCCATGCACAATGTGTTGTGCACAAAGATGTATGGACGCATGTTATATGTATGATTTAATATGTGGATGGTGTGATGTTTTATTCTTCACAAAATTTTATTTAAAATCAATTAGATGTGTTATTCCAATTTACATAGTGAGAGATGATTATAAGCTTAGCAAAATTTTCAATCTAACTACGTAGAAAGGAATATCATGGTCTAGTTGGATTTTTGGAAATTAAATTTAAAAATGTATGTACTAATGTTAACTTGTGTAATGAATGTAGTGAACATAGCCATTAAGAATGTAGTTGCTGATCTAACTAAGGGAGAGAAACTAGAT
Organism: Quercus gilva; assembly: GCA_023621385.1. Classification (NCBI taxonomy): domain Eukaryota; kingdom Viridiplantae; phylum Streptophyta; class Magnoliopsida; order Fagales; family Fagaceae; genus Quercus; species Quercus gilva. Next base: position 58,898,578 of record CM042473.1, on the reverse strand, counting down.
GGAACCAACTATGATATATGGCATAGAAAAATTCAAAATCTGCTTAATGAACAAGAGGTCCTTGAAACCCTAACCAAAGTGATGATGCGACCTGAAAATGGGATTACTGCCCAACATTGCCGTGACTTGGAGGGCTATGAGTCTTGGGTTAAGAAAGATCGTTGTGCACACTTCACTATGCTAAGTAGCATGCATAATGATCTTATTGGGGAGTTTGAGGACTACCCAAATGCCCAAGAGATGTGGAACAAGCTTAAGATTGCCTATGGAGGGACTTCAACAACTAGGTTGCGAGCTCTTATTTTGAAGTTTGAGCAATATGTTATGGATTCAAAGCATAGTATGGTTGAACATCTAAGGACAATGTCTACATTAATCCGTGACCTAAAGGCTGCTGGAAATAATCTCTCTAATGAACAATAGGTCACAACAGTGATACGTTCACTACCTAAACCTAGTTGGGGGAAAATGAAGCTTGTTTTGACACATAGTAAGAATATCAAGACTTTTGCTGAAATTTCTCGTCATCTCGAGCTTGAGGCAGAGCTGATGGGGGCACACCAAAACACCCTCCTTGTCGCTCAATCTGGACAATGGAAGGCATTTAAGCCTAAACGCAATGGACAAGGGAGAAATGCCAAAGGAGTTGGTAACCTTGGGCCTAACGAAGGCAAGATAGCAAAGCACCAAAAGGGCAAGCATGCTAAGAAGGACAAGGAAAATATCAAGTGCTACAACTATGGTACGAAGGGTCATTTCGCTCATGAGTGCATTGAGCCGAAGAAGGTATTCGTTCTTACCAACTCTGCTATTAATTATGTTTGTACACATGTTTTTGTTGCTCATACTATTCCTATGTGGACTGTAGATTCAAGAGCAAGCAAACATATAGCCAGAGATAGAGTTTGTGGATTACAAAAAGATACCAGCAGGCACATAGTACGTTATTTTGGCTAACAGAGCTTAAGAAGAAGTCATAGGAGTTGGAACCTACCAGCTCAAATTACGTCTAGGACGTACGTTACTTCTTCATGATATGCTTCATGCACCTGGTGTCCAATGTAATCTATTTTTAGTACTTACTATGCTTAGACTTGGATTTAGTTTCCGTTTCGATGGTCCTCAGTTGGATTTGTATTTAAATAAAACCTTGAATGGACATGGTTATTTATCTAATGATTTCTTTATGTTGGATTTAGATCATTCCTCTTTTTCTTTTATTGCTCATACTGATGATGTTTCTGGTTCTGTAATATGGCATGCTAGACTTGGACACATAGGAAAAGATAGATTGGCTAGACTAGCTAGAGAAGGCTTATTAGGGTCAATCACTGATGCAAAGATTTGATTGTAGGTTTAATGTTAAGATAGGCTCTCTTAGTCTCTAACAATGTTTAAATAATTTTAGAGAGTTTGAAGCTGAATGGGAAAGTGTTTCATAGTCTAGATCGGATAAAAAATATTTTTTAAAGGACAAAAAAGAAGAAGGAAAATGCGTTGAAAGACGCAAAAAGTTGAGGCAAAGTTGGGTGTGCCAATTGGCACCCCAAAGTGCCAATAGGCACTTGAAGAGTGCCGATTGGCACCTATTCCCCCCGAGGGCATTCCAGCTCATTTTGTGTTTTTGGGCACAATCAATCTCTTCATTAGTCATAAGGTCTGCCAACCAGATGGAAGGACAAAGATGGGAAGGAATCATTTCAGGAAGGTAGATCTGTTGAACCTGAGCCAGTACCCGGTCACCAAGATACCAATATCTACCATGGCCACATTCAAACAACACTTGAAAACCATTCAACTCTTGGGCCCATGCACACTCCTCATGCTCCTCACATCCAAGCCAAGGATTTAAGGACATTTGAATATCACAAAGAACCCAGAATGAAAAGAAGCCATACCCATACGGAAAAAAAAAAAAAAAAAAAAAAAAAAAAAAAAAAAAAAACACACACACACACACACACACACACATACACCTCATCGGTAGCTAAGCTGTCAACCACCATATGCCAAACTTGCAAAGAATGCTTAGGAGGTGCTGATAGATGATACTTAGGAAGCCAACAAAGAAACCTTGGAAACATATCATCAACATCTTCCAAAAGTTGCGGAACAACACCAAAATATTCATACGTGCAGACCTGAAAAATCAATACACATCAACATTAACAACACTCAAATAGCCTTTGCAAAATACACCCGACCAAGAATTTAAATCTCACCTACCAAACAAATGGCACACCTCCTAAGCTTGAAAGGCTACGCCGAGAAAGCTGAGTCATGAAGTGCAGAGGGTCGCATAAGCCATGTTGTCCTAGTCATAATTTTTGATTCGATCAATATCCCTCAAACTCCACAAGTAACGTAAACTCATGGTACTCCCCAAGTTAGGACATAAGAGAGTTCCAATGAAGAGAAGCACGAACATTCAGATGCCAGTTGCTATAGTCTCACACTTGTTAATATTGGTATACAGCCACATCAAGGCACGTTCTTACTCCTAACTTGTAGAGGCATCACACCTGAAAGACCCCTAATCTCCACTGGCGAAATAGAATCTTTACCCTCAACTCTCTCACTAATGGCTAAAAAGTCATATGGTGTCAGCATAACCTTACCAATGCTCGGAAAATGAAAGGTACAAGTGGTATCCCAGAATCGCTCAAACAATGCGACAAGTAGTTGATGATCCTTGTACTCATTGTGTCGTGATCCAAGAGAGTCGGAAGCCGGCTTCATTAATGACATTTTTAATGTCTGGGGATAACACTGCCCACCTGTGCTTCAGCAACTGAAGACTACCCAGCTCTTGATATTCTACAAAACAAAGTTTAGCCAATCATCATGATATTTACAAAAATTCCTTGTTCCAAAAATACTTACTCCAAAATCCCAACCAACAAAATAAAGATACCCCTCATCAAAAGTTAGCCGGACCCAAATGCCATTGTGTCAAACAAATAATTTCACAAATTTGAATTCTACGACATCCTAACAATATCCCAATCAACCCAAAAATCCTTCATCTCCATAAATTCATTCAACAATGACCCAAACATATGTCAACCCAAAGAAAAAAGTTTCCTTCTTTACCCATGAAAATCATATCCAAAGAAAATTTCCATACCCATGAAAAATAATGCCCACACATCCCAACAAAATTTCCACACTCATCAAAAAATGAGTTTACTCAATCATGTCTACACATTGAATTCTCATAATTTCATACCCTTAAAAAAGTCAAGTCAAAATTCATACAACAATGCCTAAAGCTACATACAATGCAAAGCTCATAAATCATCAACATTGTCCAAACTTCACAATACCAAACAACTCAACAATTCAAAAATGCCCAAAAATTAAAAAAAAAAAAAAAAAAAAAATCAACATGACCACACAATGATTTCCATCCAAATCATACAATATCCAAAATTCCCACAAGAGCAAACAACAAAAAAAATGACAATGCCCCACCATAAAGTTCTCAACAAAACATGAAATCAACAAATTTACCCAAAAAAAAAAAATGAGCTCACCTTGAAATCTTTCTTGGATGAGTGTGGAGCATGAATGCTTGGGTCTTGGAGGAGTCCTTCTTCATCATTCCATTCTATGGGTGGATGATACTTCTTCCCATTGAACGTAAGAAAGTAAGGTGGTCCATGAGGAGATGCCATGGAGATGCAAAGATGAAGGTTTGAAAATGGGTTTCTAAAATGGGTTTTTCAAAGGTGTTCAAAAACTTAAGGATCTAAAGGAATATTTTAAGGGATAGTAGAAATCAAGTTTAGAAGCTTGGAGAAGTGATTTTCTAAGCAAGAAATGGTGAAGGAAAAGAGAAAATGCAAGAAGAATGGAGCTTGGAATAGTGGCTATGGAGGAAGAGGAAGAAGGAAGAAGAAGAAATAAAAAGATGAAAGAGTAAAAAATAAAAAGGGGGCCAAAATTTTGGCCCTCCTTGCCTTGCTCCAACATGAGTTGCGGAGTCAACTCAGGTTTGATCGAGTTGACTCGGTCAAACTTGAGTTAACTCATCATAAAAATATAAAATAAAATAAAAGGAAAAAGAGAGAAAGAATAAAAAAATGAAAATGATAAAAAATTTGATGAGTGAAAAAAAATTTTGAAAAAGAGATTTTTTGAAAAAAATAGTCTTTAAAATTTTTAGAAATGTTTTCAAAATTTGTGGCATCAATTGTGTTGGAAAAGAAAAAAAATTCACAAGGAATAAAATTGATCAAGTGAAACAAAAAGGAATGGAAAATTCCCTAAGTTGAGCGGATAATGGCTCAATCATCAAAATTCTAATTTTGACTTTTCTTTTACAAAATTCTAGACCGAGCCGAATGTAGTTCTTAGTTGCCTCCAAAATTAGACCCAGTCGAATACAGTTCTTAGTCGCCTTCAGAATTCCAGACCAAGCCGAATATAGTTCTCAGTCGACTCCAGAATTCTAGACCAAGCCAAAAATAGTTCTTAGCCGCCTCTAGAATTTCAAATCGAGCTGAACATAGTTCTCAGTCACCTCCAGAATTCCAGACCGATTTGAATATAGTTCTCAGTTGCCTCCAAAATTCCAAACTGAGCCAAATATAGTTCTCAGTCGCCTCCAAAATTCCAGACAAAGCTGAATATAGTTCTTTGTCGCCTTTAGATTTACAGATTGAGTCGAATATAGTTCTCAGTCTGCTTTCAAATCGAGTGAATATAGTTCTCGATTGCCTCATCAGCATTCAAGATTTCATCCAGGTTCATCAATTATCAAGTAGATTAAGTGTCCATAGTTCTCATTTTTTTTAATAAAACACTAGTTCTACACCCAAAGGTTCTAGGTTCTAAGGCTAGGAAATCTTTGAAAAATCAACTTCGAGTAAATCATGGTTACTAAAATCAGTGTCTTTGTTTTACATTGACTTTCGCTTTGCAAGCTCTGTCAATGAGGGGCATTTTGTAGACACTCGATTTTACACCCATAATTTAGTTTTGGAAGATGACTAAAATGACCATTTCAAATACACAAAAATCATAGTTGCATTACATGCATTAAATCATTCATTGCAAATCATAAAAATGATATTGAGATTCTAACGATCACGACGGTATGCCCGATTTCTAAATTGGACCGTCGGATTGAAAGATATCACATGATCAAATGTTTACGGTATGGATGCATTGTATGGGGGGTGAAGCCAATCACATGTGATTAATTGAAATTAATTCTAATTGGTTAAACAATAACAATTAATTAAATAATTGTGTGATTGGTTGTTGATTTTTGTCAAAAATGAGCTTGGTTGGATAGGAATAAAATGGATAATCAGATAACAAGGGAATTATTGATAATTGAGTCTTTTTAGAATATTTATCTATTAGACAATTATTGTTTTAAAGACTTTATTATCAAAATAAGAGGGATTAATTTTACAATACAAGTTAAAATATGTGTAGGTGCAGTTCCCGACTAAGAAAATCCCTAAAAAAGATTCTAGATTGAACCAAGATTAGGAATTGGGCTCAGCACATGGCAAGTGCTGATCAGCACTTCCCAAGTGCCGATTTGCATAGCTTCAAAACTTGGCATGTCTATGCTTGCTTACTTCTATGCTTTATGCTTGTGTTAGCCTTTCTAGTTCTAAGCTTTGCCATGTTTGGCGCCCTCTGCGGGCGTGACCTTGTGTGGTTACATCCGACACCTATGAGGCCTTATTCGAATGTAATCATTTAGGAGGCATCTCCGGATGCCGGGTTGCTTCATGCATACACTTTCCTTTTCCGCTTCGCGCAATGCTATGCTTGCCATGCTTGTTTGCGCCATCCGTTGGCTTTATATGCATCTTTACACGCTTATTTACATGTTCATGCATAAGTCTTGCTTGCTAGTGTGTTGTCCATGCTTTAACACAATGAAGTTGTGGACATTCGATCCAAACCTACATTTGTCCCTTGCAGACACCACCTTTTGTTTGCTTTTTTGTTTGCCTACCTTCTCACTTGTTTGCTTGCTTTCTTGTTCTTTGCTTGCCATGTCTATTGTGCTTATCTGCATTATGCCTCCTTTGTATGCTTTTTGCATCTTTTCCTTCCATTGCTTGTCTGCTGGTTTCTTGTCTTTGCCTTTGCATGTACACACATAGAGCGAGGACGCATGGAGCTAGGGTACGATCTCCCAAGCCAAGCAGCAATGTTCAGTAGTTTTAGGGTCTAGCCTCTCCTATTTGGTTATGTACTCTTTTAAAACCCCTTCCTTCCTCCTCCCTTTCTCTCTTAGATGGTTTGTATTAGGTATATCATGCCATGTATCATTCGTCCTCATCTCTAGTGTTAGGATTAGTGCCCATAAATCCTATTGTATGATGCTATGTATGATATTAAGTGTAACATTGTGTATGACATTATGTATGACTTAATATTGTGTTTAATAAAGTTGTTTTATTATTATCTGAAATAATGGTAACATGAATATTCGGACATTATCATATAATTCATGAGATGCATAATATGTGATTTATGTGAAAAGTCACAAAAGATATAAATCATAAGTTCTTTGTAAACTCAGAATTATAGTTCGTAATCGATGATGAAATTGGGCATTTCATCTGTGAATACTATAACATATCAACTACGATGATTTGTCTTGATTATGGAAGTAGAGACTTCTAGTTGATATATTGATATGTTTTGGGAGTGAAGAAATATTGGATTGGACCGTTGTGAGATTTATTATTCTTCTCCTAAAGACTGTCAAATGAATAATAAATCTCACGATTTATATTTGTATGAACTCTTAAACCTGAGAGAAAAATGGACTTAATCATGAGGTGTAGGTTACTTTGATATATCAGGAGTGAGTTCTAAGTAACGGTCAAAACCTCAGTATGTTAAGCAGCCACATTTAGTGTTGATGGAACATATATTCTCAAGATAGAATTCTTAGTCTCTTAACAGAAATGCAAAATATTCCCTTGAGATAAGTTTGATGGGTTTGTTTTTCAGAGAGTTAGGCCTAACCACTTTAGTAAGAAATTACTAAAGTAAATATTTATGAAATTAGATTTCAAAAATATATGATGAATAACTAAAAGGATTAAACTGGGTACTCAAGAATTAAGATGTAGTAATCTACAAAGTGGCAGTCTACATTTATGACTTTGTATTACTATGAGTATTTTATGAAGGGGTTGCATGTACAATAAAGTCTTGAGATATAATTTATAGAAAAGGCCTAGAGTGCAACTATATTTATATAGTGGTATTAAATATAGTTAATGGTAACTTTGGACTTGTCAAGAGTTGATAGAAAAGCTCAAGGCCCATTGGAGCTAATGTCTTATTGGTCCCTTTTGGTCCCACTTCAAGCCAAATACTAGAGCCCAATTGGAAAGGCCCAAAAGGCTGACCCAATTAGATAATCAGTTATAAGGAGAGAAACATACAGATTTTAAAGGAGGAATAACTTGCATGAAATGGTGTATGTGATTGTTGGACACTCTCGAATTCTCTCTTGAACAAATTCATATAACTAATTGAGAGACTACACATCTTGGGCGTTAGTGGAATTGGAGTAAAGATTAAAAGTATTCCTAAGTGCTTACAATCTTTTTTTTTGAAATTCACCACACTAAGGTACACTCTCTTGTTCTTGTATTCTGAAATTTATATAGTGCATGTTATAAATTGCGAATGAAGTAGATCCGTTAATTTTTCCACTGCGCACACTCATATTTCCATCAAATGGTATCAGAGCGATCTTTAATTTCGAATTGTATAACATGTTTTATGAATTTTGGAATTAGAGGTTGTAGTTTCATGTTGTTAGAAGATTAAACATTTAATTTTCTGTGTGGTTGTTGAAACTATGATTTGATAAAAACTGATATTGGTGTTATGATGTTGTTTAAATTTGAATTTAAGTATGTTCAATTGATATTTGAGGCTATAGCATCAATGAAATTCAGTTTTGATATCATTCTCTAACTATCATGTTCGTATGTTAGTTTTTTACTCAAGAAAAATCGTAGAAAACTACCTTAGAAAATTTTTGGAAATTCGAGTTTCACGAGTATCGATCGATCGAAAAATCACTTTCGATCGATCGAGTGAAACAATGATTAGACTTTTTAAATAGATTGATTTTCGATTGCTAGTCGATCGATCGAATTTGTTTTTCGATCGATCGAGAGCTAATCGATAATCGATCGAACAAGTCAAGTGGTCAAGTTTGAATTTTTTAATTTTTTCGATCAATCGAGGGGCACATTCAATCTATCGAAAGTAAGAATATCAAAAAAATTTCTAAGTGTTTTCACATGTATAAAGAGCAAGGCTATGTGTAATTAGATTATGCATGCTTAATAATTAAAAACCTTTATTTTGAAACATCTAGTGGGAGAGAAATACAAGGGTTGGATCTCATAACCTCGATTGTCGGTTTATAGTAGTCTGATTAAGCACCTCGCCTTGGCCTATTTGCCTTGCTCCCTTCGGAGGGTGTTTAATTCAGGGTACTACAGGTTAAACTTCTTAATGATGGATGGAGTGTGTTTTACATTGAGAACGACCACGCTTCCGTAGAGTTACTTGGTGATTCACATTGATTCTAGGCAATGGTGTACACTAGACTAAGTGTAATGTTAACCTCCTTTCGGAGCTATGTCATTATTACTTAGAGACTGAAGGAAAAATGGCATATTACTAGTGTTTGATAAGAGTTATCATGATAGCACTAATAATGAGAATAGAATCAATCATAGTATTTTATATTCACTCTATGCTGAGGGATATTGAATATGGGATTGAGTTGTCGTTGCATATATTATATTATGGTTTAATTAAGGTTCCATACTGTATGTTTATATGCTAAATTGATAATGTCTGGTTTACTTATTATATTCATGTTTATTGTTTTTAGATTTGAACATGACATCATTTAGCCCACTTGTTACTATTATTAATCAAAACAAACTGACTGGATCCAACTATGTTGACTGGAAAATAAATTTGGACATTGTTATCACTGTTGAAGAGCACAAATATATGCTTACTAAACCATGTCCAAGCTTTCCTTCATTAGATGCTCCTCTCGAGGAAAAACAATGATATGATCGCTGGTGGAAATCTAATGAGATGGCCAAGTGCTACATCCTAGCATCTATTTCAAATGTTTTACAGCATCAAATGCAAGATGTAGAACTAGCTTCAAACATCATGCTAAGTCTGAAGGAGATGTTTGGTAAGCAAGGCCGTTCTACAAAGCAAGAGACCATGAGGCAAATTTATAATACCAAAATGGCTGAAGGCAGTTCAGTAAGGGAGCATTGTCTTACAATGATCTCTAATCTGAATACATTGAAAGTTTTAGGTGCCGATATTGATGGAGAATCCCAAGTGGATATGATACTCCAGTCACTACCAGAATCATTTAAAGAATTCAAACTTAACTATAATATGAACAAAAAGATTTATACATTGTCTGAATTAATGAATGAATTGGTAGTGGCAGAAGGCATTCTTGGTACTTCCAATGTTGAAGCCAATATTGGTAAAGCTTTTACTTATCAACCTAAGTCGAAAGGCAAGGGTAAGAAGAAGAAGAAGAATGACTTTACCAAGCAAGAGGGTAAACAAATTGCCTTAGGGGTTGCTGATAAAGGAAAGAAGCTCAAAGGAAAATGTTTCCATTGTGGTGAGAAAGGACATTGGAAGAGGAATTGTCCAATATTTAAGGCTGCCAAGAAAAAATGTATGAATAATACATTCCTTCTTGAAATATGTTTGGTAAAGAATCCCACGGATTCCTGGTGTATGGATTCAGGTTGTACTAATCATATCTGCAATTCATTGCAGGGGTTCCAGGAGACCAGAAAACTTAAAGAATGGGAGTTGTTTCTTACTTTGGCTGATGGGAGCAGGATTGCGGTTGTAACTGTTGGTGTTTATAATTTATGTTTTGAATCTAGAGTTCTAATATTGGAAGACTGTTTGTATGTACCTAATTTTCGTAGGAATTTAATTTCTGCTACTTCCTTAGTTAAACATGGATATTGTGTTATCCTAAAAGATAATGTTATAATAAAGGACAAAGTGTTTATCTGTTCTGGCAATATTGTGGATGGTCTTCATATTTTAACTCTTGATAAGCATGAATTATATAATTTTGAATTAGATAATAACTCTCATGTGAAATCATTAAAGAGAAAATTTCCTTCTAGTAGTGATGCATATCTTTGGCACTTGCATTTGGGTCATATTAATTCAAATAGGATTCAAAGACTAATCAAAGATGGACTCTTAGAGCACATGGACTTTGATGAATTTTTAGTTTGTGAATCGTGTTTGGAAGGTAAAATGACCAAACGACCTTTTAATACAAAAGTTAGAAGAGCCCAAGATTTACTAGAGCTGGCGCATTCTGATGTATGTGGTCCTATGTCAATCCAGGCAAGAGGTGGCTACGAGTATTTCATTACTTTCACTGATGATTACTCTAGATTTGGTTGTGTACCTAATGAAACGGAAGTCTGAAACTTTTGAAAAGTTCAAAAAGTTTAGAACTGAAGTTGAGAATCAATTAGGTTAATGCATAAAGGTCATTCGATCTGATCGTGGTGGCGAATACTTTCTTGTGGATTTTAAGGATTACTTAACTTAGAATGGGATTGTATCCTAATTTACTGTACCTGGAACTCCATAACAAAATGGTGTATTGGAAAGAAGGAATAGGACTCTTTTAGATATGGTTAGGTCCATGATGAGTTATTCAACTCTACCTATTTCTTTTTGGGGATATGCCTTAAACACTGCAATGTATCTTCTGAATTTAGTACCTTCGAAATCTATTCCTAAAACACCTATGGAGTTGTGGAATGGGCGTAAGCTTAGTATGAGACATCTCCATATTTAGGGTTGTCCAGCACATGTGTTAAAAGGAAAGTCTGACAAGTTACAATCTAAAACAGAAGTTATTTTCTTTGTTGGGTATCCAAAAGGAACTGTTGGAGGTTTATTCTATAGTCATAAAGATAATAAAGTGTTTGTTAGCACTAATGCCAAATTCTTGGAAAATGATTATATGAATGATTATACTCCTAGAAGTAGAGAGTTGTGTTAGCTGAAATAAATGAACCTATAAATGAACAACCAATGGATGAAACTAGGGATGATGTGGTTGTATTAGATACACCACAAGATACTACTCATGAGATGTCTAATACACAGGTGCCTCGTCGTAGTGGGAGAATTGTTCGGCCTACTATAAGATCCATAGGTTTAAGAGAAACTTATGTAGCTATCTCAAAAGAGGTTGAATCGGATCCCTACACTTATCAAGAGGCAATGAATGATATAGATGCACATCAATGGGTCCAAGCTATGAAATCTGAATTAGATTCCATGTATTCCAATCAAGTTTGGAATCTTGTAAAGGCGCCTAATGGCATTAAACCTATTGGTTGTAAATGGATTTACAAGAGAAAGAGAGGGATAAATGGAAAGGTTGAAATCTTTAAAGTAAGGCTAATGGCAAAAGGGTATACACCAAAAGAATGTATTGATTATGATGAAACATTTTCTCTAGTAGCAATGCTTAAATCTATCAGAATTCTCTTATCCATTGCTGCTCATTTTGATTATGAGATTTGGCAAATGGATGTCAAGACTGCATTTCTTAATGGCAATCTTGAAGAGGAAATCTATATGATGCAATTGGAAGGTTTCATAGCAAAGAACCATGAGCATATAGTATGCAAGTTGAAAAGGTCCATTTATGAACTTGATCAAGCAATATCAGATTTGATCAAGCAATCAAGTCATTTGGTTTTGAACAAAATCTTGATGAACCATGTGTGTACAAAAGACATCGAGATAAAGTAGTAATGTTCCTAGTGCTTTATATTGATTGAATGTTCAAAATGGGTATGAAACACCCTTGAACGTTTAGACTCCAAATTACAAATTATCAATTCAAGCTTATTATCAAACAATTAATGTGCGAAACATGAACATAAGCCACACAGAATTGATAAATAATCTAAGCCAAATATAAATACATCCACAGTAGTAAATAAATGGCAAAGATAAAGGGAAGGAAGATGCAAACACACGAACAACACACGATGTGTTATCGAAGAGCAAATCGAAGCCCTCGGCATAAAACCTCTCTGCCACCCTCCAAGCAATAAATAATCCCCTAAAGAATGTAGTTCACATACATGAATAGCAGAAGATCCTCCAAGCCTAATCTACCCAGTGTACCTAAACCCTCCAAACTTCTTACTCCAATGAGGCGCTGAACTTATTTCTTTTTTAACTTACCGGATTCTGCTATAAACCATAGCATCAACCAATAGACATTGGTTCCTTCCTAACGGCTTCCCAAAAGTACCAAATGAACCTTTTCACAGATATGGGTATGGTGAGAAAAGGATTTGGTCAAGAACCTCCCAAGGATGTGTCAATGGAGAGGAAGAGAGTAGAGGAATTTGTAGAGTCTCTAAGGTAAAGATTGTGGATGAATCAATCTTATTTTTCTCTAGGGTTTCTCTCAAAAAATTCTCTCTGGAAGCACTCTACATTTGGTGGGTATAAGGGTCTATATATAGTGGTGAGTGTTTGGAATACGAAGAAACAGTTTTTCCCAAACAGGGCTGGTTGGCGGCTTGGCCTCGCGACTAGTCTGAATCGCGAGTTCCAGCCGTGAGTTAACTACCTGGCCAGCTTGGGAATTTTGTCCTGTAGTGCATCAGCTGGCATAACGCTTCAGCTTCCCGCATGCTTGGCATGTGACTCTCATCTGGCGGCTTGCACCCGCGAGTTCCAATCGCAAGTCCCTGCTTCTTTGCACATTGAGGAACATTTCTTCACACTCTCTCACACACTACCCTTACAATAATCCCACCTAAATGCAGGGTTACTAAATGCTAAAATACAAGTAAATTTGGCACGGAATAAAGCCAACAAAGGGTCCATTTGGATATAACTTATTGTTGCTAAAAGTTGCTGAAAGTTGTTGAAAACTAAAAATACTGTAGCAAAATAATTTTTAAATGTATGAATAGTACGTGGGACCCATTTTTAATATTTTTTAATGCGTGAACAATGCATGAACAGTGCGTGAACAGTGATTTTTGTCCCCTGCACAGTGAACCCATGTGATATTACTGTTCACGCCCAGGGTAAAAAAAAAAAAAAGAAAAAAAAAAAGATAAAACGTGAAACGTCAACGCAGGAAACGCTGAACCCAAACACATACAAAATGGTTGATTCAATTCAACGTTACATTGATGATATTCTACTAATTGGAAACGATGTAGGGGTAATGTCATCAGCAAAGGTTTGTTTGTCAAGCCAATTTGATATGAAGGACTTGGGTGAGGCTAACTTTATTCTAGGGATTAAGCTTTGGCGAGATCGCAAGAATAAGATGTTAGGCTTATCACAAGCTGGATACATAGATAAGGTTCTAGAACGGTTTAGCATGCAAAACTCCAAGAAAGGATTACTTCCTTTCTGACATGTAGTTCCTCTGTCTGATGACCAAAGGCCTAAGACTCAAGAGGAAGAAGATATGATGAGACAAGTTTCTTATGCTTCTGTAGTAGGAAGTCTCATGTATGCCATGCTTTGTACTAGACCAGATATCTGTTATTCAGTTGGCATGGTCAGCCGATATCAATCAAATCTATGAGCAAAACATTGGCAAGCTGTAAAGTATATTCTCAAGTATCTACGAAGAACAAGAGATTATATGCTTTTTTACCGGAGTGAAGATTTGATACCTATTGGTTATACAGATTTAGATTTTCAATCGGATCTAGATTTCAAAAAATCCACTTCAAGATATGTTTTCACCTTGGGAGGTGGAGCCATTAGTTGGTGGAGTATTAAGCAATCTTGTATTGAAGACTCCACCATGAATGCTAAGTACGTTGCTGCTTGTGAGGTAGCAAAGGAAGCTGTATGGCTCAAGAAATTCCTTTATGATCTTGGTGTAATGAGAATGGAGCAAGTTCCAATCACATTATTTTGTGACAATAGTGGAGCAGTTGCACAATCTAAAGATCCAAGGAATCATAAGAAAGGAAACCACATTAAGAGGAAGTACCATATTATTCGAGATTCAAGGGCACAAGAGTGAAGTACTAAAGAAAATGCCTAACATTAACTAAAAGTACTGAGCTACAAAGTAAAGGTACATATATAAAGTATTGAAAATGAACTGAAAGATTTAAACCAATTTACCAAAAAGCTTTAAACAAACATAATGTAAATAACCAAGAGTTATAAAAGCTATAAACAAATAAGCTGTAAACTAGACTCACCAAATGTATTTGTGTATGTATTAGCTTTCTCCTTTTGAGCTTACACAACTCCCCCTTTCAATATGCACACTTCCCATTCTTGTGTTGCTTTCCCCCTTACTGTAAGCTATCATCCAAGCTATACAATGAGTTGTTCACCCCCTTTTTGGCACGAATAGCTAAAGGCTCCTCTAGTTTGCGTTGAATAGCATCTAACTGTCTCAATGGTTCTAAGACGCATTTGAACTTGGTTGTTGGTGGAGTAAAGAACATTTTCAAATCCAGAAAAACGCTGAAGCAAACCCTCAATCGAAGTACTCAACTTGTCAGCTTGAGAGCTAGATTGTAGAGGCTAAGTGCTAGTCGTTTGTAGCTCAAGAGTGTGCAGAGATGCAGTCAAAGTATGCACAGGCAGCTAAGCCATGACCAAAAGAAGTGTCATGAGGGAAAGATTCACTCTTAGGTACTTTGGAAGAGTGATTTTCGCTCGCTTGAAGAGACACCATGGATATTAGGCAAAGACGAACCAATATTCTTCCATCTTTTGGTGGACGAACGCCTTTAAGTACCATGATTTTCATGATAAAACTAAAAAAATAAAGACATGTTCGTGCTGTAGTTCGTGCTGCTATTTTCCCTATTGTGTGGAAAATGTGAGCACAAATATCAATCGGAACTCCAGTGATGAGATCACATAAGAACTGGGCTTTTCCAAGATTGATGAATCTGGTGTTAGACAGTGGATAAAGGTTGGAGAACATGATCAAAGTGAGTTTTTAGTTCAGGTGCAAACTTTGCAGTTTCAATTGACGTGCCTTTAGTTGAAATCTATGATCTAGCCTAAGAATTTAAAGAATATCTTGCACTTGAGGAAGCTTATCATTATATGGAGTGAGGTCTACATTTGCAGGTCGAGTGATCCGAAGGACCTTTGCAATGTAATCTGGAGTAATGATGAACTCCTTTCCTCGTACCCAACACTTTAGTTCAACTCCAGTGAAACTAGCATTTGAATAGAACTCCTTAACTAATTCATCAATTGGATCCTCGAAGTTCTCGAATAGATCAGCCCAATCTTTTTCTTCAAAAATCCTAGGAATAAAAGTCGAACCCAGGGTATCAAATCTCACAATCCGTTCCACCATAGTAGGAGCTTCTTTGAAAATATTGGAGAAAGTCTGAGAATCGAGGGGAGTCTTGAATCTTTCATTGTTTGAATCATAGGATGAATGTCGAGTTCGTTTTGAAACAGGGGATGATGGAACATCAATCACTGGTTCTTTTCCATGAGAGGAACAGAGAGACATCTATAAAAGAATAGACACACAGCAGAGAACCAAGTGCATAACCACAAGACACAAACACAAACTTAATTAGATCCAAGTTAGTCCATGAAATAAGCACACAATGATAGACAGGAAGAAATATCACTCAAACATGTGAAATGAACCAATTAGGAAATGACCTGTAGCTAGCATTATTGATATTCAAAAGCATGACATGTATGCAAGTATGTGCAACAAAGGTGCATGTGTTGTGCATATTTGATGCATGTGCAGGTAGGGCTAAGCACATTGTATTCCATGAAGTCCTCAGAAACACAAGGAAATGTCTATGAGACATTTTACCATGAGCATGATAGGCACAACACAACACAAATAGGATATACTACTAAGAAATGAGAAGCAAACGT
Source organism: Quercus gilva (assembly GCA_023621385.1). Lineage (NCBI taxonomy): Eukaryota > Viridiplantae > Streptophyta > Magnoliopsida > Fagales > Fagaceae > Quercus > Quercus gilva. The sequence goes on along the minus strand of CM042473.1, from coordinate 58,882,591 downwards.
GAAAAACATGTATTGTAGGCATCATACTACCAAAAACTAACAAAACCCAAACAACAAACTCAACAAAATACTCATAAATCATATTAAACATCATATTTTCAAAAACTCAACAATAACACACAATCCAAGAAATCAAAGGCAAGAAACAGAAAATATATTGAGAAAATGTCAAAACCCATACCTTTTTTTGAAGATTGGTGAAGAGATGATAAAGAAAATGGAGGATTTTTAAGAGAACACGGTAAGTTTGGAAAGGAGAGGAACGAACAAGACAATGAACAATCACACTAAGCGAGGGAAAACTGAAAAGTTTTTGAAAACTACCCTTAAAATAATCCTCATTGTGCAAAACATGCGTTTTTCGTGACTGAAATGAGCCGTGAACAAGTCGCCAAAAACCCGTGTTTTTCGCAACTGGAAGGTCCACTTGCAAGTAAGTCGCAAAGGAAGTCGCGAATCATTCTAAGTAAACCTCGCGACTGGAGCTTCCACTAGTGAACCAGTCACCAAACTGAGTCGCGAAAATCCTAAAAACCTAGATTTTTGAAATTTTTCTAAGCCTTTTCGCCACTAGGGGCTTGACTCGCCAAAGAGTCGCGAAAGCTTCTGAGTAAACTCATGACTGGGGTCTCGCGACTAGCTTAACCCATAAGGCAGAGTCACCAAAACAGAGTTACACAGTTTTTAAAAATTTTTGAAATTTTTCAAAACAAAAAACACTTAGGAAGTCAAGCGGGGAGCTTGTAAGTCCTTTTGTATGAACTTTGATTCTTTCATAGTAGATTCAAGTTTACCTTGAGGATAGCTAGGTCAAATCCTCCCCAGGTTTTTACCGTGTGGTTTCCTGGGTCATCATATCTTGTGTTATTTGTTTTCTGCTGCTTTATATCTTGATATGATTATTTAATTGTGTTAACTTAGATTTGCATGAAATTGGACTAAGTAAATCACTTGGCTAATTAACTAGGTTAATCCAATTGTTTGTTTTTAAGGGATCTAAAACCCAACAAGTGGTATCAGAGTAAGTAGCTCTTCTGTTGTAGATCTTTTGATCTCTGAGCTGATCCTTGACCCCTGTTGTCATGGATTTTTGGAAAACCTTTTTGCTTATATATGAACTTGTCTACTTGTTGTCCTTGCCTTTTATTGTTTTTGTTAAATCTTTCCTTAAGTATCTTGGTGTTAGGTTTTGAGTTTGTAATGTTGGCAAACCATGACAAAACATGACAAAAACTAAGTCTCATTAGTTTAGAATGGTCTACATTGAAGCCCAAGACAAAAACTTCAAGTTCAGGATAAAAACAAATGAGTTACAAACTGGTTGGTTCGATCAATCCAATCTAATTTTCAATCGATCGAAAATCGCGTATCAGGAAAATCAGCAAACGTAAAAAGGCCATAACTTATTCGTTTGAAGCCCAAATCGCGAGCCGTTTTTTCCAGTATTTAAAGGACATCATAAGATAACCCTAGGTAGGGTTTTGAGAGCTTTTTGGAGAGATTAGAGTGCCTCTTGTGCCTCTTTTATAGATCTAGGGTTTTGTACCCAAAAGCTCTCTTATGTTTTCTACCGGTGCTATTCCTAGAAGAATTTCAAGATCCGGTGTTGTAGAAGTTGTTGCCTTCTCTAGTCATCAAAGGTGTTGATGATCTAAACCTTCAAGGGTGGTCTTGGAGTCACAAACAGGAGAGTTTGTGTTGATAAACCTTTGAGTGGGATCTCAAAGTCACAGACGTGGGTGTTTGTGTTTTGCAAAGGCCAAAGAAAGAAGGAGTCCGTGGATTCGGAGCTTGCACGTGGTCGTGTCAGTAAGTTCTACTGGTGGGTAGCATTAGGAAGTCAAGCAGGGAGCTTGTAGTCCTTCTGTATGAACTTCGATTCTTTCTAGTGGATTTGCTTTTTACCTTGAGGATAACTAGGTCTAATCCTCCCCAGGTTTTTACCGTGTGGTTTCCTGGGTCATCATATCTTTTGTTCATTTATTTTCCGCTGCTTTATATCTTGATATGATTATTTAACTATGTTAACCTAGATTTGCATGAATTGGACTAAGTTAATCACTTGGTTAATTAACTAGGTCAATCTAATTGTGGTTTAAGGGGTCTAAATTTCCATCAAGTGGTATCAAAGCGGGTAGCTCTTTTGATTTAGATCTTTTGATCTAGGAGCTAATCCTTGACCCCTGTTGTCATGGATAATTTGAATTGTGTTTCTGATCATGTTTCTGCTCATGCTTCTGCTGATTTTTTTTATGCTTTCGAAACTCTTCGTAAGGAATTATCTAAATCTTTGAAAATTGCTATGAAATTTAAAGAAGAGTTAAAATTGGCTAATCTTGAAAAAGATGATTTGATTGTGAGATTAGATGAATCTAATAAAAAGAATGAATTTTTGAGAAATCAAATTTCCTCTCAAGATGAGAAGATGAAAAGCTTGGAACAAGAGTTAGTTGAATCTAAAACTAAAATTGAAAATTTGACTAGTACCAAGCCTGCTGTTGATAGCAGAAGTGTTTCTGTTTCTCTTAAGCCTAAAACTGAGAAAGTTTATATCCCTCCTTTCAAGAAGAATAATAAAGAAAAGGCTTATTTTGCTAGGTTAGACAAAGGAAAAAGTTCTGATGTAGACGCTGAAGTTTCTAAACGTAAGTCTAAACCTACTGTTAGAGAGCATAATAAATCTGTTTTTGTGCCTACTTGTCACCGTTGTGGTGTTGTTGGTCATATTAGACCAAATTGTTCTTTGTTGAGGCAAAAACAAAAATCTGAGAATAGATTTACTGTTAGGAATACTGATGTTCCTAAATTTGTTCCTGTTTGCCACTTTTGTGGTGTCCATGGTCACATTCTTCCTAATTGTCATAAGTTGAAACTTAAGCATTCAGTATGTCAATCTAGGATATATGATGATATATCTCCTGCCATAAGTCCATATAAATTGTTTCATATTCTTTTGAAAAATTTGAGCTTGTTGGCTTGTAAAAGGAATTTGCAGGATTTTAGTCTTTCTCAGAAGTTTGGTATAATCCCTCAAATACACTCTGCTTCACATGGATTTTCACCTACAAAGCCAAAGACTCGTGCTAGATGGAGGAGAAAAGATTCTCCAAGGTGAGTGTTGCTAACTTGTCCTTGATTTAATTATTTCAATTATTTGTGGACATGTTTTGTTTTTGTTTTTGGTTGTTTTGTTTTTTAGGTTGTTTTTATTTAAAAAAAAATCCAAAAACATTGAAAAATTTCAAAAAGACAAAAATATTTTTTTGTGTCTTGTTTTATTGTTCTTGGGGATTACATGGGTTATGATATCTCTCTCTTGATTTAAAACATGCTTGACATTGTGGTGAAACTTGAATAGCATGTGTTATAAATGTGCTAAGCTATTTTTGACTTTATGTACTAGTTTGTACATGTACTCATGGGTTAATTAAGAAATTGATATTTCTTATTTGTGTACCCTCTATAGCTTAGTTTAGCACTGTCATGCATTCCATTTGCATTGTTCATTTAGGACAATGTGTGTGTGTTTTCTTTTTTTTTTGGTCATAAAGTTTTTTTTTCAAAATCTCAACAAGTGGTGATTAAGTTTGTTAAAACTGAAAAGATTTTTGTGTTTTGTATCATAGATCTTGGATTTATAATCAAGGATTAGCCATATTATCTTTACATAACATGTTTATGTACCTTGTTTAGCTTGGATGTGCTTATTTTATTGCACTTTACTAGTTGAAGCTTTGTAGTGCATGTTGTGTGGGAAAGATGTTTGTGGTTTTTATTCACTTTGTCTTGATCTTGAAGTCATATGTTATTTGACTGTCGGACTTGATCTTTTTGAGAAAGGCATAAATAACCATCTCACCACTGTTCACTAGCCAATCATGAACACCTTAGTGCATATCATAAGATTTTGTGCTCGAGAAAATGTAGCACATGCACAAAAAGAATATAAGGTGTAGCCTCGGTTTAAATGCTTAATGCTTAAAATTGGTGTGTACTATTAGGCTTGATGCCAAATCACATAAATTAAAATTGGTGTGTATATTATGAAGTAAAAATACAAGAAACTTACATGATTGCAAGCTTTTGTTCTAGGAGATGTGAGAGTTATATGATGTAACTCTTTAGGTGGTAGTCTCTTTTAAATTCTATGTGATGAATTTTGTAGACTTTGTGATTGATTGCTATTCACATATCACCTCACATATATCTCAAGTTTTTGCTAGTTGCACACTCTACACAAGTTACTCTTTGTTAAACTTGGTACATTATATTGTGTGTGATTTTGTTGTGGCCATCCAAGATTAAAAGTTCCTTGATTTTAATGCAAAATGTGTTTAATGTTTGCGCTTTGAGGACAAATTGATTGAAAATCTTGATTTTGGAAGAACTGGGTTAAATTCAAGTGTTTTTGAAAAACTTTTCGTCTCATACTCATGCATTTTTTTTATAAAACAATGTGCTTTGAGGAGTTTCTGCATTAAAATGCTCTGTTTTTCAAAAATCTGATTTTTCCAGATTTTCGATCGATCGAACCTGTTTTTCGATCAATCAAAATTGCGATTAAAATTTTTGGTTTAAGTCTGCCTGATTCGATTGATGTTTGATCGATACTCGATCGATCGAAACTGAAAAATTTTCAGTTTCTATGTTTTTGACCAAAATTTTTTCATGCATCATTTGTGTTTAGGATTCACATGCATTGCATTATTTTTGTATCCATCTTGTAGTTTTGCAGTCATATCACTCATTGTTTTCACACATAGCATGCATACACTTTGCTAAATTGGGTACTTAACTTGATTTAAAAATTGATTAATTGATTTTTGAGTTATGTACTTTCTAGTATATGCTATTTTTATGTGTGAATTGTAGAAAATATTTTTCTTAAGAGATATGATGGATAATCAATGTGCAAATATTTTCTCTATTCATGCAACTGTTTATGGGTCACATAGTGCCATGTTTGCATTTTATTGAAAGAGAGAATATTTTTTTCTTCATGTGTATCCTCACTTTAGTTTTTAACTATGGTTTGTGTGTTTTTAACTTTGGTCCTACTGGTGAGGATGTTCTTGATCCTGTTGGTGATGCTGCTGATGCTGCTGATTTACCCCCACCCCCTTTATTTTTCCCCAAAACTGTTTTTCCCAAAACTTGTTTTGTTTTTCCTATTTTTTTAGGGGGAGAAATTTTTTTTAAACCTTTGTGGTTCTTAGGGGGAGTTGTTGCTCTTCATATGAGGAGTTGTCTCTATTTTCTCTTACTCTGTTGCGTATGTTTTCTGTCTACCTTCTGATTAAGTAGTCTTTGTCAATACGTGACAAAAAGGGGGAGACATAGATGACTTGTTTGTTTTGTTTAGGGGGAAAATATAAAAACATTTTGATGTATCTAACTTAAGGGGAGAGTTAGAATTTTTTTTAATATTCTGTTTGATATTATTGTTTATATGTCTTTCTTTCCACACATGCGGTGATGTGTTTGTTGAGTGTTTCAGGAAAGACAGGTACATTCTGATCAAGACCTTCTACCTCTTCTTGCAACTTCTAGGTTAGGAGTCTTATATTGGGATGTGTGATGTATTTGGGCATTTTATTGTATATGGGCATTATGTTGTATGTGTGTTTTGTCACGGATTGTCAAAGGGGGAGATTGTTAGGTTTTGAGTTTGTAATGTTGGCAAACCATGACAAAACATGACAAAAACTAAGTCTCATTAGTTTAGAATGGTCTACATTGAAGCCCAAGACAAAAACTTCAAGTTCAAGATAAAAAAAAAATGAGTTACAAGCTGGTTGGTTCGATCGATCCAATCTAATTTTCGATCGATCGAAAATCGCGTATCAGGAAAATCAGCAAACGTAAAAAAGCCATAACTTATTCGTTTGAAGCCCAAATCGCGAGTCGTTTTTTCCAGTATTTAAAGGACATCATAAGCTAACCCTAGGTAGGGTTTTGAGAGCTTTTTGGAGAGATTAGAGTGCCTCTTGTGCCTCTTTTATAGATCTAGGTTTTTGTACCCAAAAGCTCTCTTATGTTTTCTACCGGTGCTATTCCTTGAAGAATCTCAAGATCCGGTGTTGTAGAAGTTGTTGCCTTCTCTAGTCATCAAAGGTGTTGATGATTTAAACCTTCAAGGGTGGTCTTGGAGTCACAAACAAGAGAGTTTGTGTTGATAAACCTTTGAGTGGGATCTCAAAGTCACAGACGTGGGTGTTTGTGTTTTGCAAAGGCCAAAGAAAGAAGGAGTCTGTGGATTCGAAGCTTGCATGTGGTCGTGTCAGTAAGTTCTACTAATGGGTAGCATTAGGAAGTCAAGCGAGGAGCTTGTAGTCCTTCTATATGAACTTCGATTCTTTCTAGTGGATTTGCTTTTTACCTTGAGGATAGCTAGGTCAAATCCTCCCCAGGTTTTTACTGTGTGGTTTCCTGGGTTATCATATCTTGTGTTCATTTATTTTTTGCTGCTTTATATCTTGATATGATTATTTAATTGTGTTAACCTAGATTTGCATGAATTGGACTAAGTTAATCACTTAGCTAATTAACTAGGTCAATCTAATTGTGGTTTAAGGGGTCTAAATTTCCATCACTTGGTATAATCATATGTGATAAGAATTATTTATGCTCTACTGCATTAACCGCCTTAAAGGCACGGGATTCTTGTCTTTGGTATTTGGATAGTGGTTGTTCCAGGCATATGACAGGAAACAAAGACTTATTCAAAACACTTTTTGAAGGAAAGATTGGGACAGTCACTTTTGGAGATGGAAGCAAATCTGTAATCAGAGGCATTGGAACTGTGGATATTCCAGGATTGCCAGTGTTTGAAGATATTTGGTATGTTGATGGGCTGAAGGCAAATTTACTCAGTATAAGCCAAATTTATGCAATGGAATAAATGTTCTTTTCACCAAGTATGAGTGTGAGATAATTGATGGAGGAGGTGACTGTATGTGTGTTGGTGTAAGGACAGCTGACAACTGTTATGGCATAACACCAAGTGTGAACAACAAGTGCTTTAGTGCAAAGATTGATCAAGTTGATTTGTGGCATCAACGTTTGGGACATGCCAGTCATAAGCAATTAGAGAAGATTTCCAAGTGTGAGGCAGTTATTGGTTTACCTAAGTTTGAGAAGATAGATAAGTGCATTTGTGGACCATGTTAGATAGGTAAACAAGTGAAATCCAAGCATCCGTCTGTGACTAGTGTTCAAACTTCAAGACCATTAGAACTTCTACACATTGATCTCATGGGCCCTGCTAGAGTTCAAAGTTTGGGTGGGAAGAAATATATTCTAGTTGTTGTGGATGACTTCACCAGATATACTTGGGTTGTGCTTTTGAAAGATAAAGCTGAGGCTCCTGAGAAGATGATACATCTGTGCAAGAAATTGCAGGTTGAGAAAGATACTGTGATAGCCAGAATAAAAAGTGATCATGGAAGAGAATTTAAGAATACCAAGCTGGCTACTTTCTGCAATAATCAAGGCACTCATCAAGAGTTCTCGTCACCCAAGACACCTCAACAGAATGGAATTGTGGAAAGGAAAAACAGGGTTGTTCAGGAGATGGCTCGTGTTATGTTACACAACAAAAAGTTGCCAAAATCCTTCTGGGGAGAAGCTGTCAACACTGCTTGTCATACACTAAACCAAGTGTATTTCAGACCTGATTCCAAGAAAACTCTCTATGAACTCTGGAGAGGGAAGAAGCCTGTTGTCAAATATTTCAGGATATTTGGCAGTGACTGTTACATTTTACGTAATAAAGAGAACCTAGAAAAGTTTGATGCAAAAAGTGATAAAGGATACTTTCTAGGATACTCTTCCACTTGTAGAGCATATAGAGTGTATAATCTCAGAACCAAAACAGTCATGGAATCTTCAAATGTTGTGATAAATGATGAAGTGTGTTCAGAAGCACTGATAAAAAGCACTGCTCTTGGTCAAGATAAGTCTCTAGAAGTTGATGATTCACTTCCCGCCGAGTATGTTAGGAAACATAGTGAGGAAGAGCTGTTGTTGTTAAATGATGCAGTCTCTGTACCATCAAGTTCAGAACTATCCACTCCGGTTCGTGAAAATCAACATGTACAAAGTGAGCTCTGTCCTCCATCTGAACAGAAAGGTACCTCCACATCTTTAGTTAAAGGTCCATCCTCTAGAGTGAGACTAAACCATCCCTCCACAAATATATTGGGTAGTCTAAATGATAACATGAGATTGAGATCAAAAGCATTGAATGTGATTACTCACTCATGCTATCTGTCCCAATTTGAACCGAAGAAGGTGGATGAAGCACTTCAAGATGCTGATTGGGTAAATTCCATGCATGAAGAACTTCATTAATTCGTTCGAAATGATGTGTGGGAACTAGTTCCTAGACCGAAGAATGTAAATGTGATTGAAACTAAATGGATCTTTAAGAACAAGTCAGATGAACAAGGCACTGTGATCAGAAACAAATCAAGACTTGTTGTACAAGGGTACACACAGGAGGAAGGAATTAACTTTGATGAGACTTTTGCACCAGTAGCAAGGTTAGAATCCATCTGGATACTGTTGGCCATAGCAAGTCACCTAAACTTCAAGCTATATCAAATGGATGTTAAGAGTGCTTTCTTGAATGGAATGATACAAGAAGAAGTTTATGTTGAACAACCTAAAGGCTTTGTTGATCCTCACAGTCCTGATGACATCTACAAATTGAAGAGAGCTCTCTATGGGTTGAAACAAGCTCCTCGGGCTTGGTATGACAGATTGACTGCATATCTCACTGAGCATGGATTCAAAAGGGGATCTGCAGATACAACTCTCTTCATAGGAAAGGATAAGACTGGTTTTGTTGTAGCCCAAATTTATGTTGATGACATTGTTTTTGGTGCTACTAATGATTCTCTTGCTTATTCTTTTGCAGATGAAATGAAGGCAATGTTTGAAATGAGCATGGTTGGTGAACTGACTTACTTTTTGGGATTGCAGGTAAAGCAAACAGAGGCTAGAATCTACATCAATCAAGCTAAATATGCAAGAAATTTAGTTAAAAGATTTGGACTGGACAAGTCTGCTCATGCTAGAACACTAATGGCTGCTAATGCAAAATTGACAATTGATTCATCAGGTGAGTCTGTTGATGTTACTTTGTATAGAAGCATGATATGATGTCTTTTGTATTTAACTGCTAGTAGACCTGATATCTCTTTTAGTGTTAGTGTTTGCTCTAGATTCCAGTCTAATCCTAAGGTTTCTCATTTAAATGCTGTTAAGAGAATTATAAAATATGTGAGTGGAACCTGTGATTATGGATTATTTTATAGCAAGGAGTCAAATTTGTCTCTTGCTGGTTTTTCTAATTCTGATTAGGCTGGGAATGCTGATGACAGAAAAAGCACCACTGAGGGGTGTTTTTATGTAGGAGCCAATCTTGTGGCTTGGATGAGTAAGAAGCAAAATTCTGTTTCTCTATCCACTGATGAGGCAGAATATATTGCTGCTGGGAGTTGTTGTTCTCAGCTCCTTTGGATGAAAAAACTTTTGAGTGATTATGGGATTCCTCAAGATACCATGGTTGTCTATTGCGATAACTCTAGTGCTATAGATATATCTAAGAATCCGGTTCAACACTCTAAGACCAAACACATTGAGCTTAGGTATCATTTCATTAGGGATTTGGTTGAAAAGAAAATTGTTGTTCTTGAATATATCCCTACAGATCGTCAAAACGCTGACATTTTTACCAAACCGCTTCATGGAAGTAAGTTTGAGGCACTTCGTCGAGTGATTGGTGTGCTTCGATGTCCCTAGTTGTTTCTGGCTTCCATGGTCCTTGTGCTTCATTGTTTTATTCTTCTGTGACCATTGTTCTTGGGTTTTTTGTGTTTTTGTTCTAGGACTTGCATTGCATTACATTCATGCATTTCATTCTAGGATTTATTTGTTTTCTCTTATAATAATAATAAAAAAAATAAAAAATAAAAAAAGAGGGAAGCAAAACTATGTTTGACACTATTTTTCTTGATTTTTGAAAACAAGGTTGGTCAATCTATTCACACATGTCATGTATTGTGTACATTGTTTAGTTTAGATGAGCTTATTTTATTGCACTTTACTAGTTAAAACTTTGTAGTGCATGTTGTGTGGGAAAGATGTTTATGGTGTTAATCACTCTGTCTTAATCTTGAAGTCATATGTTTTTGACTGTCGGACTTGATCCTTTTGAGAAAGGCATAAATAACCATCTCACCACTGTTCACTAGCCAATCATGAACACCTTAGTGCATATCATAAGATTTTATGCTCGAGAAAGTGTAGCACATGCACAAAAAGAACATAAGGTGTAGTCTCAATTAATTCATTTAATTAAAACTGGTGTGTACTATTAGGCTTGATGCCAATTCACTTAATTAAAACCGGTTCGTACTATTAGGCTTGATGCCAATTCACATATTTAAAAGGCAAAAATTCAAAAAACTTACATGATTGCAAGCTTTTGTTCTAGGAGATGTAAGAGTTATATGATGTAACTCTTTTGGTGATAGTCTCTTTTAAATTCTATGTGATAAATTGTGTAGACTTTGTGTTTGATTGCTATTTACATATCACCTCACATGTATCTCAAGTTTTTGCTAGTATCGCACACTACACAAGTTACTCTTTGTTAAACACTGTACATGTTTGTGTGTGTGTTTTTGGTCTGACCAACCAAGTTTGAAATTATCTTAAGAATTGTGCACAACATATTTTGTTGTTTTGAAGAATTGAAAGGGAGAATGATTGAAACTTTGCTATGAGAAAATTAGGTTTAAATTTTTGGGTTTTTGAAATAGCATTCCATCTCATACTCATGCATTTTGTTTCTTCAATTTTAATGCTTTGAGGAGTTGTTTTCAAAATGTGGTCGTTGTTTTTCAAAACCTGTGATTTTTCTCAAAATTTTGTGAGCCACTGCCTGTTTCGATCGATCCAGTCTGTTTTTCGATCGATCAAAGATACTTCAAATGTTTTTATGAGTCTCGGATTGATTCGATCGATCGAATATAATTTTTGATCGATCGAAGATCACGAAAAAGTTTTTTTTAAAAACCAGATCTGACTTTTTCAAAGTTCCTATTTCAAACTTTTTTCAAACTTTTTCTTCTCTCTCTCTCTGACTTGGCAAGGCTCCACAACGAATTTTTGTCGTTTTCTTCCAAAATTTTTGCAAGGCTTCTCTCTCCTCAAGCCGATAAGACCTTATTACCATTCCTTTTGAATTTATTTTCATGTTTTCATGCATAATCCATGCATTTGAGGGTGATTTTCGGACTTTGCATTATTGGGATTTTCTATTGATTCAAGCCTTATTTTGTGCAATTGATCATTGGGTTTTTGTGGGGACACGTTATAAACATGATCTTTGCTTGTTAATTTGATCAATTTTGAGTTTGGTGAAAAATTGAAAAATCTAGGGTTTGTTCTTGATCCGAATTAGGGCTTTTGTTAAATTGGGTTGAATTTGATGAAATTGGCTTGTTGTTTTGATGAAATTAGGCTTTATAATCTATGTGCTGTGTTTTGTAATGCTCAATTCATCAATTTGTTTAAAAATTTTAACAAGTGGTTTTCAATTTTGGGGTTTTTGATAGAAATTCCCTGCTCAAGCCAATTTTGTCAATTTGATCTCAATTTAACTTAATTTTTTACTGCATTAGTATATGCATCATGGCATTGTAATTGTTCATGCATCATATAGATTTTTATTCTATTGATTTTTGTGCTAACTTGCAGTCTGCCCTTGGATTTTTTCTGTTTTATTCTTTTTTGGTTTTTCCTTATGTCTCTGTCATTTCCTTAGCATCATGCCTAGGAAGATTAGAGCCCGTAGGTTTGTTCCCTCTCCTGCTCCTCCCCCACCTTCCTTTAATCGTGAGAGGTTTCCAAGTGAGAAAAACCAAGAGACTTTTGAGAAGCTGAACCTTCAGAGGAAGATTTGGGCTGAGCGTTCTATTATCTTAGATGAGGTTGATCCTGCCATTAGGGCAAACTTTGAGCGTCGGGGCTGGTTACCTTTGTTGGATGTGCCTGATCGTCCTCCTCCAACTACCCTGATTAGAGAGTTCTTCTCGAACATCTCTATCCACGTCTATGATTCCAACACTCTAGTTAAGAGTTGGATACGAGGCGTAAAGTATGTTATTACTCCTACAGTAGTGGCTGATGCTCTAGGGGTACCTTTGGTACGTCACCCTGTTTACCCTTATGATGAGTCACCTTTGTTGAGTGATGTCATGTCTTACATCACTAAGTCTTCTATCCAGTGGGGTTCTGATCCTCGGATTACCACTGCTGAGCTTCCTGAAACTATCTATTTGTTCTTTAGGATAGCGTGTCATTCTCTTTGGCCCATTTTTCATCTTCACACCATTCCTCTCGAGTGAGGTGTATTTTTATACGCTCTTGTCACTGATGCTCCTATCAGTTTTCCTCATTTGTTTCTTCGTTCTTTGAACGAAGTCTATAGGAGTTCATCTACATCTCATGCCCTTGTTCATCCTATCTTTATTCATAGGATTTTGCTTTATCTTGGTTTAGATGATTTCCCTTCTTCTGAGCCCGTTCATGTTATTGGACCCATAGGTGCGTCTTTTCTTAGACAGAGGGCTACTCATCTTCGAACTGGCTCTAAACACTCTAGGTCTGAGCCTTCTGGTACCGCACCCCCTTCTTCTTCTACAGGTCCTGCTCGTGAGGCTATTCCTGATCCTGTTGGTGCTGCTGCTGCTATTCCTTCACCTCCTTCGAATGACTTCGATGTACGTCGTACCTTGGAGACTGTCATGACCGTTCAAGCGGTTCATGATCAGATTTTGGTGGACTTGCTTGATGAGATTCATGCTCTGAGAGCTGACTTAGCGCATCTTCGTTCACCCTTTCCACCTCCTTTTGATGATGGATTGTGATTATCCTTTGGCATTCTGTCACAAAAAGAGGGAGTAGAGTTTGGAGCTTGTAGAGGAGGTTTTGTAGCTAGGGGGAGTTTTTATTTCTTTTTGCGGAGCTAGTAGAGTTTTTGAGATTAGATTGTATCTAGGTGCTTCACCATGTATACTTTCTTTTGGGCTATTCTTGTTGGGAAATACATTTTTTATATATATGATTCTTAATTCTATGTTCATTGCTTATTGATTTATATTTATGAGTTATTCATTGATATATGTCTTTATTATGTGTTGTGTGAACTTTCAAGAATATGTTTATTTTTGTATATCTAACTTAGGGGGAGAGTTAGATTACATATCTGTTGATTTACTGTTTTTCTGTCACCATGCGTTTATGCGTTTGTTAAGTGTTTCAAGAACATACAGGTGGATTCAATTTGGCTGCTGTCTACACTTGCAACTGATGGATAGTAGTTAGGATTGAATTGTGTTTTATGAGCATTATTTTTGTAAATGGCTTTTTATTTGTACACTTTGAGCTTATAATGTGTGTTTTGTCATGGATTGCCAAAGGAGGAGTTTGTTAGGTTCTAAAGACTTAGGATTTTATGTATTTAGAACTCTAATTTGTAATGTTGGCAAACCATGATCAAAACAATGTATTTAGTCTTGTTTAGGCTTGCTCATAGTTGATTAATTATTGTAAAGTTGGAATCGAGTGGTTGCAGAAGTCTTTATGACTTTCAGCCCTGCTCGATCGATCGAAGAACAGACTCGATCGATCGAAAATCGCCCAGGTTGCGTTTTCTGCAGAATTTAACTCAGCCCTACTTCATTAAACGTTTAGGGTTTTATGTTTTTACCCTAGGTATTTAAACAAAACCCTAACCACGTTTTTGGAAGTTGTTCACATTGTATTGTTGCTTATACTTTGCTGTTTTGTGTGAATCTCTTGTGAGATCTTTGAGGAGCTTTCCTTTACACAAAACTTAGGGTTTTCAAGGTAGAGATTATTTCAACATCTTGATGATCAACTCGGTTGCTACCATTAGAGCTTAAAGAAAAACAAGCGGGGAGCTTGTAGCTAATTGAAGAATCCAAGAAAGAAGGAGTCCGTGGATTCGGAGTTTGCACGTGGTCGTGTCAGTAAGTTCTACTGGTGGGTAGCATTAGGAAGTCAAGCGGGAAGCTTGTAAGTCCTTTTGTATGAACTTCGATTCTTTCATATTGGATTCAAGTTTACCTTGAGGATAGCTAGGTCAAATCCTCCCAAAGTTTTTACCGTGTGGTTTCCTGGGTCATCATATCTTGTGTTATTTATTTTCCGCTGCTTTATATCTTGATATGATTATTTAATTGTGTTAACTTAGATTTGCATGAAATTGGACAAAGTAAATCGCTTGGCTAATTAACTAGGTTAATCCAATTGTTTGTTTTTAAAGGGTCTAAAATCCAACAATCTTAATTATAAAAGTATGCATATATGACCTCCCACAAAACTTGATTAAATACTTTTGAAACTTTTCATTTGGCTTCATGCACACCATATCATTTGATCATTTTGAATCAACACATCTCATTTTGAGATCGATGCCTGAAATTTTTTATATTTCAATTTGATGAATAAGCCTTTGGCTTTTTGGGCATTATACATTTTCATATAAATTGCTTTCCCTTTTTCCTAATCAAATACTAGTATGTGCAACGGCTTTTTGAAGCTCATTATCTCTTTTCATTTTGAGATTTGCATTGTTTGAGCTCTTTAAGCAAAACTAAAAATAAAAAAGTGGGAAGATATATAGGCACAAGTCTATGCAAGTCTCAAGTTCAACAAAACCATTGACTAATCATTCATGACAAGTTTGAAGATCTATTTACAACAGTCACATAGATGTCAAGATTTTCCCCACAATGATATGAGTGCATAAAGAACAAGCTACGCTCATAAATGCATAAAGCCATTTGTATGAAGGTACAAGGCAAAACATGCGTGTGACTAAACACAAAAATGCTGATCAAACTTTTGGATTTTCTACTTTTTATGTATTTTTGGAATTTTTGACACAAAAACAAGTAAAGATTGATAAAAAAAAAATGTAAAAACATTCAAACCAAATAACAAACAAACAAAAATTTTCAAAACATGCTAGAATGATAACAATATGCACACAACCAATGAATGTCACAGAACATAGGAAGTATTAATGTATGGACATATTATAATGCTTATGCATGTGTACCCTTTTTCACCCACACGACACGTGCGTTTGGGGTGATATTCCTAGAGGATTGGGTACTATTGTTGTGACTTTTAAACCTTCTGATGAAACTTGCCAAACAGGTGATGAATGCATCAATCATTTTCATCACATCCCTCACTCCGGAATCACTTTCTTGACTTTTTAATTGCTTAGCAGTCCAGTTCCCTTTACCATTTCTTGGTCCTCTTGACCTTTGAGCACTTGCACTCTTTAACACTTGAAGCTTATGACAATTAGGTCTGGTGTGTCCTTGAATTCCCCAATGATGGCAGAAATGTTGAGTTCTCGAACCTCTTTGTGACTTTGGAAGTGATTTTCCTTTAGCCTTAGGTTTGACCACTGATTGGTTAGGAGGCTTTGTCAAAAACCGTTGGTTAGTCATATTCCGCTTCTTCTCCACCTTCACTTTCTCAACAGTAGTGATTGCTACTATTGGTTCCTTAACTTTCACAAACTTCATATCCTTGGACATATTGGCACTCGAACTGCTCTCTTCGGTGTATCCCAATCCACTTTTGGCAGAGAAAGGTTTTTGATGAGCAAGTACTTCATCAAGCTTCTTGGAGGAAACCCGCTCTACTTTAGCATTAGATTGAATCAATTCAAGCTCAAGAAATTTGATCTTTGAATAAGCTTCGGTTAGCTCTCCATTCAGCTTCTCAATTTCACACTTATTCCCCTTGTACTGCACTAGAAGACTTTTGTAATCTTGCTCTGCTTTCTTCATTTTCTTAATGGCTGCTTTAGCCACTTTTGCATATTAACCGATCTTCTCAAAGAGGGAATTGTAGGTTTCTTGTAGTCCCACTATTCCTTCATCTTCCTCATCATCAGATTCCTCTACTATCCCCATCGACTCCACTTCAGTGTGCTCACCAAACTCTTCCACTAACACATTCAAATCATCCGAAGATTGTACGGGAGCAATGGTAATAAATGCGAAGTAGTTTCCCTCTCCGTCGCAGCTTTCTTCCGAGTTTGAATTAGAGGAGTCTGTGTCACTGAGAGTAGTGGCATACACTTTACCCTTCCCTCTTAAATAGTTGGGACACTCCTTCTTGAGATGTCTATGACCGTTGCATTCATAGCACATGACTCCTTAAGAGGATTGAAAATCCTTTCCATCTTTCTTCTTGTAATCCTTTTTCTCCTTCCAAAATTTTGGAATTTTGGAATTTTCCCTTCTTAGTAAACTTTCCATTCTTTTTGAACTTCAAGAACTTTCGGAAGTTCTTAATAAGATATGCCACATCCTTTTTGACCTCATCCTCATTTGATAAGTCTTGAACTTCCACTCTCTCATTGATTGGCTTTAGAGCAAGAGATTTGCTCTTCCTTTATGATGGTAGAGATAGCTCATAGGTTTGAAGTGAGCCAACAAGTTCTTAAACTTTGATCTCATCAAGGTCCTTGCTCTCTTTAATGGCAGTAACCTTTTTATGGAAGCTCTTCGGTAATAATCGTAGAATTTTTCTCACAATCTTGGAGTCCTCTGTCTTTTCTCCCAAGTTAAATTTCCCAATTACCACCTTATTTAGCTTCCTATAAAATGAGTCGAATGACTTGTCATCACTCATCTTTAGCTCTTTGAAGTGTGTTATAAGTATTTGGTGTCCTTCACCTTTTTAGTTCCTTCATAAGTTGTTTCCAAAATTTGCCGCGCCTCCTTGGCAATTGTAACATGAGACATCCTGTGAAACTCATCAGGAGAAACACCACAGAAAATAGCATTTAAAGCCTTGCTATTAGCGTTAGCCGCCGTAAGAGCTGCCTTATTCCATTCGGATTTGGCGACCTCTGGCCTAATCCATCCTATATTTGCAGCATCTCAAACACTCTCATCAATGGAACATAGGAATGCCTTCATACGAACTTTCCAAAATGCATAGTTGCTTCCATCAAAGTATGAAGGAGCATTAAGAGATTGAGATCGATCCATCTCAAAAAGGGGTCTAGGATCGCACTTAGGCAATCAAACCACAGCAAGTGCACCCACTCTGATACCAATTAAAAGTTCAAATAACGTATAAAACACCAATGAACATTTAGACCCTAAATACAAAATTACCAACACAAGCTTATAATCAAACAATATATGTGTGGAATATGAAATATAAGTTATATCCAAAATGGTAATACACTCTAAACCATAATTAATTACAAATACAGCAGCAATTAAAAGGTAAAGAGAAAGGAAAGAAAGATGTAAACACAAAGATAACACGGCGATGTGTTATCGAAGAGGAAACCAAAATACTAGGCGAAAAAATTCTCCGCCACCCTCCAATAATCCACTAGAAAATGAAGTTAGGATACATGAATAACAGAAAACCCTTTAAGCCTAGTCTACCCAGTGCACCTAAGCCCTCCAAGCTTCTTACTCCAACAGGGTTACGCCGAACCTTGTTTTCACTAGCTTACTAGATCCCGCAATAAGCCCATTGCATCAACCAAATGAATTGGTCCCTTTCTCAACTGTTTCCCAAGCACCGAAACACCTCCTCATTGATATGGGTATGGTGAGATAAGGATTTGGCAAATGTACTTCTTAAGGATATGTCAATAGAAAGGGTGAGAGTAAAGGAATTTGGAGAATCAAATGATAAAGATTATGGATGAGTCAATCTTATTTTTCTCTCTCAAAATTCTCTCTTAAAAGCTCTCTACATTTCGTGGATATAAGGGTATTTATTGTAATGTGTATGAGGAATGCAAAAAGTCAGTTTTCATCAAACGAGGCACTCTGGCTACTCAACCTCATGACTGAAACGAGTCACAAGTCTGAGTCACGAGCTAATTACCTGGCCAGACTGGAAGTTTTTTCCTGTAGTGCTCTAGATGTCGTGACCTTTCGGCTCCTCTGCATGCATCACACGTGTGCCACCTTTGGCAGGTTGCCAGTCATGAGATCAAATCGCGAGGCTCTTCTTAAGTGCACACATCTTGAGTTTTCTTCACACTCTCTCACACATTACCCTTACATAAATCCCACCTAAATACAGGGTATCTAATTGCTAAATTACAAGCAAATTTGGTATTGAATAAAGCCAACACATGATTAACTAAATTCAACCTTACAAGGCCAAAGCCCAAAAGGGGCCATTCGGCACTTTTAAAGTGTCATTCAGCACTCTAAAAGTGCCAAATGGTGCTCTTAGATGTCGCACATTCTTCCGTGTTCAAGTGTGTTTTGGACTTTCTTTTTTGGGTTTTTTTATTTAATCCTTGTACCTAGACGTGTTTTCATCCTTAGTCTATGATTTTTTTTTATTTCTTTTCTGTATAATTCAGGCTTTTTCGGGAATAATTATCTTGTAGATAAATACACTAAATTAAATCTTGATAAAGTTCAGATTATCCACAATTTTATTGTTATCCAATCATCCTTTTTATTCCTATGCAAGCAATCCTATTTTAGACATTAATTATCAACCAATCACAGAATTATTTAATTAATTTTAATTGTTTAACTAGTCAGAATTAATTTAAATTAATTGTGTGCAATCCTAGACACAATGCATGCTAACCGTGCAAACTTGATCATACGATATCTTTTGATCCGATGGTCTGATTTAGAAACCAAATACACTGTTACGATCGTTAGAATCTCAAGATCATTTTTATGATATGCAATGAACAAATTAATGCATGTAATGCCAAAACAAATTGATGCATGTAATGCAATTATGATTTTCGGGGTACATGAATGATCATTCTAGTCATTTTCCTTAATTAAATTATGGGTGCAAAATCAAGTGTCTACAGAATGCCCCTCATTGACAGAGCTTGGAAAGCAAATGTCAATGTAAAACAAAGAAACTAATTTTAGCGACCATGATTTAATTAAGGTTAAATTTTCAAAGACTTCCTAGACTTTGGAACTAAAACTTTGGAACATGAAACTAGTGCCTTATCTTTTGATAAAAATGAAAATATTTGACTTAGCTGATAGTTGATGACTCTAGAAATGACTCTTGACGAGTGGGGTGACCAAGAGGCTTTTCAATCCTAATCTTGAATATGGAGTTGTCTACGACTAAAGGGCTCCTCGACCGCGATCTTGACTTAAGGAAACCAAAGGGCTTCTCATCCTTGGAACTTGAAGAAAGGCAATCAAAGGGCTTCTCAACCTTGAAACCAAAGCTGGAATGTTAATTAAAGGACTTCTCTACCTCAATCTTGATGAAAGACAACCAAAGGGCTTCTCAACCTTGAAACCGGAGCTGGAATGTTAATCAAAGGACTTCTCTACTTCAATCTTGATGAAAGGCAACCAAAGGGCTTCTCAACCTTGGAACTTGAAGAAAGGCGATCAAAGTGCTTTTCAGCCTTGAAACCGGAGCTGGAATGTTGATCAAAGGACTTCTCTATTTCAATTTTGATGAAAGGCAACCAAAGGGCTTCTCAACCTTGGAACTTGAAGAAAGGTGATCAAAGTGCTTTTCAACCATGAAACTAGAGCTGAAATGTTGATCAAAGGACTTCTCTACTTCGATCTTGATGAAAGGCAACCAAAGGGCTTCTCAACCTTGGAACATGAAGAAAGGCAATCAAAGGGCTTCTTAACCTTGATACTGGAGCTGGAATGTTGATCAAAGGACTTCTCTACTTCAATCTTGATGAAAGGCAACCAAAGGGCTTCTTAACCTTAGAACTTGAAGAAAGGCAATCAAAGGGCTTTCAACCTCGATACTGGAGCTGGAATGTTGATCAAAGGACTTCTCTACTTCAGTCTTGATGAAAGGCAAACAAAGGGCTTCTCAACCTTGGAACTTGAAGAAAGGCAATCAAAAGGCTTCTTAACCTCGATACCGGAGCTGGAATGTTGATCAAAGGACTTTTCTACTTCAATCTTGATGAAAGGCAACCAAAAGGCTTCTCAACCTTGGAACTAGAAGAAAGGCAATCAAAGGACTTTTTTACCTTGAAACCAGAGCTGGAATGCTGATCAAAGGACTTCTCTATTTCAATCTTGATGAAAGGCAACCAAAGGGCTTCTCAACCTTCCCTTATCCATCTCCCTCAATATTTCTTTAAACCCTTTTGTTTTTTAGCATTTTCACCACACACCCATTTTTTATGAAAACCATTTTCAAACCCATTTTTCTTTGCATCAAAAATGTCTTCTTCTTCCAATGGATCCTCTTTTCTCACTTTTCATGGTAAGAAATATGATCCCACATTTGACTGGAATGATGAGGATGGGCTTCTTCAAGACCCTAGGACCCATGATCCATATTGTCATGTAAACACCAAGGTGAGTTTTTCTTTGGTTGCTTTGCTTGGAAAAATGTTGTTTCATGGTGAGATATTGTCATTTGGTTGTTGCAATTTGGGGCATTGTGTGATTAGTTGGTTTTGGGGCATTCTTGGAGTGTTTTTTTTTTTTTTTTTTTTTTTTAATCATGGTGCAATTTGGACAATGTTGGTAACTCATGGAATTTTGACAATGTGGGTAAATTGTGATGCTGTTGGATAAATTTTGGTTTAGATTTTGGGAGTATTGGTAGTTTGAAAAATTTATGCTGTAGGCTTAAATGAATATGTTCATGATGCATGTGGGAAAAGTTTGTTGGCATTTATAAACTTTGTTTTATGGACATGGCAAAATTTTGTGGGTACGTGCATGGATATATTTGTGGGTATGGGCAAACTTTGTGGGTATGAAATTTTGACTTATGGAAAAATTTTGTTGGGTATGTGACATTGATTCTTGGAAAATTTGTGTGGTTATGATTTTGGCTACGTAAGAATTTATTTGTGCATGGGCATGAACTTGTGGGAATTTTTATGGCTATCTTAGTCATGTAGGAATTTTTTATGCATGGTTATGAAAAAATTTTGGTAGTTGGGTATGGATGTGTGAAAGATTTTGATTGTGGTGAAATTTTGGTGGGGCATTGATTTTTTTGTTGCGGTGGGGCATTGATTTTTGAGAATTGTTTGGTCATGTGGGTTTTGATTGTGGATTTTTTTTTTTTTTTTTTTTGACATGTGAGTTTGGTCATGGGAAATTTTTTGGACATGTGATTTTAGTCATGGAAATATTTTGGACATGTGGTTTTGGTTGTGGGAAACTTTTTGGACATTTGGTTATAGTCATGAGAAATGATGAGCTAAACTTTTGTGTTGTAAAGCCTCAAGAGTCAAGGCAGCCTCCAAATGTTGAAAAATACATGGGCAGCATTGTCTCCTAGCATCAAAAACATCATCAATGAAGCAGGCTTTGGCACTTTCTTCGAAGCTCTATTAAATCAAGAGACACATGAATACAAAGACCTTTAGTTACTTTTTGCCTTAGTAGAGTGCTTCTGGGACACTACCTGCACCTTCCATTTTTCAGGCATTGGGGAGGTAATGTTGAGACTTTATGACTTCTCTATTATCACTGGTCTGAGGTTGGGTGATGAAAGAATTCTTGTTAATGATTCCATTACTTTAGCGGAACTCAAGAAACTTCTAGGTGTAGTGCCTTCTAGAATGAAGAGTAACAATATCCCTTTGTCTTGGCTATGTGAAAATATTCCCCATTGTGAGACTGTGGCAAAGGGTGCTCGTATGTTCATTCTTCTTTTTATTGGGACTTTTTTGTGTCCTGATTTAGGCAGTACTATGAATCTATGCTACTTGGGGAGCTTGAGAAAAACTGAACAAATCTGAAATTATGACGAGGCGGCATGGCTTATGCTACTTTGATGCATTTCATGACCCAACTCTCTAGGCAGAGCCTTTCAAGCTTGGGTGGGGCACCATTTGTGTGGCAGGTGAGGTTTGGGATTTATTTTAGCTGTGTAGGTTTTGGAAAATTATTTTCGCTATGTGGTAATAGTGTTGTGAATTTTTCAAGTCTGGATGTATGAGTACTTTGAAGTTGTTCCTGAAATCCGGGAAGAAGTTGCTGGCATTTTTCCTAGATTTCTCCATTGGTTGTGCAAACATCATTTGTCTATGCTTTCTAGGCATTCTTTGGAAATTTGGCGCTTGGTGATTGATAATTTGATTGTTGATGATGTGAGTTCTTCCTCCTCTTTCTTTTGGAATCTTTGGCACTTGGCTATGGTTCAGTCTCTTCTCATTCTGAGTACCTTTGTGACTTTTCATATGGACTTAAATCCTTGGGCTAGATGTGAGAGGTATACAGAGTGTGAGCGGGCTTTAGAACTGAATGGTCACCAAGTGTTGTTTGAGTGTGGGCATGGAAGGTATTGGTATCTTGGTGATCAGGTGTTGCCCCAAGTTGAACATGAGTATCCTCCTACCACAATTCCAACTCCTCCTTTTCACACTGTTGGGTTGGCTAACTTTTGGATTGATAAAGAGATTGCTTAAGCCCGAAACAGCTATATTGTTACAAAAGTAGAAGGGAATTATTCTGAATTCATCCAACTTCATCTGCAAGGTTGCTTGGTTGGCAAAATGGTACTTTTCTTCCCTTCTAAAGTCAAAATTTTGATCTTGTAAATTCATTTTCATATTTCTACTTGGTAACAATACTTGCATGTTGTATTTTCAGCCTCCATCTTCTGAAGGAGAGGAAAGGGGAAATGAAGAGGAAGAAATTCCCCCTCCTCACCATGCTAGTAGCACTTCTAGTTCCTTTAGAGAGACTTATCCCTATTTTCTAGCATAGCAGTGTGATGTGATGAATCTTGATAGAACATATAGTTCCATGCCTTTGACTAGGCCAGAGCACGTACAAAATGTTCTTGGCCTGATCCAGTATGTTCTTGAATTTTCAGTTCTTTGTCCTTATTTCTTCTTGGCTTGATGAATGGCTCTTAATCTGGTAGAGTTGTGCTTCAGATTGATGTGTATCTGATGGAAGAAAGCATGCGGATGATTAGAGGCTTGTAGTCATTGGCTCACATTCGTCCTCCCAATATGTGCTCAATGATGCAAACTGGGTATGCCATGTTGCTTTCTGAGTGTCTTTGGTTTGAACTGTGCTTAATGGTGGAATTAACACCTAATTTTGCTGACTTTTCAAGCACATCGAATGGAAACTGCTGACACTACCAAAAGAGCTTTAGAGGAAAGGATTATGAGCCCCGAATTTGAAAATCATCAGTACGATCCTCGCTTTTTCGCAAGTCAAGAAGGAAATACTGAAGGTGGCTCCTCTAGAGGTGGATCAAGGAGATCCTCACGCAAGGGGACTCGGAGTCCTAATGATGTATGACTTGTATTTTTATTTTTCCTACAAAAGAAAAGGAAATGTTCCTTAGACAATCTTGTACTATTTCCCATGTTTAGCTCTTTGTTCTTGGAGTCACCTTGGATCATGTAGAAACTTTAACTAAGACAAGTTTAGAATTCACCTGATGATGTCTTGTAATGCTAATTTAGACTTATTTGGCTTGGCTTTGCAAGAATCTGTACTTACTTGAATGAGGTGGAGTTGAATGCCCCTAGTTTAAAATGAATGCATGATTTTTGGAAATCTTGGTTACGATGATTTTTTGAAAAAAAAAATAATGGTGGTCTTTTTTTTAAAAGATAAATGAGCCATGGACGAATGCCCCTAGTTTAAAAAAAGGAGTGCATGATTTTTGGAAATCTTGACAATGATGATTTTTTTTTTTTTTTTTATTCTTTGAAAATGAATGAGGCATAGGCGAATGCCCCTAGTTTGGAACATAAATCCATGAGTCTTAAAAAAATTTGATTTGATCAATTTTTGAAAACAATGATGCAAGTGATGATTTTTGAAAACAAGTTAGTTAGACACATCAAAATGCCTTTGTTTGACCAAAAAAAAATCTTTTTGAGTGTCAAACGATCATTAAAAAAAATGTCCGAAAGCGTTAAATTGCACAAAGTTGCATGAGTGTATGATGGAGGGGTTGCGTGCCACTTGGCACGTGAGGAGTGCCATTCGGCACTTTTGGAGTGCCGTTTGGCACTTTTAGAGTGCCAAATGGCACCTGGCCACGTCATGACGTTCACGCCCTGATGGGCCGACTCCTTATGCTTTTCCAATGTGTGTTTCACGTTTTCGCGTTTTTTGAAAAAAAATTTACTTCTTTGTGATCATGAAACATTCTCCTAGTCAACTACAAACTTTCTGAAACCTATTTCAAACCTTATTAGGAATTGATGCATTTTATATAAATGAATTCTCCTATGACAAATCTCTGCATAAAAGTTAGTAAAACATAATAATCACAAGCAAAAGTCATCCATGGCTAGCAATCATAATTTTTCTCATTCAACAATTCATGAAATCAATAGACGGGTTCGTAGCTTTGATTTCAGTACTAAAACCAATTTTACGACCTACAAACTAGAGGGAATCAAGGCTCTAAGAAATGTCAAAATCAAGTGGGACTTCCTTCGTGCTGTTGTGAAATTCTGGGATCCCGAAGATCTTATGTTTCGGTTTAACATTGCTGAACTCTAATTGACAATTGAAGAATTTTCTACTATCTTAGGCTATGATCCAAGCAAAAAATCTGTAGCGGTTTCTTGTGATCCCAGGCATAACGAATCTTTATTTTATGCTCTCGGTCTTCCTACTTCCATTACTGATAGTATGATTGAAGGTCATATGGTGAATCTTCGTGCAATTATCTCTCAGCTAATTGACAAACGCACCTATGGAGTGACCGACAAAATGCAAAAAAACTTCAGTTTGGCTTTATGCATGGTGGGAAAACTTTTGCTTTGCTCTGGAAGACGCGGTTTTGTGGATGCTCGAGCCATAAGTGTTGTGAATCAAATTAAGGATAGTGATAATCCTATTTCTTTGATCTTTGGCAGAAACTCTTCTAGGATTGGATGCTATATTACATGGTGGAGAAACTCAAAACTTCTTAGGGAGTCCTTTGACTTTGTAGATATGGCTAATGGAGCGACTGGATATAATTGTCAAGCCTACAACCAGTAATTACGGGCCCTAGCAGTTTTCTTAGCAAGGCCGTAATCAAAATTGAGTGCCAAACTGAGAGTGACTGGGTGAAATTCTAAAACAAAAAATCCAGTACCTCAATTCAATGGGACCGTTATTGGTGGAAGTGTTCATCCCTTCTACTGAGGTCTATAGGATCAAACCACATTTTCCTTGTTAGGTTATGGAGGTCAACTGTCTACTTGGGAGATAGACTCTTGAGGTAATTCAAATATGAGCAAGGAATGCCTGGTTGCAAAAGAAGAAGATTCTTCACTCCTGTAGACACAAATCCTACTTCTGTACAGAACATGCTATTAGAATTGGAAATGGCTGGTCGAGTGGACCAATCTTTTGTCAAGGTTCACTTTCACAAGATAACTACCGAATACTCTAACTGGTTGATAGACAAGATTGTTGATAAGGAGGCTGAGAGGATTGCTATGAGAGAACAATTTCTCAAAGACAACCGAGAAAAACCCAATGAAGACAACTATGAATTCAAAAGAAAGGACAGGAATGATAAAGCACCTAACACAGAGGAAATCAATGATCAACAGAAAAAGAAAAGACTAAAGACAAAGTGGCCTTATTTTTTTGGCTTTGAACATGTTTATTTAGAAATTAATGTAAAAACTCTTATGTTTTGGAATTATTTTTTGGTTAAGGTGTGGGTTTTTGGATTTTGTGTGAAGATATGGTTTAATGGAATGGTTGAATTTTTGGAAATTTGGGTTAATGGACAAATGGTGGGTTTTGTGAAATTGTGACCGAACCAATGCATGGTTGCCTATGTACCCCCTTGATAGAAGGATTAGGTCTTTTTTCCCTTTATTTCCTTCTATTTGAGTAGATTGCCCTTTTGGGTTTTCAACCTACCTCTTTTTTTGTTGCCCTAACTTTTGCCTAGACTGCCCTTTTGGGTTTTCAGCCTAGCGAGCCCCTTTTTTTTTTTTTTTTTGGTCAAACCTAGGAAGGGAAATTGTAACACCCCATAATTTTGATACCAATTAAATTATTATATGTAAATTATAAAGGAGGCCTACAATTAAATGGATTAAATTGATTTGAACCTAAGATATTAAAAATAAGATAAATACTATTGGAATATGAAGCCCAAGTGAGGTGACATAAGTAAATATATGGGCCTTAATAACCCTAACCTTTTACCTTTTAAGTTACACATGTAAGTACATAAGAAAGTTTCTTTTTGTTTTCAGCCGCAACACACGATTGAGCTGTTTCCTTTCTTCTCTTCGGCTGCGCATAAATATTTCAGGTATGGTTGTCTTGCTGAAATTTTAGAAAGTTGAAAGATTTATAGAGTGGGAATTATTCTATGACTAATAATTGTCCTCACATGGGTCCGTGCATTTGTTCTTTTGGTACCAAGTAAAACAACTGGCATTCGGTTCATAAAATCTAAACCTATCATCTATATTGATGGGATAGCCGGCCATGATGATTACAATATTATAATAGGAATTGTATATATATAGCCGTATGGTCCTTCATAGGCTTTGAAATTGAATTGACCGAACTATAATATATGGCTAGAAATTGTCCCATGTTTTTGGGGAGGAATTGTGCTTGAAATTATTATGAAACTGTACATGTCAAGAATGTTTTCAAACAGTCAGTTAGACAATCTACAACCTTTGCCAACACAGGGTTTAAGTGTTGGCCTTCGGCCAATGTAGTGTAATTATGGTATGGTGCAGTGTTATTGTTTGCTCTTTGGAGCCAGTGTTGCCTCTTTGAGATTAGTGTTATTGTTCCCAATGGGAATCACCCACAAAGTATTTAGCAGCTTATGTCTTTGTTTGACTAATATTTTCCGTATCGAACTACCATTTTATTGTTACTGATCTTTATAAGTGGAAAATTGTTTATTGTCATAATATATTGTTTCTACCTATTTAGTGCATATTGGCATATTAAAGTGGTTATCATTTTATTTACTGATTACAATGTTATAGTTAAATGTTTATTCTTAACAGTTTTATAGTATATATTATATTACTGTTAAATCTATATGCAAGTGTTTTGTAAAGATTATATTTTGTCATAGATACTATTATTTTGTTTGAGAGACATCCTCATGTTATGTAGTCTCTTATTAAGCTTCTAGCTTACCCCCATTTTTCCACCCTTTCAGATTAAAGCAGTGGAATGTCTTTTGGTGGTAGAGCAGTGGAGCTATAGATTGGAGACTTCTTTGGGAGTTATGTTAGTTGATGGACTGTTTTAGTATATTTTCTTAGGATAGTGAGTTTGGCATTTGGGAAACTTTTTTTTTTTTTTTGAGATTGTATTTGGAGACTTTATTGTTAAGGTTTTTGCTTTTATGGATTTCATAGGAAAGATTTTGATTATTTGAAGTTTATTTGTGGATATTTATTTTCTTTCTGTTCCATTATATTAGTGCTAATTTTTATAAGACAGGTTATGCATCTAAATCCTTGGTATGTGTTTGGGGCGTTACAGTTATGGTATTATAGCATAGTTTTATGATTCTGTAGACTTATAGGTTTAATCTTAAGATTATTTTGGAACAAGAGTGTGATTATAAGGAATTTTAGTGTTAGAATTATTTGATCTTTCATAGTGATATATATATATATATATATATTTTTTTTTTTTTCTAGAGCGTGTAGGAATGATTGTTGTACTATCTATGTGTTGGGTTTTGACCCTTAGGAATATTTAAAATATTTACTTATGATATCTTGTTGTATTGCTTAGAAAGATGGCTCCACCAAGGAGGAACCCAGGGAATTCTCAACTGAATTCTAATGGAACCACTAATCTTCAGGCTATTATTGAAGCCATTAAGGGCTTAACCAATATAGTGCAACATCAAGTAGGAGCCACCAATCCGACTAATGCTTTAGAGAAGTTTAGAAAGCTTGGCCCTCCTACTTTCATGGGTACAAAGGATCCAATAAAGGCTGACAATTGGCTTAAAGAGATAGAAAGGCTCTTTAGAGTAATGGAAGTTAGCAATGAGCAACGAGTTATCCTTGCTGTTTTTGTACTAAAAGATGATGCATTGGAATGGTGGGAGTCCACAGAGAGGACACATGGAAGAGGAGTTATAACTTGGCAGCATTTTGTTGAGCTCTTTTGTAAGAGGTACTTTCCTGATAGTCTGATGGTGTAAAAGGAAGCTGAATTCATTCGCATAGCACAAGGTACTCAATTAGTGTATGAGTATAACGAAAATTTGCTGAATTATCCCGTTTTGCTCCACATATGGTTGACACAGAAGCAAGGAAGGCTAGGCATTTTGAAAGGGGTTTGAGGGAGGAAATTCAAGGACTGGTTTCCATGTTCAAATTGGAAACATATGTAGAGGTGGTAGATCGAGCTCTCATAGCAGAGAGAAATTGCAATCTGTTTGTTTTTAGACCCCTTAAAACAACAATTGAATTAACCTAGTTGATTAGCCAAGTGATTAACTTAGTCAAATTACGCAATTCTAGGTTAACACAATCATATAATCATATCAAGCATATAAAGCAGCGGAAATATAAAGAACACAATGATATGATGACCCAGGAAACCACACGGTAAAAACTTAGAGAGGATTTGACCTAGCTATCCTTAAGGTAAACCTGAATCCACCATGAAAGAATCGAAGTTCATACAATAGGACTTACAAGCACCCCTGTTTGACTTCCTAATGTTACCCACCAGTAGAACTTACTGACACGACCACGTGCAAGCTCCGAATCCATAGACTCCTTATTTCTTGGATTCTCCACAAGATACAAGCTCCCTGCTTGTGTTTCTTTAAGCTCCAATGGCAGCAACTGAGTTGATCGTCAAGGTGAAATAGAATCTTCTCCTTGAAAACCCTAAGCTTTGTGTAAAGGAAAGTTCTTTTAGATCTCACAAGAGATTTACACAAAACAGAAAATATGAGCAACAATACAACCAGAGCTACTCTCAAAACGTGGCTAGGGTTTTGCCTTATATACCTAGGGCAAAAACATAAAACCCTAAACATTTAATAAGATAGGGCTGAGTTGGAAATTCTGCAAAAAAAAAACATTCTGGCCGACTTTTGATCGATCGAGTCTATCCTTCGATCGATCGAGCCAGGCCAAAATGTACTAACACATCTGCAGCCTCTCGATTCCAACTTTACATAAATTACACAACTTTGAGTAAGCCTAAACAAGACTAAAATATTATTTTGATCATGGTTTGCCAACATAACATATAAGAGTTCCAAATACATAAAGTCCTTAGTCTTTAGAACCTAACACAATCATTTCTCAAAGGCCAATGACCTAGAAAGGAAGCCAAATCAGAGTAATTTTCTTAAGGGAAGGTCTAGTGAAAGTTCATTCGAGAAGTAAAGGGTGCCTAATTCAAATAAGAAGGCACATAAGACTTGTCCAAGATGTGGAAAGGCTCATAGTGGAACATGTTATTTGGCATTAGAGGCGTGTTTTAAATGTGGCAAGACTGGACACTTCATCAAGGATTGTCCAAATTTGCGAGCTGAACAAACTACCAATGCAAATGGGAGCCAACAAAAACCCAAGGTTCAAGGTCGAGTTTTTGCTTTGACTAAACAGGATGCCAAGGCATCCCCATCAATGGTTTTAGGTACACTTCTTGTTTCTGGCCAACATGCACAAGTGTTATTTGATTCTGGTTCAACCCATTCTTTCATCTCACATAGACTTGCACAAAGGCTAAACATGGAACCTAAGAGTTTAAATTATGAATTGTGTGTTGCTACACCTTCTGGACAGCAAATGAATACCCATAAAGTGTATAAGTCTTGTAATGTTTTAGTCTCTGGGAGGGAATTAGAAGCAAATCTTATGTTGCTGGATATGTTTGAGTTTGATGTGATTTTAAGGATGGATTGGTTATCTACTTTTTATGCTTCCATAGAGTGTTTTGGGAAGAAGGTAGTATTTAGAATTCTTGGGGAGCCAGAATTCTTCTTTGAAGGAGATCGTGTGGTGAAACCACCTTTATTGGTTTCAACAATGCAAGCAAGACGATTGTTTAGGAAGGGTTGTGAAGGGTTCCTTGTTTGTGCTTTGAAGGGTGATAAAATAGAATTAAAAGTTGAAGACATCCTAGTGGTGAAAGAGTTTCCAAATGTGTTCTCTGAGGACTTACCTGGATTAACCCCTGACAAGGAGGTTGAATTCACTATTGACCTAGTACCTAGTATTGGCCTAATTTCCAAAGAACCTTATAGAATGGCCTCTATAGAGCTCAAAGAATTGAAGGAACAATTGCAAGACTTGCTTGATAAAGGCTTTATTCGGCCTAGTGCTTCCCCTTGGGGTGCTTCGGTGTTGTTTGTTAAGAAGAAGGATGGCAATATGCGGTTGTGCATTGACTATAGGGAGTTGAATAAGGTAACCATAAGAAACAAATATCCTTTGCCACAAATTGATGATTTGTTTGATCAGCTTCAAGGCGCTCAAGTCTTCTTTAAAATTAACTTGAGATCGGGTTATCATCAGTTGAGAGTTAAGGAGGATGACATACCAAAGACAGCTTTTCGAACTAGGTATGGTCATTATGAGTTCTTAGGGATGCCGTTTGGTCTGACTAATGCTCCAGCTATTTTTATGGACTTGATGAATAGGGTATTTCATGAGTACTTGGATCGGTTTGTTATTGTTTTCATTGATGACGTTTTGGTTTACTCTAAAAGCCAAGAAGAGCATGAGGAACACTTGAGAATGGTTTTTCAAATTTTAAGAGACAAGAAGTTGTATGCTAAATTGAAAAAGTGTGAGTTTTGGTCGAATCAAGTGGTGTTCTTAGGACATGTGATCTCTAGAGATGGAATTACCATGAACCCTAGTAAGATTGAAGTTGTATTGAATTGGGCTGTCCTAACTAATGTAAGTGAGGTAAGAAGTTTTTTGGGCCTAGCAAGTTATTATAGAAGATTTGTGGAAGGATTTTCTAGAATTGCAACTCCTTTGACTCGATTAACTTGAAAAAATGCAAAGTTTGACTAGACAGAAGAATGTGAAAGAAGTTTCCAAGAGTTGAAGCAATAGTTAGTTTCTGCACCAGTATTGACTATTCCATCTACTTCTGGTGGTTTTGTGATATATAGTGATGCATCTCGTAAGGGTCTTGGTTGTGTTCTAATGCAACACAGGAAGGTGGTTGCTTATGCCTTTTGACAACTAAAGAATTATGAACAGAATTATCCAACTCATGATTTGGATTTGGCAGCAGTGGTTTTTGCATTGAAGATTTGGAGGCATTACTTATATGGTGAGAGATGTGAAATATACACTGACCATAAAAGTTTGAAGTACATATACACTAAAAAAGAATTAAATTTGAGGCAACAGTGATGGCTAGAATTAATTAAAAACTATGACTGTTCTATAAATTACCATCCTGGTAAAGCCAATGTTGTGGCTAATGCACTTAGTCGAAAGTCATATGGCTTCTCAACTACATTGTTAACTACTCAGAATCATATTATTGTTGATCTTCAGAAACTTGGAGTAGACATAGTGACTGGAGACTCCCAATTCTACCTGACAAGTTTAAGTGTACAACCAACTCTAATTGATAAGATCGGAGCTGCTCAAAGTGGTGACTCTCAATTATTGAAGATCATGGAACAAGTATGTGGTGGAAGTAGACTTGATTTTAATATCTCTAATAATGGTGTTTTGAGGTTTGGTAATAGGCTTTATATGCTTAATGATTCATTGATTAAAAGAGAGATATTGGAGGAGGCCCATCGTTTGCCTTATACAATGCATCCGGGTAGTACTAAGATGTATCATGACCTTCGAGAAGTTTATTGGTGGATCAACATGAAAAGAGAAATTGCTCAATTTGTGGAACAATGCATGATTTGCCAACAAGTCAAAGTGGAACATCAGAGGCCATCAGGGTTGCTACAACCTTTGTCTATACCTGAGAGGAAGTGGGAGTATATCACCATGGACTTTGTGTATCGGTTACCAAGATCACTTAAGAATCATGATGCTATTTGGGTGGTAATGGATAGGTTGACCAAATCTGCCCACTTCATTCCAATTAGAATGAACTACTCTCTTGACAAACTGGCTGAACTTTATATTAATGAGATTATGAGGCTACATGGAGTGCCAGCTTCTATTGTATCTAATAGAGATTCGAGATTCACTTCAGGGTTCTGGAATAGCTTCCAAAAAGCCTTGGGTACTAAGTTGGACTTTAGTACCGCTTGCCACACTCAAACGGATGGACAGTCCGAGAGAACTATCCAAACTTTAGAAGACATGTTGAGAGCTTGTGCCTCGGATTTCAAGGGTAGTTGGAATGACCATTTGACTTTGGTGGAGTTTGCTTATAACAATAGCTATCACTCTAGTATTAAGATGGCACCTTATGAGGCTTTGTATGGGAGAAAGTGTAGATCCTCAGTTTGTTGGGATAAGGTTGAAGAGAGGAGAATCTTGGGTCCTGAGATTGTTCGAAGGACCAGTGAAAAGATTGATGTGATTCGGGAAAGATTGCGTGCAGCTCAAAGTAGACAGAAAAGTTATGTTGATCCACGGAGAAGAGAAGTGAAATTTGAAATAGGAGACATGGTTTTCATTCGAGTGGCACCTATGAAAGGAGTTGTGAGGTTTGGCAAGAAGGGTAAATTAAGCCCTAGGTATGTGAGGCCCTTTGAAATTTTGGAAAGAGTTGGTTCTGTTGCTTACCGTCTTGCTTTACCACCGGCTTTGTCAAGGTTACATAACGTTTTCCATGTATCTATGTTGAGAAGGTATGTCCCTGATCCTTCTCATATTTTGAGTTATGAGCCACTTCAAGTCAAAGAGAACTTGTCCTATGAGGAAGTTCCAATTCATATTTTAGATCATAAAGAGCAAGTGCTACGTAATAAGACTATACATTTGGTCAAAGTATTATGGAGGAATCATTCCATAGAAGAAGCTTCATGGGAGCGTAAAGATGAAATGCAATCCAAATATCCCCAGCTATTTCAAAATTGAGGTATGTTTTGAAATTTCGAGGACGAAATTTTTTAAGGGGGGAAGGATACACCCCATAATTTTGATACTAATTAAATTATTATACGTAAATTATAAGGGAGGCCTACAATTAAATGGATTAAATTGATTTGGGCCTAAGATATTAAAAATAAGATAAATACTATTGGAATATGAAGCCCAAGTGAGGTGACATAAGTAAATATATGGGCCTTAATAACCCTAACCTTTTACCTTTTAAGTTACACATGTAAGTACATAAGAAAGTTTCTTTTTGTTTTCAGCCGCAACACACGATTGAGCTGTTTCCTTTCTTCTCTTCGACTGCTCATAAATATTTCAGGTATGGTTGTCTTGCTGAAATTTTAGAAAGTTGAAAGATTTATAGAGTGGGAATTATTCTATGGCTAATAATTGTCCTCACATGGGTCCATGCATTTGTTCTTTTGGTACCAAGTAAAACAACTGGCATTGGGTTCTTAAAATCTAAACCTATCATCTATATTGATGGGATAGCCGGCCATGATGATTACAATATTATAATAGGAATTGTATATATATAGCCGTATGGTCCTCCATAGGCTTTGAAATTGAATTGACCGAACTATAATATATGGCTAGAAATTGTCCCATGTTTTTGGGGAGGAATTGTGCTTGAAATTGCTTTAATAGCTAAAAGGACAATAGGCATGACTTCATAAAATCAAACATATCAATATATTAATGTAGAAGGACTTCTAGGCATACTTTCTGATCTCAACAACCCTCACTTATCCTTATATCATGGGAAAGGATGTCCTACGGTTATTATTATATTAGAATAGGAGTGATGGATATAGCTAGATGACAAGAAAGGATGTGAATTGTAGCGTGATGAGATTTCCTTTATTCGGCCATTTTGAAGTCTTGAATATCCATGATTATATCAATGAAAAAAAAAATTCGGATTAGGCAGTAGTATTTTTAAGTCCAAAAACCTGATCAAAGCTGAAAGTGTACTGGATAGTTAAGTGAATAAATAGAGGATTTTGAATATATCAATATTGTCTAGGATAAAACCGTTTAAGTGTAAAAATAGATTTTTTAAGTGGGAAATCGTGTATTGATGGACCTATCTTTGGTATTATTTAAGTTCTCGTTGACATCGTTTTGAACAATTATTATTATTATTATTATTATTATTATTATTATTATTATTATTATTATGTTTGAGAAAGAATTTCAAACAATTGAAGTAAAGCTTGATTTAGCAACTAGTGGTAAGTAGACTACAGATCACAACGTCTCTCAAGACGGTTATATTTATGTATATATTTTTGGTAAAAATATATTTATATATACATAATTGCAAAAGTGAAGTTTCAAAAACTTATACCATTGAAAATGCATAATATATACTAGAATTTTATTATTTATTGTATATTATTATGAAACTGTACATGTCAAGAATGTTTTCAAACAGTTAGTTAGATAGTTTGTAACCTTTGCCAACACAGGGTTAAGTGTTGGCCTTTGGCCGATGTAGTGTTATTGTGGTGTGGTGCAGTGTTATTGTTTACTCTTTAGAGCCAGTGTTGCCTCTTTGAGGTTAGTGTTATTGTTCCCAATGGGAATCACCCACCAAGTGTTTAGCAACTTATGTCTTTGTCTAACTAATGTTTTCCATATCGAACTTCCGTTTTATTGTTAATGATCTTTATAAGTGGAAAATTTTTTATTGTCAAAATATATTGTTTCTACCTATTTAGTGCATATTGGCATATTAAAGTGGTTATCATTTTATTTACTGATTATAGTGTTATAGTTAAATGTTTTATTCTTAAAGTTTTATAGTATATATTATATTATTGTTAAATCTATATGCAAGTGTTTTGTAAAGAATATATTTTATCACAGATACTATTATTTTGTTTGAGAGACATCCTCATGTTATGTAGTCTTTTATTAAGCTTCTAGCTCACCCCCATTTTTCCTCCCTTTCAGATTAGAGCAGTAGAATGTCTTTTGGTGGTAGAGCAGTGGAGCTATAGATTGGAGACTTCTTTAGGAGTTACGTTAGTTGATGGACTGTTTTAGTATATTTTCTTAGGATAGTGAGTTTGGCATTTAGGAAACTTTTTTTTTTTGAGATTGTATTTGGAGACTTTATTGTTAAGGTTTTTGCTTTTATGGATTTCATAGGAAAGATTTTGATTATTTGAAGTTTATTTGTGGATATTTAATTTCTTTCTGTTCCATTATATTAGTGCTGATTTTTATAAGACATGTTATGCATCTAAATCCTTGGTATGGGTTTGGGGCGTTACAGAAATAACATAATTTACAACCACTTCAGACGTGGTGCTTTCAGACTATCACCTCAGACGTGATATTTCTTCAGTTGAAGTCCATCAACCTTATTGCTCCCTTAGAGTATATATGTTTGATAATGTATGGGCCTGCCCAATTTTGCTTGAACTTCCCGTTTGCATCTTGAATCGAGGCTCGTATTTCCTTCAACACTAAATCCCCCAATTTCAAATCTCTGGTTCTAACTTTCTTGTCAAAAGCTTTCCTAAGCCTTCTTTGGTAACCTTGAATATGATACAAGGCTTTGAGCCTTTTCTCATCTAGCATGCACAACTTATCATATCTACTTTATAACTAATTTGCTCCTAGGATTTCACTTTCTAGTACTGTCCTTAATGAACAGACACCCATCTCAATGGGAAAGACTGCTTCCATCCCATACACCAATGAATAAGGAGTGGTTCTTGTAGAAGATCGAATTGATGTTATATACCCCTAGAGTGCGTAGGGAAACTGTAGGTGCCAGTCCTTGTAGTTCTTTGTGCTCTTCTTCAAGATTCACCTTATGTTTTTATTAGTAGCCTCAATTGCTCCATTGGTTTGAGGACGGTAAGGTGAAGACTTATGGTGTTGAATGTTGAACTATAGTAGTAGCTTCTCTGTTTCTCCTTTAAAATGCTACTCATTATCAGAGATAATTTCATGTGATACCTCGTATCTGCATATGATCTTGGTCTGGATGAATTCAACAACTTTCTTTGAATTTAGATTCTTGTATAAGGCAGCTTTTACCCATTTAGTGAAGTGATAAGCCAAGAATGTATTGATACCTTGTGATATATTAATTGATTAATTAGCCAAGTTTATTAATTAATCAAATTAACATGTAAAGCACGAGGTAGCACAAACAAATCACCAATTATCTAAAGTATGTAGCAGAAAATAATTGACACAATGATTTGTCTACGAATGGGCAAAACCTACACGGAAAAAACCCCACCGGATGATTTTAAGGTTACCACTCCTGAGAATCCACTATTATTAAAACAAGCGGTTACAAGTAAAGGAATCCTAGTACCTTATACCAACCTACAGTTGAACTCTTACCCCAATACCCAATTGGACTTGTTCTATAGTGACAATCTCTCATTTTTAATGCACGGCTCCCAATATGTGACTAACCAATTGCGTGGATCCCAGTACGTGACTTAATCACCAACTTGAGAAGGATGTTGGCTACAAAGTTCTTCAATTCATCACACGATGAAGATCATGAAGTTGCTTGGTCACAAAACTCTATGGTGTACAAACACAGCAGCTTCTTTAAGAGAAAGAAGAACTAGGGCATACTAGGTTTCCGGTCATACTTTTCTTCACACTTGTGGAATTATGCTCTTGTGTAACTGTGTGTCACCTTTTACGGCCCTTAAAATAATCCTTATATATGTTTAGGGTTGTGAGAAAAGAAAGCCCAAACATACATTCACGAATTGGATGAAAATTAGCTCTGAAAAACTGAACTTCATAAATCTCGATAGATAGCCATCTATCGAGGTAGCTGTCGAGCCATTGGCTTCAACAGATTTTAAACCTTGATAGATGCTAGCTGTCAAGCTTTAAAATCCAGCACTTTCTCACTTGATTCTTGGACAGACTTGTATGGCTTTAACACTTAAACTTGAAACCTTGCTCCTTGAAGTATTAAACACATCTTAGATCTACCCAATTACAAGTAAAGTGTATTTTGTCAAAGAATTAGCCAATTAAATAAAATGTTGACATATATTCCTAACATTGAATCACATATGTCCTAACATGAAGTAATCAATGAATACGAGTATGAATTCATGGCCATTAGATGTTGTAGGGTGAATCTTCCCAATAGTATCTATCCCCCATGTAGAGAATGGCAAGGGTGATGTCATGGTATGTAGTGGCATGGGTGGCGTGTGCTTTAGATCTCCATGGACTTGACATTAATGACATTTTCGAACATGAGCCACATAGTCGGCTTCCATAGTAGTCCAATAGTAACCTTGTCTCATTATCTTCCTTCACAACATGTGTGCATTCATATGTGGTCCATAGTTTGACTCATGAACCTTTTCAATTATTTGCTATGCTTCCTTAGCGGTTACACAGAGGAGATGAATTACATCATATGATCTTTTGTAAAGCCTTTCACCACAAATAATGTAATTAGTAGACAACCTCTGGATGGTTAATTGGTCGTTCTTTTTTGTAAACTTAGGGTATGTTCCATCCTTGAGGTATTGTAGGATGTTTGAATACCATTCACCTTTCTCATTCTTTCTCTCATCCTCTTCTATTATCATGCAGTAGCTTGGTTCTTCTTTTTGTTCCAACACTATCGATCTAGCTTCATCTTCTTTTGACCCATCTATCATGGATGCCATGATTACTAAAGCATCTGCAATCTGATTCTACATCCTCGGCATATACTGATATTGAATCTTGCTAAATTTTGATGCCCACTTCCTGAAGACATTCATGATAAGGCATTAGCCTTTCTTCTTTGATCTTCCATTTATTATGAATCTGGGAGATTATCAAAGCTGAGTTACCATACACCTCTAACTCTTTCACCCCTAGACCTAGGGCTGCTTGTAACCCTATAATGCAAGCTTCATATTCAGTGGCATTGTTAATGGCAAGAAAGTTGAGTCTACCAGAAAATGAAATGTGTGTCCTTTTTGGAGAAATTAAGAGAACTCTAATTCCAATTCCATTTTGATTTGTTGCTCCATCAAAATACATCTTCTATGGTTCTACCTTGATCCCCATGATGTCTTCATCTGGAAAGTCCCCTTGAATCTCTTCAACTTCTTCTGGTGAACAATGGGCTAAGTGATCGGCAATTGCTCTCCCTTTTATAGATTTCTGGGTCATATATTTAATATCAAATTCTGACAAAAGAAAAACACATTTAGTAGTCTTCCCATCTTGCACGAGTTTTACCCTTAAGTACTTCAAAGGATCCATTCTTGCAATCAACAAAACCTAGTAAACAATCATATAATGTCTAAGTTTACGGGTTGCCCACACAAGTGCTACATGTCTTCTCTAATGGTGAATACTTCTCTTTATAAGGCATCATCTTCTTGCTGATGTAGTATATTGCATTCTCCTTTTTAGTCTCCTCTATGTATTGAGCAAGTAGAGCCCCCATTGTTGTATCTGTAGTGGTGAGATACAATAACAATGGCTTTTTGGGTACTGGTGGGACAAGTATTGGTGGCTTCATCAGATAGTTCTTGATCTTCTCAAAGGCTTCTTACCATTGTTCATTCCACATTGTTGGGTCCTCCTTCTTAAGCAGTCAGAAGATTGGTTCACATGTCATAGTGAGTTGGGCTATGAACTTGCTAATGTACTGTATCCTCTCCAGAAATCCTCGGATCACCTTTTCAGTTCTTGGAGGCTTCATCTCTACAATTGCCTTGATTTTCTTAGGATCAACTTCCATTCCCCTCTAACATACTATAAACCTTAGCAATTTTCTGGATGTGACTCCGAAAGTACACTTCTTTGGATTCAACCGCAGCTTGTAAAGCCGAATTCTTTCGAGGAACTTCCTCAAAGCAGGTATGTGCCCTTTACGGTCTTTAGGCTTCACTATCATATTATCAACATAAACCTCTACTACTTTATGGATCAAATCATGCAACAAAGTAGTGGATGCACATTGATAAGTTGCACCAGCATTTTTAAGGCCAAATGACATAACCTTATAGCAGTACGTCCCCCATGGTGTAATAAAGGAAGTTTTCTCCATATCTTTTAGAGCCAGCTTAATATAATTGTATCCTAAAAATCCCTCCATTAATGATAACAAAACATGACCTACTGTGTTGTCAACTAGGACGTTAATGTGAGGCAATGGAAAGTCATCTTTAGGGCTGGCCTTATTCGGATCTCGAAAATCTACACACATTCTGACCTTCCTATTCTTCTTTAGTACTAGAACCACATTAGCTAACCACTCTGGATAGTTGACCACTCTCAAGAATCTTGCATTGTACTGTTACTCCACTTCTTCCTTGATCATGAGAGTCCATTCTGGCTTTATTCTTCTTAACTTCTACTTGACTGGCTTCATGGTTGGATTTTTTGAAATACAATGTTGTACTATCTCTATATCAATCCCAAGCATGTCTTCATATGACCAC
The DNA here is from genome assembly GCA_023621385.1 of Quercus gilva. Lineage (NCBI taxonomy): Eukaryota > Viridiplantae > Streptophyta > Magnoliopsida > Fagales > Fagaceae > Quercus > Quercus gilva. Next base: position 58,843,045 of record CM042473.1, on the reverse strand, counting down.
GCAAAGACCTCTTTGAATTCAATCAACAGTGCCACTAATGCATTTTTCTCTAAGGTGGTTAGGGTATTGCCTACTTGTATTATTTTAGGTTCATCATCAATTTCCAGGTTAACAAGTTGGGTTTCTTCTTTTATGGGTTCTAGGTGTCCATGTTTTAATTCCTTTTTATTAAGAGTTTCTTTACCAATTTTAAAAATAAAAACATTCAAAGCCAACAAATAAGCAGAATCAGAAATCATATTATAAGGAAAAGATTTCTCAACAGACTCAATAGACTTAACTAAATCAGACTCAACTGGAAAACTATCACAAACAAACTTAACAAGGATAGAAAACACTAGCAGAAATAGACTCAATAGGAACAGAAACAATGTTCTTGGCAGGAGTGACTGGCTTGGTCGTGTTGATCTTCTTGGCAAAAGTGACTGACTTGACAATCTTGATCTTCCTCACGGAGCCCTTTTTGGGGTGGGTGGCTCCCTCCCATGCCTAGTTCTTCAACTTGGTCGTGGCTTTCACAATGGCAGATGGCTCCTAATAAGGTCCTTCTTCCCTCTGCATCAGTACCAAGGGATCTACATCCATATAATCTGTAGCTTCTTCTTCAATTTCCATGTCTATGGGCTTATCGCTCATAAAAGCATCCAGGCACTCCATGCTATCCATCCATTCATCAAACAGGTCGTGCTTGCCTCTGGTGCCCAAGTAGGTGGGTTGAGGGAGATGTTTTGACTTGTCTCCTTCCATCCTCTCATCATTACGTTTAGCATTCTCAAGTGTCATAATTCTGAGACTGTAGACCATCAATTTTTTGTATAGAGTGGCCAATTTGGCATCTATGTCATCCTCCTCTTTAGTATGTGAGGTTGGTGAACTTGGTTCTGAATCATAATATGACCCCAATTATGGAACTTCTCTTCCATGCTTGTCATACCTAGGGCCAAAGCTTGAGCTGACATTAGTGATGTCACTCCAATCTGAAAGGTGCCTATAGAGATATTCATCATAATAGATTTGATTGGCTTGTGCATTCTCCTTTCTTGCATTCTCTAACACATTTATCAGCCTGTATTGATTACTATCAGTGTCGCTCCACTTGTTGGCTTCGGCGTTGTCTTCTATCTCTTAATCATAATAGTCCACATTACTATCATATTCCTTATAGAATAGGTCTGCATCTTCATCTTCTCTATCACTAAGGGGTTCACCCTGATCATCACCACTACTGCAGTTGGCATCACTATCGGTGCTGCTATCATCATCATCATGTCCACTATCATTGCTACTGCTGTCACTACTACTATGAGCTTAATTTATCATATTCCTGATTGGCTCTTAATTTATATGGGTTTTTCAATGCATGCTGGCAGGCCTCGTACTATTCCTATTCTTCTATGTTGCAAATAGGATCTCCAAGAAATGTAGTCATGGCATCAAGATCCATGTGATCTGCTCAATTAGTAGGAACTCAAGTTATGTCTTCTTTCTTCAATTCTGGAACCTTGTTGTGGCAATCAAGTAGTATCTCGAACCCAGGCACCATTGTCTTTGTTATAAGATCAAATCTCAGTTCAGGGAATCCCCAATAACGTTGACTTTCTCCAGCTTTTATAAACTTCCCATCCAGTGTAGAAGTGTAGGGTTTCAGAGGTTCTGGAGGCCAAGGAAGTCCTTTTACTTTGGCTTTGGCTTGAGCCATCTTTCTCACTTCCATCTCTAACAAATCATCATCAATGGGCTTGTAGCCTAGCCCAAAAGGTGGTGTGGCAGTGAGAATCATCAAGACTTGAATAATAGGCTTCTTCACAGTTCTCCCCAAGTTCATACCCGGAAGGTAGTTCATTTTTCTCGTCATTGCTACCACATTGTTGTTGCTATAGAGAGCAAAGCCCATTGGGATTTTCTCCACTTCTTTTTTTCTCCTTTCAAAACTAGGCTTCTCAATCTCAATGCCATCCAAGGTCAATGGCTCTTTCTCAGAATCAATATCAAAAAAAGGCTTAGGCACAGTTAGAGTATCCCTATAGATGGTCACAATAGCTTTTCCATGTGGAAACCGAACCTTTTGATATAAGGAAGAAGGTACCACTTCTGTGTTATGAATTCATGGTCACCTAAGGAGCATATTAAAGCATGAGACTATATTAAGGACCTGAAAGTCCACCTTCTTGATCATTGGTCTGATGTTAAGCTCTAATGTTATGGTTCCCAAAACCTCTCTACTACTATTGTCGTATGCCCTCACATGTTGATCAATAGGCATAAGGTCTTCAATGCAAAGGCCCAGATAACTTGTGGTCTTTAAAAGACATACGTTTAGAGCACTTCCATCATTTATCAAAACCATCAGTATCCTTTTCCCTATGGCATCTACAGTGATATGTAACGGGTTATTGTGGTGCTTTCCCTTCTTGGTCAGATCCTTATCAGAATAGGAAATGGTGAGTTCCCTATTTATGGACCCAATTATAGCATTCAAATCTTGGGAGGTTGTGGTTGTAGGGACTTGGATTTGGTTGAGCAGGTCTACTAGGTTTTGACAGTGTTTGTATGAGGCCATAAGTAAACCCCACAAGGATATGTTAGCTTGTGTCTTCAGTAGTTGCTTGAGGACTTCATCTTCTTCGACAGGTGTTTGTTGGGTAGATCTGTTTAGGGCTTCCACTGGGTTGACGGCCTCCAAATATAGGGGTTTGAAGTGTCTCCCCCCACTTGTGTGTGTTTGGTTGTTTACTTAGGGTTTGAAGTGTCTCCCCCCATTTGTGGGTGTTTGGTAATTTTCAGGTTCTGGCACTTTATTCCATATGTCATATCCTGTAGTGGTAGTAGATGTCCTATCCATTAATTCTTTCCATGTCATCATAAAGCATTCGGGTAGGTCATAGATCAAGTCAGATGGGTCTTCCTCAATTTCTTCTTCGGTCATCAAGCAATTAATCCTTGGTCCTTTCCCAAAATTGTGATTGGGCAAGGGATTATTAGTGATGCTAGGCCTTGTAGGTAGCACAATCACCTTGTTATCTATTAGGTCTTGAACTGCATAACGAAAGGTAAAACAATGGTCAGTGTCATGACCAGGGCCTTGGTGGTAAGCACATCTTTTATTCACATCAAACCTTAAGGGGTTTGGAATTGGTTTTGGGTCTAAGGGTTTCAGCAACCCTTTTGCTTTTAACTTGTCAAACACTTGGCTTATGAGCATGTACAACTCATGAAATTCCCTCTTAAGTTTGGGTACTTATGGTACTTGCACAAGTGCAATAGGTGCAATCAATTGATAAGGATCATTTTTATGGATGTTGGAAATTTCTGCAGCCTTAAAATTAGATCCTACATTCTTTTTAAACCTTGGTGGGTCATCTGTCTTTATAGTTCCATTGTTTATTGCATCCTCAATTTGGGTTCCAGCAGCAATCAAAGTTTTAAAATTAGAAAAGTATTGTGCAAGCAAATATTTGGGGTATACAGGCAATAAATTCTTTACAACCATGGCTAACTGTTCCTCCTAACTTGGCCTACTTATCATCAGTGCTACCTTGGCTCTTCACTTGGTAATGAAAGTAGAGAAAGATTCTTTCGGTTCTTGCTTGGTGGTCTCAAGGTCTCTCCTTGTGATGTCCGCTTCTATATTGTACTTGTATTGCTTATGAAACTCTTGGCAGATGTCCTCCTAATTTCTTGCCCTTACATCATCTAGATTAAGCAATCACCTAAAAGCGGCTCCGATCAGTGTGTTTTGGAACATCGGAGCAAGTACTTCTTCAATCGCGCCTAAGGACTGCATAGCCCTCATATACATCTTCAGATGGGACTTCAGGCAGCCGGTCCTATCAAACTTGTTCAAGGTTGGCATTTTGAACTTGGGAGGCAGCTTTACATTAGGGAAGAGTGAGAAGGAATCATAGTTCATAAAGTCTTCCATCTTACAGGCTCTTTTAATCATCTCCTCCATTTTATTCATCCTCTCATTGATCTTCTTCTCACTCTCTACGGCTGGTGGATCATGATCAGTCTTGTCCTCCTCTTGATTACTCTTCGAATTTTGAAACTGTTGTATCATACGATTCATGTCTTCCCTCAGCTGAATCTGACTAGATACCATGGTTTTGAGTAGCTTTTAGGTGTTTATGGGTTCTTCTGTGTTTGGGTGTTCTCCCTCTTCTGCCATACTGCTAGGAGTTTCAAACTTTTTGTGGCTTGAACTATCTTAAAGGTCAAAGATTTGGTTGTGATGTTGCAGCAATGGAGTTTCTTCTATGCTTGAAGGCTGCAGTATTGTAATGGGAGTGATAGGCTTGGAACTAGAGCTACTGGCTTGAGTGTCGGGCTTAGGTTCTCTTTATAGCCTTCCTTTAGATCTTGACCAGATTCTCCCCTAATGATAGGCTTGGTCGGGTTAATCAAAGCTAAGACCCCATCTGTATCCATCAATCAACCAAAACAAACACACACAATATGCAATGCAATTTTAACTGGGACCGACCTAAGGATAGGTCCTAAGTCATTAAGTTGTAGGGTGGGTTTGTTGTTTCATTGTTTCCCATAGCTAGGACATTACATCTCCTAACTTGTAATGTAATGAATATTGCATTGGTCCGAACGACATGGTTTGTCCCTTACAATCAATAGGAAATGATCTAGTGACTTTAGGCTATAAGTTGGTGAGTTCGACACTGGGTACCCGAATCTAATGAAGACCAGTGATCTATGGTTACTACCATTACAAGTTGTTGAAAAGGGGTGCATACATTATTGTTTGGATGGCACACGCTATGACAGTTAGGGAAAGATTTTAACAAACAATACAAACAACAAAATACCTTACACCAAAATATTGTACAACATCTTATCAACCGTAAATAAACAAACAAACAAACAACAATATCATACAAGACCATGCAAAATAGAGGTACACGTTTGGTCACTTAAGTCTAATACGAAGTTTAGCCCTTGACATACCTAGTAGAGTTGCCACTGTGAGAGATCGGGAAATTGCCTAAAAAAAGAGAGAGATTTTTGAGTGCTTTTTGAGGCACCTTTCTTTTTAGGTAAGTGGTGGGAAGTCGCTAATTATTTTTTATACAAAAAAAAAAAAAAAAAAAAAAAAAAAAAAAAAACCTAGATACAACATGACTAAATAGCATCCTTTCATTGATTGAATCAAAATTTACATAATTGAAAATTTGAAAATTAGATGGCTCTAGGTCCTAGTTACAATCTAACGAAAATACATGACTTCTTGTCCTAGTTACATTTTTCCCAAAATAAAAGAAAAGACAAGGCTTAGATCTACTTATCGAAAAACCTAAATTCAGAGACTAGGTTATGAAATGGGAAGATGTTAGGCACCCATTCCGCCCGAACAGAGTCTAGTCTTCTAGACTCTTGTGACCTATGTACCTTTTTATGCATACTATGAAGGATATGTTGAGCATGTAAAACAAGATTTAAATCACATAAATTTATCTATGAATGAATCCTCTTCTTTGTTTGTTTGTTTGTTTGTTTGTTTTGTTTTTTTTTTATTTAAATCAGATCTGTTTTAATGATTAAAAATTTTGATTTTGGTTTGTAAAAAAATCAAATCTATTTTTGTATGTGTAAAAAAAAAAAAAAAAAGGTTTTTCGAGAGAAAATTCAGATCTGTTTTGGTGATTAAAAGAAATTGATTTTGGTTTGTAAAAAAAATCAGATCTGTTTTTAAGAATTAAAAAAAAAATGATTTTAACTTTGTAAAAGATCAGATCTGTTTTGTGATAATAATAAAAAATGGTTTTTAATAACAGAAAAATCAGATTTATTTTTATATGTTCAAAAAATATGGAAAAGATTTTTTTGAAGAGAATTTCACTCATAACATAAATTTATGCTACATAAATTAAACAAAACAAACAACCATAAACACAATCATGCATAATTTTTCTTTGTTTCAAAATCTGCATATGTTTAAAAAATCAGATTTGTATCTAAGAAAGATACAAATCAGTTTTCGATTGGAGAAAAATTCATATCTGCATCTAATGAAGACGCATATCTATTTTTGATTAAGAAAAATCCAGATCTACATCTAAGATAGATGCAGATCCATTTTTTATTAAGAAAAATTCAGATCTATATCTAAGAAAGATGCAGATTTGTTTTTTAATTAAGAAAAATTTAGATCTACATCTAAGAAAGATGCATATCTGTTTTTTTGATTAAGAAAAAAAAAAAAAAAAAAAAAAGGAAAGGAAAATGTGATTGAAATCAACCTCTTGCATGAAGCACTCCTTGTTCTTGAAAGGATATTTTAGGGTTCAAAGAAATCTATTTAATTATCTTTGAAATCTAAAAACCCTAATTTCAACAACAAATATTAGAGAGGGGATCTGCAAATTTGAGTAATTTGAGAGCCTAAAAGTGTGTGTCTCTCAGAGTGTCCAAAAGGTCTCTTGAATTATAAGATCCAGTCTCTATTTATAGAGGTGGAAAAACTCTAAAAAATAGGCATGGACGATTAAAATGCGAATTTGGTTGCATCCTTCCATGAAAAGGTCGAAAATGGTATGCCTTATCGTCACCCAAAAGGAGTAGGGCCAAGGCCCAAAAGGGGCCACTCGACACTTTTAAAGTGCCGTTCCACACTCCAAAAGTGCCAAATGGTGCTCTTGGATGTTGAACGTTCTTTCGTGTTCAGGTGCGTTTTGGACTCTCTTTTTAAGGTTTTTTGATCCGGTCCTTATACCTAGACGTGTTGTCATCCTTAGTCTATGATTTTTTATCTCTTTTCTGGATAATTCAGGCTTTTTTAGGAATAATTATCTTGTAGATAAATACCCTAAATTAAATCTTGATAACGTTCAGATTATCCACAATTTTATTGTTATCCAATCATCCATTTTATTCCTATGCAAACAATCCTATTTTAAACACTAAGTATCAGCCAATCATGGAATTATTTAATTAATTTTAATTGTTTAACCAATTAGAATTAATTTAAATTAAACGTGTGTGGTCGACTCTACCTAGACACAATGCATACAGATCGTGCAAACTTAATCATGCGATATCTTTCGATCTGATGGTCTGATTTGGAAAACGAACACACTATTGCAACCATTAGAATCTCAAGATCATTTTTATGGTATACAATGAACAAATTAATGCATGTAATGCCAAAACAAATTGATGCATGTAATGCAATCATGATTTTCGAGGTATATAAATGATCATTCCAATTATTTTCCTTAATTAAATTATGGGTGCAAAATCGAGTGTCTACAGTATTCTGATAATTTTAGAGGGTTTCAAGGGGGTATTTTGGTCATTTTTTAGGTTTCGATGGTATTTCAGTAATTTTTTTGGGTTTCAAGTGTATTAAGGTAATTTTTTTAGGTCCTAAGGGTATTTCATTCACTTTTTAGGTTACAAGTTCATTTTGGTCATTTTTTAGGTTTTAAGGACATCTTGGCCAATTTTTATGTTCTAACGGTATTTCGATCATTTTTTAGGTTTTAAAAGTATCCCAGTAATTTTTGAGAGTTTCAGGGGTATTTTGGTCACATGTGATGTAGTTACCATCTAATATGACAATGAAACCATCAAATTTGAGAAATAAATAAGCGAACCATTGAATGTGATAAAAGTACGATCACATTTGATGTTGGTACTGCTCAATGTGACGATGAAACTATCAAATGTGAGAAAAAAAAAGGTACAATTGAATGTGGCAGAAGTACAGTCATATTTGATGTTGGTACTACTTAATGTGACAATGGAACAATCAAATGTGAGAAAAAAAAGTGACATTTTGTATCACAACTTAAAATACGAGAATGTACCACAATTAAAATAAATGAACAGTTAAAATGTGACATTTTGTTGTTGTCATAATATTTTCACAACTGCTGAGGTGTATATTTCTTAAAACATTCACATCAACTCGTGCAAAATGGCATAGCCAAATTTTGCCTAACTAATCCTAAAAGTCACCCACATAAACTTATGAATCTATTGTACAAAATGCATTCTAGCTATAGTACTCAAATAAGCATTGTTGTTGTGTATTTCAGTTTTTATTATTTCTTTGCATTTATCGAGGATGATGGAAGAGAGTGGATGACGGTTTTGTTGTTGGCACGATATTTTCATAGCTGCTAAGGTGTCAATAGCTTATAGATCAAAATAACTGAAGCAAGAAAATAAAATATCATACAGAACCAACCATAAAGTTAAAATAAAGGTATTGTGAAAATGTGACATTTTGTTGTTACAATATTTTCACAATTTCTAAAGTGTAAGTTGTTTATAGGTCAAAATAAAATAAAAAATTATTAGACTAGATCCATCATAACTGAAAATAAAGGTATTGAGAAAATGTTGTAACATTTTGTTGCTGTCACAATATTTTCACAACTATTCAGGTATAAGTTTCTTATAGATCAAAATAAAATAATAAACTATCAAATCGAGACTACCACAACTAAAAATAAAGTTAATGACAAAATGTTGTGACATTTTGTTATGTCCCTAAACGTATTTGGTTAGTCAATTTTAGTAAGCTAAAATTCACTATTTCTTGCACATTTTTCTTAGGTTGCATTTTTGTTTTTTGTCTTTTTTTTTTTTTTTTAACACTCCGACATAGTTTTACTAAAAAAAATCCACTTTCTTCATTATGTTTGAGTTAGTTAACAATTCTTCCCTTAAACATTAAAACCAAGCAATCCCCCCCCCCCCCCCTATTGTGTAATGTTTAAACTACTCCCACTAAATTTAATATCCCAAAAATTTCCTTCACATTTTTTTAGTTTTATGTGATAGTCATGCTTGGAAAATAGGAATGGTAATATAGGGTGTTCTATTTGTTACCAAAAGAACACTTATTTATTAGTTTTTAATCTTCTAAACTTATAATTTTATATAATTCAATGACACATGTCATTTGTTATCTTATTCTAAATATATATATATATATATATATACATTCTTACTTAAAATGATGTTTATTAAAAACTAAATAAACTAAACATTATAGCTAGACACATAAAATGTAAGATGATAAAGAGGGAAGTATGAATAAAAATCTTCGTATTATGGAATTTCAAATATTGTGACAATATCTTAGTAAAACTCAGTTGCTTATTATTGGAAGATGATATTTATTATCATTCTTGGGATCTTTTTATTAAGCAGATATTACCTTTAGTAAATAGGTTGTAAGAAATTATTATAGTAAAATAGATATTCATATGTTATATAATTACATGTAATAAAAATTCTTATAGGTTGTGTGGGGCCCAAAGATTTGGCAACCCTGGCCCACTCCATATCGGGCCCAAGGCCCATGCCGAGGACAATGCAGCATCCGAGGATGAACGGAGAAGGCCCAAACTGTCAAAGAACATCGCCGAGGACGACCATGTCCTCGACCGGCCGATATTGAAGAAGGGAGCTATCATCGCCACAATAAACGCACGCAACTGACACTCTGGCTGCATTAATGAAGAATTGACCATTAAACAGTAATGCCTTGGTTACTTCAACTAACAGGAGGTCTGGAAAGGCAACTGATGGGACAAGCCTTCAGACACAAGCTTAGATGATCAACAAGTGGAGGGTAGAGATCAGTTGAATAGGACTATATAATGGAATGAACACCTAGAGAAGAAGGGGGTTGGAAGTTCGGAAGGATCAAGGACAACCCTTATCTTTCACTATTAATCAGGAAAGGGCTCCTCGGACTGGGCCGAGGATGAATTTCCCTTTAGAACACTTGATGAATTTCCCTTTCGAACACTTAGCTAAATCCCATTTGATGATCCTGTAAACCCGCACCAACCGTTGTAATACTCGCTAATGCCTAGTCCTTCTACCCACTCTCTACAAATTCATTGTATCGGGGCGCTTCTCTAGCCGACGTGGGATTAAGGTGTCAAGCCTTACACTACAAGGTCAGCCCTTGGTGGGGTGAAAATCTTGAAAACCCGCATCACAAGGGAACGAAAGCTGAGCCCCTACAATTGGCACCGTTTATGGGAAGGGACTTGAGGATTAGCGAGTGTGACGGTTGGTGCGGAAGGATCAATAACAACACTTCTTCCAAGTTCAAAAAAAAAAAAAAACACAAACAACAGCAACGCACTCATTCAGAAGGCAATCATCATAAAGAAATGAAAGATTCGAGAAGTAAAGTAAACGAAATGTGGCTACTTCTTTATTAAGTAAAAAAAAAGTTACATTGTACAACAAATGCTTAGGCAGGCTTGTTCTAAAGCTAACTATAAAGGTAAATGTTTAGGTAGGCTTGTTCTAAAGCTAAAAATAAAAAAAAGGGCCTAGGCAGGCTTGTTTTAAAGCCAAGCTAAGCATGGAGGGAGAGGCAGAGACAGGCCCGTTCTAAGACCGTCTACAACTCCCCAACCAGCATGGGCGGCACTGGGAAAGAGAAGGAAGAAGAAGTCGTGGCTCCTGACGGTCCAATCTCAAGGTTTCTCCTTGATTCTCTCCCAATCCCACGACGATCGAGTGTTGGCAAATCACTACCAGCTTGGAAGGCCGATGGACCCGTGCACAGAGGAGGGACATTATTTTCTTTTCAGATTCCCCCCCTAACTGTAAGGGGAATCCTCTCTCTGGCTAGGTTGAAAAGAAGGAGGATCTTTGGCCTCTACTTATTTCGCCTCCACTGCGTCATCTAGGATTGGGGTGGCATTCTCGGCTCCTGAAGGGGGCTCGATTTCCTTGTCCTTGCCCTTTTCCAAGGCCACTCCATCTCCTTAAGCACAAGTCACTATTTTGGCAAGTCCCTTGAAAATGCCCAGAAAACGGAGAACCTTGATCCCCTATTGAACCCAAGTGTTTATAAAATTTGAAGAAAAGATTACCCCAAAATGCCTTATGTAGAAGGTAAGAGCTGGTGAAAACTAAACTGCACAGAATCCTAAGGAGGAATTACTAGAGGTATTAAATCCACCCAAATTCTAAAGAGCTTACCAGCCGCTGGATCCTCATAAATCCGCAAGGAGATTAATGAGGACGCGCCTCGCAAACCGAAGCGTCAAACGCGTAACTCGAATAGCTCAAAAGACGCCTCATAATTGCAAATGGCGCACCGGGCCAAGGAGCCAAACTGAAGAAGGGTCCCCCCTCTCGGCGGAGCAAGCTCAAAGCTGTTATTTACTCTAAAGGCAGGCTCCCCAACGATGAGGATGAGCTCCTTCACTCCAAGCAGTAAAGAAAACTCCAAGTGTTAGATAGAACCAAGGCAATGCATGGTCCTCGGACTCAAGCCTATAGGGAAACTAACTACTTCAAGAACTAAGTGCTAGATAGAACCAAGGTCTTGCATGGTCTTCGGACCCAAACTTATGGGGAAACTAGTCACTCAAGAAGAACTAAGTGCTAGACAGAACCAAGGTCTTGCATGGTCCTTGAACCCAAACCTATGGGGGAACTATATCACTTAAGAAGAACCAAGTGCTAGACAGAACCAAGGTCTTGCATGGTCCTCGGACTCAAACCTATGGGAAAACTAGCTACTTCAGAAGAATCAAGTGCTAGATAGAACCAAGGTCTTGCATGGTCCTCAAACCCAAACCTATGGGGAAACTAGTCACTCAAGAAGAACTAAGTGCTAGACAGAACTAAGGTCTTGAATGGTCTTCAGACCCAAACCTATGGGGGAAACTAGTCACTCAAGAAGAACCAAACGTTAGACAGAACCAAGGCCTTGCATGATCCTCGGACACAAGCCTATGGGGAAACTAACTACTTCAAGAAGAAATAAGTGCTAGATAGAACCAAGGTTTTACATGGTCCTTGGACCCAAACCTATGGGGAAACAAGTCACTCAGAAGAATCAACTGCTAGACAGAACCAAGGTCTTGCATGGTTCTCGGACCCAAACCTATAGGGAAACTAGTCACTCAAGAAGAACTAAGTGCTAAACAGAACCAAGGTCTTGCATGGTCCTCGGAACCAAACCTATGGGAAAACTAGTTACTCAAGAATAACCAAGCGTTAGACAGAACCAAGGCCTTGCATTGTCTTCGGACTCAAGCCTATGGGAAAACTACCTACTTCAAGAAGAACTAAGTGCTAGACAGAACCAAGGTCTTGCATAGTCCACGAACCCAAACCTATAGGGAAACTAGTCACTCAAAAAAATCAAGTGCTAGATAAAACCAAGGTCTTGCATGGTCCTCAGACCCAAACCTACGGGGAAACTAGTCACTCAAGAAGAATTAAGTGCTATACAGAACCAAGATCTTGCATGGTCCTCGGACCCAAACCTATGGCTAAACTAGTCACTCAAGAAGAACCAAGTGTTAGACAGAACCAAGGTCTTGCATGGTCCTCGGACCAAACCTATGGGGAAACTAGTCACTCAAGAAGAACCAAATGTTAGACAGAACAAAGGCCTTGCACGATCCTCGGACTCAAGCTTGTGAGGAAACTAATTACTTCAATAACTAGGTTCTAGACAGAACCAAGGTATTGCATGCTCCTCGAACTCAAACCTGTGGGGAAACTAGGTACTTTAGAAAAGCTAAGCGTTGGACAGAACCAAGGCCTCACATGGTCTACGGATTCAAGCCTAACGGAAAACTAAGTACTTCAAGAAGAACTAAATGCTAGACAGAACCAAAGTCTTGCATGGTCCTTAGACCCAAACCTATGGGGAAACCAGTCACTCAGAAGAATCAAGTACTAGATAGAACCAAGGTCTTACATGGTCCTCGGACCCAAACCTACGGGGAAACTAGTCACTCAAGAAGAACTTAGTGCTAGACAGAACCAAGGTCTTGCATGGTCCTCGGACCCAAACCTATGGGAAAACTAGTCACTCAAGAAGAACCAAGTGTTAGACAAAACCAAGGTCTTGCGTAGTCCTCGGACCCAAACCTATGGGGAAACTAGTCACTCAAGAAGAACCAAGTGTTAGATAGAACCAAGGCCTCGCACGGTCCTCGGACTCAAGCCTCTAGGGAAACTAACTACTTCAATAACTAGGTTCTAGACAGAACCAAGGTATTGCGCGGTCCTCGGACTCAAACCTGTGGGGAAACTAAGTACTTTAGAAAAGCTAAACGTTAGACTGAACCAAGCCCATGCATGGTCTTCGGATTCAAGCTTAGTGGAAAACTAAGTACTTCAATAAGAAATAAGTGCTAGACAGAACCAAGGTCTTGCATGGTCCTTGGACCCAAACCTGTAGGGAAACTAGTCACTCAAGAAGAACTAAGTGCTAGACTGAACCAAGGTCTTGCATGGTCCTCGGACCCAAACCTATAGGGAAACTAGTCACTCAAGAAGAACTAAGTGCTAGACAGAACCAAGGTCTTGCAAAGTCCTCGGACCCAAACCTATGGGGAAACTAGTCACTCAAGAATAACCAAGCGTCAGACAGAACCAAGGCCTTGCATGGTCCTCGGACTCAAGCCTATGGGGAAACTAACTACTTCAAGAAGAACTAAGTGCTAGACAGAACCAAGGTCTTGCATGGTCCTTGGACCCAAATCTATAGGGAAACCAGTCACTCAATAGAATCAAGTGTTATACAGAACCAAGGTCTTGCATGGTCCTCCGACCCAAACCTATGGGGAAACTAGTCACTCAAGAAGAACTAAGTACTAGACAGAACTAAGGTTTTGCATGGTCCTCGGACCCAAACCTATGGGAAAACTAGTCACTCAAGAATAACCAAGCGTTAGACAGAACTAAGGCCTTGGGTGGTCCTCGGACTCAAGCCTATGGGGAAACTAACTACTTCAAGAAGAACTAAGTGCTAGAAAGAACCAAGGTCTTGCATGGTCCATGAACCCAAACCTATGGGGAAACTAGTCACTCAGAAGAATCAAGTGCTAGATAGAATTAAGGCCTTGCATCGTCCTCAGACCCAAATCTGTGGGAAAACTAATCACTCTAGAAGAACAAAGTGCTAGACAGAACCAAGGTCTTGAATGGTCCTCGGACCCAAACTTATGGGGAAATTAGTCACTCAAGAAGAACCAACTGTTGGATAGAATCAAGGCCATGCACGGTCCTCGGACTCAAGCCAGTGGGGAAACTAACTACTTCAATAACTGGGTCCTAGCAGAACCAAAGTATTGCATAGTCCTCAGACTCAAACTTGTGGAGAAACTAGGTACTTTAAAAAAGCTAAGCGTTAGACAGAACAAAGGCCTTGCATGGTCTTCGGATTCAAGCCTCTAGGGAAACTAAGTACTTCAAGAAGAACTAAGTGCTAGACAAAACCAAGGTCTTGCATGGTCCTCTGACCCAAACCTATGGAGAAACTAGTCACTCAAGAAGACCTAAGTGCTAGAGAGAACTAAGGTCTTGCCTGGTCCTCGGACCCAAACCTATGGGGAAACTAGTCACTCAAGAAGAACCAAGTGTTAGAGAGAACCAAGGCCTTACACGGTCCTTGGACCCAAGCCTATGGGGAAACTAACTACTTCAATAACTAGGTTCTAGACAGAACCAAGGTATTGCATGGTTCTCGGACTCAAACCTGTGGGGAAACTAGGTACTTTAGAAAAGCTAAGTGTTAGATAGAACCAAGGCCTCGTATGGTCATCGAATTCAAGCCTAACCGGAAACTAAGTACTTCAAGAAGAACTAAGTGCTAGACAGAACCAAGGTCTTGCATGGTCCTTGGACCCAAATCTATGGGGAAACTAGTCATTCAAGAAGACCTAAGTCCTAGACAGAACCAAGGTCTTGCGTGGTCCTTGGACCCAAACCTATAGGGAAACTAGTCACTCAAGAAGAACTAAGTGCTAAACAGAACCAAGGTCTTGCATGGTCCTTGGACCCAAACCTATGGGGAAACTTGTCACTCAAGAACACCTAAGTGCTAGACAGAACCAAGGTCTTGCATGGTCCTCGAACCCAAACCTATAGGGAAATTAGTCACTCAAGAAGAACTATGTGCTAGACAAAACTAAGGCTTTGCATGGTCCTCGTACTCAAGCTTATGGAGAAACTAACTACTTCAATAAAAACTAAGTGCTAGACAGAACCAAGGTCTTGCATGGTCCTTAGACCCAAACCTATAGCGAAACTAGTCACTCAGAAGAATTAAGTGCTAGACAGAACCAAGGTCTTGCATAGTCCTCAAACCCAAACCTATGGGGAAACTAGTCACTCAAGAATACCTAAATACTAGACAAAACCAAGGTTTTGCATGGTCCTCAAACCCAAACCTATGGAAAAACTAGTCACTCAAGATTAACCAAGCGTTAGACAGAACCATGGCCTTGCATGGTCCTCGGACTCAAGCCTTTAGGGAAACGAACTACTTCAAGAAAACTAAATGCTAGACAGAACCAAGGTCTTACATAGTCCACAAACCCAAACCTATGGGGAAACTAGTCACTCAGAAGAATCAAGTGCTAAATAGAATTAAGGTCTTGCATGGTCCTCGGACCCAAATCTGTGGGGAAACTAGTCACTCAAGAAGAATTAAGTGCAAGACAGAACCAAAGTCTTGCGTGGTCCTCAGACCCAAACCTATTGGGAAACTAGTCACTCAAGAAGACCAAGTGCAAGACAGAACAAAGGTCTTGCATAGTCCTCAGACCCAAACTTTTGGGGAAACTAGTCACTCAAGAAGAACCAACTGTTAGACAGAACCAAGGCCTTGCACGGTCCTCGGACTCAAGCATGTGGGGAAACTAACTACTTCAATAACTAGGTCCTAGACAGAACCAAGGTATTGCATGGTCCTTAGACTCCAACCTGTGGAAAAACTAAGTACTTCAGAAAAGCTAAGCGTTAGACAGAACCAAGGCCTTGCGTGGTCTTCGGATTCAAGCCTTTGGGGAAACTAAGTACTTCAAGAAGAACTAAGTGCTAGACAGAACCAAGGTCTTGCATGGTCCTCGAACCCAAACTTCTGGGGAAACTAGTCATTCAAGAAAACCTAAGTGCTAGACAAAACCAAGGTCTTGCATGGTCTTCGGACCCAAACCTATGGGGAAACTAGTCACTCAAGAAAAAACAGGTGTTAGACTGAACCAAGGTCTTGCATGGTCCTTGGACTCAAACCTATGGGGAAACTAACTACTTCAGAAGAATCAAGTGCTAGACAGAACCGAGGTTTTGCATGGTCCTCGGACCAAAACCTATGGGGAAACTAGTCACCCATGAAGAATTAAGTGCTAGACAGAACCAAAGTCTTGCATGGTCCTCGGACCCAAACCTATGAGGAAACTAGTTACTCTAGAAGAACCAAGCGTTAGACAAAACCAAGGTCTTGCATGGTCTTCGGACTAAAGCCTGTGGGGAAACTAACCACTTCAAGAAGAACTATGTACTTGACAGAACCAAGGTCTTGCATGGTCCTCGGACCCAAACCTATGGGGCAACTAGTCACTCAAGAGGACCTAAGGGCTAGATAGAACTAAGGTCTTGCATGGTCCTCGGACTTAAACCTATGGGGAAATTAGTCACTCAAGAAGAACCAAGTGTTAGACAAAACCAAGGTCTTGCATGGTCCTCGGACTCAAACCTCTAGGGAAACTAGTCACTCAAGAAGAACCAAGTGTTAGACAGAACCAAGGCCTTGCAAGATCCTCGGACTCAAGCCTGTGGGGAAACTAACTACTTCAATAACTAGGTTCTAAACAGAACCAAGGTATTGCATGATCTTCGGACTCAAACCTGTGGGGAAACTAAGTACTTTAGAAAAGCTAAGCGTTAGATAGAACCAAGGCCTTGCATGGTCTTCGGATTCAAGTCTAATGAAAAACTTAGTACTTTAAGAAGAACTAAGTGCTAGACAGAACTAAGGTCTTGCATGGTCCTTGGACCCAAACCTATGGGAAATCTAGTCACTCAAGAAGACCTAAGTGCTAGACAGAACCAAGATCTTGCATGGTCCTCGGACCCAAACCTATAGGGAAACTAGTCACTCAAGAAGAACTAAGTGCTAGACAAAACTAAGGTCTTACATGGTTCTCAGACCTAAACCTATGAGGAAACTAGTCACTCAAGAATAACCAAGCGTTAGACAGAACTAAGGCCTTGCATGGTCCACGGACTCAAGCCTTTGGGGAAACTAACTACTTCAAGAAGAACTAAGTGCTAGACAGAACCAAAGTCTTGCATGGTCCTTGGACCCAAACCTATAGGGAAACTAGCTACTTCAGACGTATGAAGTGCTAGACAGAACCAAGATCTAGCGTGGTCCTCGGACCCAAACCTATGGGAAAACAAGTCACTCAAGAATAACCAAGCGTTAGACAGAACCAAGGCCTTGCATGGTCCTCGGACTCAAACCTATGGGGAAACTAATTACTTCAAGAAGTACTAAGTGCTAGACAGAACCAAGGTCTTGCATGGTCCACAAATCCAAACCTATGGGGAAACTAGTCACTCAGAATAATCAAATGCTAGATAGAATTAAGGTCTTGCATGGTCCTTGAACCCAAATCTGTGGGGAAACTAGTAACTCAAAAAGAATTAAGTGCAAGACAGAACCAAGGTCTTGCATGGTCCTCTGATCAAAACCTATAGGGAAACTAGTCACTCAGAAGAATCAAGTGCTAGACAGAACCAAGGTCTTGCATAGTCCTCAAACCCAAACCTATGGTGAAACTAGTCACTCAAGAAGACCTAAATACTAGACAAAACCAAGGTTTTGCATGGTCCTCGAACCCAAACCTATGGAAAAACTAGTCACTCAAGATTAACCAAGCGTTAGACAGAACCATGGCCTTGCATGGTCCTCGGACTCAAGCCTTTAGGGAAACGAACTGCTTCAAGAAGAACTAAATGCGAGACAGAACCAAGGTCTTACATGGTCCACAAACCCAAACCTATGGGGAAACTAGTCACTCAGAAGAATTAAGTGCTAAATAGAATTAAGGTCTTGCATGGTCCTCGGACCCAAATCTGTGGGGAAACTAGTCACTCAAGAAGAATTAAGTGCAAGACAGAACCAAAGTCTTGCGTGGTCCTCAGACCCAAACCTATTGGGAAACTAGTCACTCAAGAAGACCAAGTGCAAGACAGAACAAAGGTCTTGTATGGTCCTCAGACCCAAACTTTTGGGGAAACTAGTCACTCAAGAAGAACCAACTGTTAGACAGAACCAAGGCCTTGCACGGTCCTCGGACTCAAGCATGTGGGGAAACTAACTACTTCAATAACTAGGTCCTAGACAGAACCAAGGTTTTGCATGGTCCTTAGACTCCAACCTGTGGAAAAACTAAGTACTTCAGAAAAGCTAAGCGTTAGACAGAACCAAGGCCTTGCGTGGTCTTCGGATTCAAGCCTTTGAGGAAACTAAGTACTTCAAGAAGAACTAAGTGCTAGACAGAACCAAGGTCTTGCATGGTCCTCGAACCCAAACCTGTGGGGAAACTAGTCATTCAAGAAAACTTAAGTGCTAGACAGAACCAAGGTCTTGCATGGTCTTCGGACCCAAACCTATGGGGAAACTAGTCACTCAAGAAAAAACAGGTGTTAGACAGAACCAAGGTCTTACATGGTCCTTGGACTCAAACCTATGGGGAAACTAACTACTTCAGAAGAATCAAGTGCTAGACAGAACCGAGGTTTTGCATGGTCCTCGGACCAAAACCTATGGGGAAACTAGTCACCCATGAAGAACTAAGTGCTAGACAGAACCAAAGTCTTGCATGGTCCTCGGACCCAAACCTATGAGGAAACTAGTCACTCTAGAAGAACCAAGCGTTAGACAAAACCAAGGTCTTGCATGGTCTTCGGACTCAAGCCTGTGGGGAAACTAACCACTTCAAGAAGAACTATGTACTTGACAGAACCAAGGTCTTGCATGGTCCTCGGACCAAACCTGTGGGGGAACTAGTCACTCAAGAGGACCTAAGTGCTAGATAGAACTAAGGTCTTGCATGGTCCTCGAACTTAAACCTATGGGGAAATTAGTCACTCAAGAAGAACCAAGTGTTAGACAAAACCAAGGTCTTGCATGGTCCTCGGACTCAAACCTCTGGGGAAACTAGTCACTCAAGAAGAACCAAGTGTTAGACAGAACCAAGGCCTTGCAAGATCCTCGGACTCAAGCCTGTGGGGAAACTAACTATTTCAATAACTAGGTTCTAAACAGAACCAAGGTATTGCATTATCTTCGGACTCAAACCTGTGGGGAAACTAAGTACTTTAGAAAAGCTAAACGTTAGATAGAACCAAGACCTCGCATGGTCTTCGGATTCAAGTCTAATGAAAAACTTAGTACTTCAAGAAGAACTAAGTGCTAGACAGAACTAAAGTCTTGCATGGTCCTTGGACCCAAACCTATGGGAAATCTAGTCACTCAAGAAGACCTAAGTGCTAGACAGAACCAAGATCTTGCATGGTCCTCGAACCCAAACCTATAGGGAAACTAGTCACTCAAGAAGAACTAAGTGCTAGACAAAACTAAGGTCTTACATGGTTCTCAGACCCAAACCTATGAGGAAACTAGTCACTCAAGAATAACCAAGCGTTAGACAAAACTAAGGCCTTGCATGGTCCTCGGACTCAAGCCTTCGGGGAAACTAACTACTTCAAGAAGAACTAAGTGCTAGACAGAACCAAAGTCTTGCATGGTCCTTGGACCCAAACCTATAGGGAAACTAGCTGCTTCAGACGAATGAAGTGCTAGACAGAACCAAGATCTTGCGTGGTCCTCGGACCCAAACCTATAGGAAAACTAGTCATTCAAAAATAACCAAGCGTTAGACAGAACCAAGGCCTTGCATGGTCCTCGGACTCAAACCTATGGGGAAACTAATTACTTCAAGAAGTACTAAGTGCTAGACAGAACCAAGGTCTTGCATGGTCCACGAATCCAAACCTATGGGGAAACTAGTCACTCAGAATAATCAAATGCTAGATAGAATTAAGATCTTGCATGGTCCTCGGACCCAAATCTGTGGGGAAACTAGTAACTCAAGAAGAATTAAGTGCAAGACAGAACCAAGGTCTTGCATGGTCCTCTGATCGAAACCTATAGGGAAACTAGTCACTCAAGAAGAACCAAGTGCTAGACAGAACCATGGTCTTGCATGGTCCTCGGACCCAAACCTGTGGGGAAAGTAGTCTCTCAAGAAGAACCAACTGTTAGATAGAACCAAGGCCTTACACGATCCTCGGACTCAAACCTGCGGGGAAACTAACTACTTCAATAACTAGGTCCTAGACAGAACCAAGGTATTGCATGGTCCTCGACTCAAACCTGTGGAGAAACTAGATACTTTAGAAAAGCTAAGCGTTAGACAGAACCAAGGCCTTGCCTGATCTTCGGATTCAAGCCTTTGGGAGACTAAGTACTTCAAGAAGAACTAAGTGCTAGACAGAACCAAAGTCTTGCATGGTCCTCCGACCGAAACCTATAGGGAAACTAGTCACTCAAGAAGACCTAAGTACTAAACAGAACCAAGATCTTCCATGGTCCTCAGACCCAAACTTATAGGGAAACTAGTCACTCAAGAAAAACCAAGTGTTAGACAGAACCAAGGTCTTGCATAGTCCTCGGACTCAAACCTATGGGGAAAATAGCTACTTTAGAAGAATCAAGTGCTAGACAGAATCGAAGTTTTGCGTGGTCCTCGGACCTAAACCTATGGGGAAACTAGTCACCCATGAAGAACTAAGTGCTAGACAGAACCAAAGTCTTGCATTGTCCTCGGACCCAAACCTATGAGGAAACTAGTCACTCTAGATGAACCAAGCGTTAGACAAAACCAAGGTCTTGCATGGTCTTCGGACTCAAGCCTGTGGGGAAACTAACCACTTCAAGAAGAACTATGTACTTGACAGAACCAAGGTCTTGCATGGTCCTCGGACCCAAACCTATGGGGGAACTAGTCACTCAAGAGGACCTAAGTGCTGGATAGAACTAAGGTTTTGCATGGTCCTCGGACTTAAACCTATGGGGAAATTAGTCACTCAAGAAAAACCAAGTGTTAGACAAAACTAAGGTCTTGCTTGGTCCTCGGACTCAAACCTCTAGGGAAACTAGTCACTCAAGAAGAACCAAGTGTTAGACAGAACCAAGGCCTTGCAAGATCCTCGGACTCAAGCCTGTGGGGAAACTAACTACTTCAATAACTAGGTTCTAAACAGAACCAAGGTATTGCATGATCTTCGGACTCAAACCTGTGGGGAAACTAAGTACTTTAGAAAAGCTAAGCGTTAGATAGAACCAAGGCCTCGCATGGTCTTCGGATTCAAGTCTAATGAAAAACTTAGTACTTTAAGAAGAACTAAGTGCTAGACAAAACTAAGATCTTGCATGGTCCTTGGACCCAAACCTATGGGAAATCTAGTCACTCAAGAAGACCTAAGTGCTAGACAAAACCAAGATCTTGCATGGTCCTCGGACCCAAACCTATAGGGAAACTAGTCACTCAAGAAGAACTAAGTGCTAGACAAAACTAAGGTCTTACATGGTTCTCAGACCCAAACCTATGAGGAAACTAGTCACTCAAGAATAACCAAGCGTTAGACAGAACTAAGGCTTTGCATGGTCCTCGGACTCAAGCCTTTGGGGAAACTAACTACTTCAAGAAGAACTAAGTGCTAGACAGAACCAAAGTCTTACATGGTCCTTGGACCTAAACCTATAGGGAAACTAGCTACTTCAGACGAATGAAGTGCTAGACAGAACCAAGATCTTGCGTGGTCCTCGGACCCAAACCTATGGGAAAACTAGTCACTCAAGAATAACCAAGCGTTAGACAGAACCAAGGCCTTGCATGGTCCTCGGACTCAAACCTATGGGGAAACTAATTACTTCAAGAAGTACTAAGTGCCAGACAGAACCAAGGTCTTGCATGGTCCACGAATCCAAACCTATGGGGAAACTAGTCACTCAGAATAATCAAATGCTAGATAGAATTAAGGTCTTGCATGGTCCTCGAACCCAAATCTGTGGGGAAACTAGTAACTCAAGAAGAATTAAGTGCAAGACAGAACCAAGGTCTTGCGTGGTCCTCTGATCAAAACCTATAGGGAAACTAGTCACTCAGAAGAATCAAGTGCTAGACAGAACCAAGGTCTTGCATAGTCCTCAAACCCAAACCTATGGGGAAACTAGTCACTCAAGAAGACCTAAATACTAGACAAAACCAAGGTTTTGCATGGTCCTCGAACCCAAACCTATGGAAAAACTAGTCACTCAAGATTAACCAAGCGTTAGACAGAACCATGGCCTTGCATGGTCCTCGGACTCAAGCCTTTAGGGAAACGAACTGCTTCAAGAAGAACTAAATGCGAGACAGAACCAAGGTCTTACATGGTCCAAAAAACCCAAGCCTATGGGGAAACTAGTCACTCAGAAGAATCAAGTGCTAAATAGAATTAAGGTCTTGCATGGTCCTCGGACCAAAATCTGTGGGGAAACTAGTCACTCAAGAAGAATTAAGTGCAAGACAGAACCAAAGTCTTGCGTGGTCCTCAGACCCAAACCTATTGGGAAACTAGTCACTCAAGAAGACCAAGTGCAAGACAGAACAAAGGTCTTGCATTGTCCTCAGACCCAAACTTTTGGGGAAACTAGTCACTCAAGAAGAACCAACTGTTAGACAGAACCAAGGCCTTGCACGGTCCTCGGACTCAAGCATGTGGGGAAACTAACTACTTCAATAACTAGGTCCTAGACAGAACCAAGGTATTGCATGGTCCTTAGACTCCAACCTGTGGAAAAACTAAGTACTTCAGAAAAGCTAAGCGTTAGACAGAACCAAGGCCTTGCGTGGTCTTCGGATTCAAGCCTTTGAGGAAACTAAGTACTTCAAGAAGAACTAAGTGCTAGACAGAACCAAGGTCTTGCATGGTCCTCGAACCCAAACCTGTGGGGAAACTAGTCATTCAAGAAAACCTAAGTGCTAGACAGAACCAAGGTCTTGCATGGTCTTTGGACCCAAACCTATGGGGAAACTAGTCACTCAAGAAAAAACAGGTGTTAGACAGAACCAAGGTCCTGCATGGTCCTTGGACTCAAACCTATGGGGAAACTGACTACTTCAGAAGAATCAAGTGCTAGACAGAACCGAGGTTTTGCATGGTCCTCGGACCAAAACCTATGGGGAAACTAGTCACCCATGAAGAACTAAGTGCTAGATAGAACCAAAGTCTTGCATGGTCCTCGGACCCAAACCTATGAGGAAACTAGTCACTCTAGAAGAACCAAGCGTTAGACAAAACCAAGGTCTTGCATGATCTTCGGACTCAAGCCTGTGGGAAAACTAACCACTTCAAGAAGAACTATGTACTTGACAGAACCAAGGTCTTGCATGGTCCTCGGACCAAACCTATGGGGGAACTAGTCACTCAAGAGGACCTAAGTGCTAGATAGAACTAAGGTCTTGCATGGTCCTCGGACTTAAACCTATGGGGAAATTAGTCACTCAAGAAGAACCAAGTGTTAGACAAAACCAAGGTCTTGCATAGTCCTCGGACTCAAACCTCTGAGGAAACTAGTCACTCAAGAAGAACCAAGTGTTAGACAGAACCAAGGCCTTGCAAGATCCTCGGACTCAAGCCTGTGGGGAAACTAACTACTTCAATAACTAGGTTCTAAACAGAACCAAGGTATTGCATGATCTTCGGACTCAAACCTGTGGGGAAACTAAGTACTTTAGAAAAGCTAAGCGTTAGATAAAACCAAGGCCTCGCATGGTCTTCAGATTCAAGTCTAATGAAAAACTTAGTACTTCAAGAAGAACTAAATGCTAGACAGAACTAAGGTCTTGCATGGTCCTTGGACCCAAACCTATGGGAAATCTAGTCACTCAAGAAGACCTAAGTGCTAGACAGAACCAAGATCTTGCATGGTCCTCGGACCCAAACCTATAGGGAAACTAGTCACTCAAGAAGAACTAAGTGCTAGACAAAACTAAGGTCTTACATGGTTCTCAGACCCAAACCTATGAAGAAACTAGTCACTCAAGAATAACCAAGCGTTAGACAGAACTAAGGCCTTGCATGGTCCTCGGACTCAAGCCTCCGGGGAAACTAACTATTTCAAGAAAAACTAAGTGCTAGACAGAACCAAAGTCTTGCATGGTCCTTGGACCCAAACCTATAGGGAAACTAGCTACTTCAGACGAATGAAGTGCTAGACAGAACCAAGATCTTGCGTGGTCCTCGGACCCAAACCTATGGGAAAACTAGTCATTCAAGAATAACCAAGCGTTAGACAGAACCAAGGCCTTGCATGGTCCTCGGATTCAAACCTATGGGGAAACTAATTACTTCAAGAAGTACTAAGTGCTAGACAGAACCAAGGTCTTGCATGGTCCACGAATCCAAACCTATGGGGAAACTAGTCACTCAGAATAATCAAATGCTAGATAGAATTAAGGTCTTGCATGGTCCTCGGACCCAAATCTGTGGGGAAACTAGTAACTCAAGAAGAATTAAGTGCAAGACAGAACCAAGGTCTTGCATGATCCTCTGATCGAAACCTATAGGGAAACTAGTCACTCAAGAAGAACCAAGTGCTAGACAGAACCATGGTCTTGCATGGTCCTCGGACCCAAACCTGTGGGGAAAGTAGTCTCTCAAGAAGAACCAACTGTTAGATAGAACCAAGGCCTTGCACGATCCTCGGACTCAAACCTGCGGGGAAACTAACTACTTCAATAACTAGGTCCTAGACAGAACCAAGGTATTGCATGGTCCTCAGACTCAAACCTGTGGAGAAACTAGATACTTTAGAAAAGCTAAGCGTTAGACAGAACCAAGGCCTTGCCTGATCTTCGGATTCAAGCCTCTGGGAGACTAAGTACTTCAAGAAGAACTAAGTGCTAGACAGAACCGAAGTCTTGCATGGTCCTCCGACCGAAACCTATAGGGAAACTAGTCACTCAAGAAGACCTAAGTACTAAACAGAACCAAGATCTTCCATGGTCCTCAGACCCAAACTTATAGGGAAACTAGTCACTCAAGAAAAACCAAGTGTTAGACAGAACCAAGGTCTTGCATAGTCCTCGAACTCAAACCTATGGGGAAACTAGCTACTTTAGAAGAATCAAGTGCTAGACAGAACCGAGGTTTTGCGTGGTCCTCGGACCTAAACCTATGGGGAAACTAGTCACCTATGAAGAACTAAGTGCTAGATAGAACCAAAGTCTTGCATAGTCCTCGGACCCAAACCTATGAGGAAACTAGTCACTCAAGAAGAACCAAGCGTTAGACAAAACCAAGGCCTTGCATGGTCTTCGGACTCAAGCCTGTGGGGAAACTAACCACTTCAAGAAGAACTATGTACTTGACAGAACCAATGTCTTGCATGGTGCTCGGACCCAAACCTATGGGGGAACTAGTCACTCAAGAGGACCTAAGTGCTAGATAAAACTAAGGTCTTGCATGGTCCTCGGACTCAAACCTCTGGGGAAATTAGTCACTCAAGAAGAACCAAGTGTTAGACAGAACCAAGGCCTTGCACGATCCTCGGACTCAAGCCTGTGGGGAAACTAACTACTTCAATAACTAGGTTCTAAACAGAACCAAGGTATTGCATGATCCTCGGACTCAAACCTGTGGGGAAACTAGGTACTTTAGAAAGGCTAAGCGTTAGATAGAACCAAGGCCTCGCATGGTCTTCGGATTCAAGTCTAACGAAAAACTAAGTACTTCAAGAAGAACTAAGTGCTAGACAGAACTAAGGTCTTGCACAGTCCTTAGACCCATACCTATGGGAAAACTAGTCACTCAAGAAGACCTAAGTGCTAGACAGAACCAAGGTCTTGCATGGTCCTCGGACCCAAACCTATAGGGAAACTAGTCACTCAAGAAGAACTAAATGCTAGACAAAACTAAGGTCTTACATTGTTCTCGGACCCAAACCTCTGGAGAAACTAGTCACTCAAGAATAACCAAGCGTTAGACAAAACTAAGGCCTTGCATGGTCCTCAGACTCAAGCCTTTGGGGAAACTAACTACTTAAAGAAGAACTAAGTGCTGGACAGAACCAAAGTCTTACACGGTCCTTGGACCCAAACCTATAGGGAAATTAGCTACTTCCGACGAATGAAGTGCTAGACAGAACCAAGATCTTGCGTGGTCCTCGGCCCAAACCTTTGGGAAAACTAGTCACTCAAGAATAACCAAGCGTTAGACAGAACCAAAGCCTTGCATGGTCCTTAGACTCAAGCCTATGGGAAAACTAACTACTTCAAGAAGTACTAAGTGCTAGACAGAACCAAGGTCTTGCATGGTCCACGAATCCAAACTTATGGGGAAACTAGTCACTCAGAAGAATCAAATGCTAGATCGAATTAAGGTCTTGCATGGTCCTCGGACCCAAATCTGTGGGGAAACTAGTAACTCAAGAAGAATTAAGTGTTAGACAGAACCAAGGTCTTGCATGGTCCTCTGACCAAAACCTATAGGGAAACTAGTCACTCAAGAAGAACCAAGTGCTAGACAGAACCAAGGTCTTGCATGGTCCTCGGACCCAAACCTGTAGGGAAACTAGTCTCTCAAGAAGAACCAACTGTTAGATAGAACCAAGGCCTTGCACGGTCCTCGGACTCAAGCCTGTGGGGAAACTAACTACTTCAATAACTAGGTCCTAGACAGAACCAAGGTATTGCATGGTCCTCAGACTCAAACCTGTGGACAAAC
This sequence comes from Quercus gilva, assembly GCA_023621385.1. NCBI lineage: Eukaryota > Viridiplantae > Streptophyta > Magnoliopsida > Fagales > Fagaceae > Quercus > Quercus gilva. Next base: position 58,816,459 of record CM042473.1, on the reverse strand, counting down.
TAGGTACTTCAGAAAAGCTAAGCGTTAGACAAAACCAAGTCCTTACATGATCTTCGGATTCAAGCCTCTGGGACTAAGTACTTCAAGAAGAACTAAGTGCACTACAAAAAATATTGCTATTAGCGATGGCCAGAGTTCGTTGCAACAACACAAAAAGCCGTCGCAGATTCGTATTGCCGACGGTAAAAGGCCGTCGACGGCCGTCGAAAAAAGCCTTGTCAGTAATACTATATTACCGATGAGACCGTTGCTAACACTCATTTTCGACAGCACAACTCCGTCGTAAGTACTTGATAATTGATGTCGTAGATTCAACTTCGTACGAGGAAGTTGGACGACCAAATACCTTTTGTGACGACCTTCGGCCGTCGTTAATACATAGTTTCGACGACAAAATGCCGTTGTAGTTATTTCATTTGTCATCGACAATACAACTTTATATGAGGAAGTTGTATGACCAAATACTTTCTACAATGAACTAAGGCCGTTGTTAATACCTTGTTTTGACGAATAAAAGCCATCGTAATTACTTGGTTTGTCGTCGACAATGTAACTTCATACAAGAAAGTCAAACGACCAAATACTTTCTACGACGAACTAAGGCCGTTGTTAATACATTTTTTTGACAAATAAAAGCCGTCGTAATTACTTGGTTTGTCGTCGACAATGTAACTTCATATGAGGAAGTCAAACGACCAAATACTTTCTACGACGAACTAAGGCCATTGTTAATGCCCTTGTTTTGATGAATAAAAGCTATCATAAGTACTTGGTTTGTCGTTGAAAATAACTTTTGTGATGAACTATAGTCGTCATTAATGTTGTTTTTCAACGACTAAAAGCCATCGTAAAATAATTGGTTTTTCGTCAACAATACATCATCAATGTGACCATTTACCTTTTTCAATGAATTTTGACCATTATTGAAACCTATTCACCACGTCAGTAATACATTATTTGCAACAAAATAACTCTATCAATAATAAAAAAGAGATCATTTCTAATATTTTAATTGCGAGGAAACATAAATCTCCCAAAAGTTTTTCAATTCAAATAACAAGCACAAATCCATAATTGTCCAAATCTAGAAAGTGCATAATGCAATAAAAAAAAATTTTAAAACATCTAAAAAATAGAATGAAACATATTAATTAAAACGTCTACATGAAAGCTATAATATCCTTCACCAAACTTGAAAACATAAATATTGGAAGATCAATCATCATCTGAGTCAGTATTCTCCTTCTGAAAGCCATCAGAGTCATTTTCCTCCTCAGAGTCATCTTCCTCCTCAGAGTCATCTTCTATGTTTTCGTCCACATTTTGATTTCCTTCTCCAGCATTGGTCTATAATATTTTGATTAAACTAAATAAGTATACAAAAAAATTATTACTATGCAAATTATATTTACAATACATAATAAAGATATTGAAACGTATTAATTTAACAGCATCAACAACAATCCCCACAATGAATAACAATGGTATTATCAACATCAAAGAATACAGGATCCTTACTAACAAGAACCTTGTAGTTCTCTTGTGAATGAGAACTTCAAAGAATAAATTTGCCACCAATAATCACATTAATAACATTTTCATAACAAACACTACAAATCATGTACTTTGCATGGATAGGTAAAGATATACTAATTTAAATAACATTTTTTAATCTAAATTTAGCGGTCCAAATAATTGAAATCTATAATGAGCAACTTTACAACTTATTTCAACAACCTCAAGAAAATAGCAAAAAATATTAATGTTGATTATACTGAAAAATATATAAATGTACCTGTGTAGTAGGTTCTTGCATAGAATTAAAGCCCATCCTTTTCAAAGCATTTGCTATCATACGAGGCATTTCCTCTTTCAATTGATTGATTTCTCCCTGCAATTCCATTTTCTCAGCAGAACTTTTATCCTCTGCTTCTTTAAAACGAAGCTCAAAATCCTCCTTTTCTTTTAAGCGATCCGCTTGACATCGCTTACTACACTAGCTAGATGAACTTGGGCCATATACATCTCTAGGCTTGACACCGGCACCCATGCCAAGCACACGACCACGAGTAGGAGGTCCAGTCACTTTAAAGAATATTTGACTATCATTAACAATCTCACCCTAAGATGCAACCTCTGATTTCCTTGCATCCATTTTTTCCTAAAACAACATTTATTCCGTTATTAGATATATACAAACTTTAAATTCAAAAAGACATTTAAAAATAATAATAATAATAACATACATATAATTTTTGTGCTTTTTCACTGGCAAAAGTAACACCATCCTTTTTCATATGCATCGACCTGAAACATTCGATTGGACTTGGTTCGCATTCATTCTTCTCCTCTTATGACCATTTTAAAAGGAAAGTCATAAGATAAATCAATTCAATATACGAACTAATGTTATAGAAATTTAACATGGCAATTTTATCATACCAATTCTTTTCTGCGTTTAGCCATTGGTACAGAACCTGTAGTCGCAATGATAGCTTGATTTTCTTTGCGATTTCTTTTGTTTCTATCACTCTTTTCCTGGTTACATGAAAGAAATACACTAAATGAGTTAATTATTAAACATTTGCTTCTAAGAAAGATTTAAGAAAAAAATATATTAAAAAAAAACTATTAATAAAGTTCATTTTATAATAACCTGCCACTTGCGATTATTCCATTTGTTGCACATCTCTTTCCAAATAGTTGGAGTTACATCATCATGGGGATGCTTGTACCATTCATCTTGAGGAATTTTATTTTTTACACAGTGTTCTCTAAGGTGCCACATCCAATCAGCATAGCGTCATTTGACATGCTCATCAAATACCTCCCTCTTAAGAACTAAGTCATCTGTCTCAAATTGTGCTTCTTTGTATAACTCATAAAGCATATTCAATTGTTCTTTAGGGTATTCTGAAAAAGTTGTCCATGGCCCAGTAATGTTTTGGTGGAACTTAATAGTAATCTCTTGGGGTATTTTCTTTTCTATGAATCTAATAAAATGAAAGAAACACAAAGCATGTTAAATATTACATATAAATGAAATGTAAGTACTAAAAAATAAATGATTAAAGTAACCAAAAAATTAAGGAAAAAATACCTTCTGTCATGTATCTCACACTTGCGGTTATGACCTGGATAAACACCCGTAGTCTTTCCCCGACCTCTTTTCTTTTGTATAGTAGATCCGACCAATAATGGAATAAGTAAAAATAAATAAATAAGCTTTAAGCATAAAATTGGTATATTAGCATATAAACTTTAGGAAAATATTAAGTATTACCTTCGCTGCCCCCATTAATCACACTATTAGAAGAAACAAGTGCTTCATTAGTTGGAGACTCAGATGATGAAGGTGCAACTTGTGATTGACTACCACTATCACCTTTATCTCTCGCTTGTTTTATAGCTCGCTTCTTACTTTTCTTTGCCATTCACCTGTAACGTAGTTAAAAAGAAAGCCACACCATTGATAAGTTGTAATTATTTAAAAGGCGTTTGGATTGGAATTATAATTCCAACAGTAATCGAAAACTATTTTTTTTTTGTTTTCAATTTTTAGTTTTTAACAAAATAAGCGATATCCAAACACACCCAGTCAACAAAAACATAATTAAAAACAAGGACAACATATTAGAAATATCAATATAAAACTAATTAACAAATTGCTAATTTAATTAAAACTAATTAACATAATTAAAACTAATTAACATGAAAAGCTTAATCAAATTTTAGAGATCCACTAATTTAATTAAATAATTATATACAAATAACATGTACAGCTTCAACAAATTGCTATAGTTTAGGGAAAAAAAAATTTTTTGCTAAGGTTACTTTTACGGTACACTTATATTATTATATATCTATAAGACAAATGCTGCCTCCTTGCAATTTTACAGACAAAGGAATAGTCAACGTTACACTAACCAATATTATATTATTATATATCCACAACAAACACTAACCATTCATTTAAATATATTTTTTTAATCAAACAAAATTTTCAGCCATTCATTCATTTGTCTCAGCACCCACGCTTCCCCTATCACTATATATCTATTCAGTTGATTCATTTACCCAGAACACGCAGTATAACATAAAACTGTACAAAAAACTAAAGTGCAAACAAAGAGAGTGAGATAGAGTGAGTGGTACCAGTGGCTTAGCAAGATGATTAGATTCTGGTAAGTATGGAGAACGATGGTGTAGAGACTAGCAAAGATACTGACGGCACAAGAGAGTAATAAGACAAAGTTGCGTTTTTTTTTTTTTTTTTTAATGTTTCTGTTTTTTTGTTTTTGTACTGGGAATTAGGGATTTGTTGAGGAAGTCAGATTTGGGCTTTTTTTTTGTTTTGTTTTGTAATTAGGGATATGTTTACCTAAAAGGAATTTCCTATATTTTTGGGTTTTTTAACCTTTTTTTTTTTTTGTTCAGAAGATGGGTTTGTTCCCATTGTTGTACCAACGTTATTTTATTTTTTGATTTCTTTTCAACAAATTTATAAGGGTCAATTATAAAATTTTAAAGTATAAATTAAATTTTTTTTTTTTTTGGATGATCTGAATCTTAAATTTTTTGCTGCCAAATTCTAAATTTTGAGAGGGCTGGGGGTAGGAGGGAGGGGATGGCGGTAAAGAAAATTTTAACATATGTTGCAATTTTATTCCATTTCAAATAAGAAGTTTCAAAAGTCAGGGAAATATAACCTCAATATTGTGTAGGTGGATTTTTTTGAACGAAAATATAACCTCAATATTTAAAAAATAAAAAAATAAGTTTGTGTATTTTATTTGGCAAAACCACCCCAGGGAAGAAACATTTTTCACTTGAAATCTCATTAACCAAAATTTTTTTAATTAATATTACAAATGTTGTATACTAACTTGCTCTCAATTTTTCAAAATTATCTTATTTTATAAATAAAATTTACTAATTTAAAAATTTTAATTAAATTTTTCTCAAAAAAAATTAATTAAAGAGTATTTAAAATATTCTTCCAATCCAATGGTTTGATTTTGGATTTGAATCTAGAGCATTATGGACATGTGTTGTTGTACTAACATATCAAGAAATTTTGATAGGTTACGCTCTTCTAATCTAACCATTTGATTGAGCTCATAATTCATCAAAACTAATATTTTATCCTACTATTTCAATCCAATGGTCAAATTTGACTTTTGACTTTGGCATTTTAAAACTTGAAACAGATAACGGCATGAAAACCAAAAAAACCTTAAAACACTGGCCAATACTTAAAACCCACTTAAAACCTCCTTGATCAACCTAATTTTATCAAATCTTGTGGTCTTGGAACCAACTTTGAATTTAACCAAAGATTGACCAAGTTTAATAGACTTTAACGAAGTTTCATAAGATTTGATTACTCTGTTCTCACAAACTAACCATCTGATTGTTACTATCATTTACAAAATCAAATATTTCACCACATTCTATCAATCCAATGGTCAAAGATATAAACTTATCTTTTATGCATTATTTTAAACTACAAAAACTTGAATTTGAACAATTGATTGATGACATGACAATTAATAATTGATCACCTTGAAATTTTATAAGCATGAAAAATATATGAAGATAATGTAATCTAACGGTAGATTTGTCAAAATTCACAACGAATTAAGAAATACAGAGTTGGGTTCAAGTTACATGTGTTGTAACTCTAAAAAATGTTACATTACCCAATAACTTATAATTGAATTAATATTTTGAAAATCCAACCATTGGATTACATGTTCTATATGTTCTTAACATGCATGCCAATTTTCATCCCAATCGAATGTAATTTACCATTTAATCTATAAATTCATCTTTTATACATTATTTTAAACTACTAAAATTTGAATTTAGATAATTGATTGATGACGTGACTATTAATCTTTGATCATCTTGAAATTTTGTAAGCATGAAAAATATATGAAGATAATGTAATCCAACGGTAGATTTGTCTAAATTCACATCGAATTAAGAAATATAAGGTTGGGTTCGAGTTGCACCTGACATAACTCTAAAAAATGTTACATCACCTAATAACTTATTATTGAATTCATATTTTGAAAATCCAACCGTTGGATTACATGTTCTATATGGTCTTAACATGCATGCCAATTTTCATGCCAATCGGATGTGATTTACCATTTGATCTATGAACTCATCTTTTATGCATTATTTTAAACTACAAAAACTTGAATTTAAACAATTGATTGATGACATGACAATTAATAATTAACCACCTTGAAATTTTATAAGCATGAAAAATATATGAATATAATGTAATCTAACGGTAGATTTGTCAAAATTCACATCGAATTAAGAAATATAAAATTGGGTTCAAGTTACACGTATTGTAATTCTAAAAAATGTTACATCACCTAATAACTTATAATTGAATTAATATTTTGAAAATCTAACCATTGAATTATACGTTTTATATGTTCTTAACATGCATGCCAATTTTCATGCCAATCAGATATAATTTATCATTTGATCTATGAACTCATCTTTTATACATTATTTTAAACTATTAAAACTTGAATCTAGACAATTGATTGATGGCATGACTATTAATCTTTGATCACCTTGAAATTTTGTAAGCATGAAAAATATATGAAGATAATGTAATCTAACGGTATATTTGTCAAAATTCACATCGAATTAAGAAATATAGAATTAGGTTCAAATTACACATGTTGTAACTCTAAAAAATGTTACATCACCCAATAACTTATTATTAAATTAATATTTTGAAAATTTAATCATTGGATTACATGTTCTTTATGTTCTTAACATGCATGCCAATTTTCATCTCAATCAAATGTAATTTACCATTTGATCTTCGAACTTATCTTTTATGCATTATTTTAAACTACTAAAACTTGAATCTAGACAATTAATTGATGACATGGCTATTAATTTTTAATTACCTTGAAATTTTGTAAGTATAAAAAATATATGAAGATAATGTAATCTAACGATAGATTTGTCAAAATTCACATCGAATTAAGAAATATAGAGTTGGGTTCAAGTTACACGTGTTGTAACTCTAAAAAATGTTACATCACCCAATAACTTATTATTAAATTAATATTTTGAAAATCCAACCATTAGATTATATGTTCTATATGTTCTTAACATGCATGCCAATTTTCATGCCAATCGGATGTAATTTACCATTTGATCTATGAATTCATCTTTTATGCATTATTTTAAACTACTAAAACTTGAATCTAGTGATTGATGACTTAGTTATTAATTTTTGATCACCTTGAAATTTTGTAACCAAGAAAAATATATCAAGATAATGTAATCTAACGGTAGATTTTTGTCTAAATTCACATCGAATTAAGAAATATAGGGTTGGGTTCGAGTTACACCTGACATAACTCTAAAAAATTTTACACCACCCAATAACTTATTATTGAATTCGTATTTTGAAAATCCAACCGTTAGATTACATGGTCTATATGGTCTTAACATGCATGCCAATTTTCATGCCAATCGGATATAATTTATCATTTGATCTATAAACTTTTCTTTTATGCATTATTTTAAACAATAAAAACTTAAATTTAAAAAATTGATTGATGACATGACAATTAATAATTGATCACCTTGAAATTTAATAAGCACGAAAAATATATGAAGATAATGTAATCTAACAGTAGATTTGTTAAAATTCACATCGAATTAAAAAATATAGAGTTGGGTTCAAGTTACACATGTTGTAACTCTAAAAAATGTTACATCACCCAATAACTTATTATTGAATTAATATTTTGAAAATCCAACATTGGATTACATGTTCTTTATGTTCTTAATATGCATGCTAATTTTCATGCCAATTGGATATAATTTACCATTTAATCTATGAATTTATCTTTTATGCATTATTTTAAACTACTAAAACTTGAATCTAGACAATTGATTGATGATATGACTATGAATCTTTGATCACCTTGAAATTTTGTAAGCATGAAAAATATGTGAAGATAATGTAATCTAACGGTAGATTTGTCTAAATTCACATCAAATTAAGAAATATATGGTTGAATTCGAGTTATACCTGACGCAACTCTAAAAAATGTTACACCACCCAATAACTTATTATTGAATCCATATTTTGAAAATCCAACCGTTGGATTATATGCTCTATGTGTTCTTAACATGCATGCCAATTTTCATATCAATCAGATGTAATTTACCATTTGATCTATAAACTTATCTTTTATGCATTATTTTAAACTATAAAAACTTAAATCTAGATAATTGATTGATGACATCGCTATTAATCTTTGATCACCTTGAAATTTTGTAAGCATGAAAAATATATGAAGATAATGTAATCTAACGGTAGATTTGTCTAAATTCACACTGAATTAAGAAATATAGGGTTGGATTCGAGTTACACCTGATGTAACTCTAAAAAATGTTACACCACCCAATAACTTATTATTGAATTCATATTTTGAAAATCCAACCGTTGGATTATATGCTCTATATGTTCTTAACATGCATGCCAATTTTCATACCAATCAGATGTAATTTAGCATTTGATCTATAAATTTATCTTTTATGCATTATTTTAAACTACAAAAACTTGAATTTAAACAATTATGCATTTATGTGCTACTTTTTATTTTTCTTTGAATTTTAGAATAACTTTTATCTCTAAAAACAATTAATATTTTAATGATTTTTTGTGAAAGTCAATTGTAGCCCTCTCAAATCATTTAGTATTAGTAAGGGCATATTTTTAACCCACAGAAAAAATAAAATTTTTTTGGCAATTGGATTCTGGCAAGTATGGAGAACGATGGTGCAAAGATAAGCAAAGATACTGAAGGCACAAGAGAGTGTTTTTCTATTTTATTTTTTTATTTTTCTATTTTTTGGTTTTTGTACTAGGAATTAGGGATTTGTTGAGGAAGATAGATTTAGGTTTTTTTTTTTTTTTAATTAGGGATATGTTTACCTGAAAGGAATTTCCTATATTTTTGGGTTTTTTAACTTTTTTTTTTTTTTTGGGGGTTGAGAAGATGGGTTTGTTCACATTGTTGTACAAACTTTATTTTATTTTTTGAATTTTTTTTCAACAAATTTATAAGGGTCAATTATAAAATTTTAAAGTATAAATTAATTTTTTTTGGATGATCTGAATTTTAAATTTTTGTTGCCAAATTCTAAATTTTGAGAGGAGTGGGGTTAGGAGGGAGGGGGTGGTGGTAAAGAAAAATAAAATTTTGTTGCCAAATTTTAAGGTATACATTCTTTCTTTTAAAGCAAACTAACTATTTACAACAGTTAGCATGTTTGTCGTAAATACAAACTCAATTAGAAAAAAAAAATTTTAATTGCGATGGATAAATGTTGTCACAAATGTGAAAAGTAAGGGGGGAATTTTCCCTCCAAAATATTTTACCATTTTCGATGGCTTCATGTCTGTCGCTAATACCCTTTTTTTATATTTAGAATGGAATCATGTTTGTCGCAAATAATAACACCATAAAAAATATATATTTTGTATTTTCGATGTACAAAGGCCGTCACAAGTGTTAATAGTGTTGACGGTGTTTCTTTTGTTGTCGTAAATAATACCCTCTTTTATATTTACGATGGAAGATTGTTTGTCGCAAATACTAACACCATTAAAAATATATATTTTGTATTTTCGATGTTCCAAAGCCGTCATAAGTGTTAATAATTCTGACGGTTTTTCTTTAGTCATCATAAATAATACCTTACTAGCGACGAACATTTTTATGTCGTCGTAAAAAGTAAGGCGGGAACATTTCCCTCCAAAAAAAAATCACATTTTCGACAAAAATAATAAGCATTTTCGAAAGACTCATTTTGCCGTCACAAATGTGTTGATATTTGACGAGTCATTGTCGATGGAAGAGACTTGCCGTCGAAAAAGCTAGTTTTTACGATGGCTTTTTGTAATCGTCGAAAAAGTTTCGTCGCAAATAGCTATCTTTTTTGTAGTGGTGCTAGACAGAACCAAAGTCTTGCATGGTCCTCCGACCCAAACCTATAGGGAAACTAGTCACTCAAGAAGACCTAAATGCTAGACAGAACCAAGATCTTACATGGTCCTCAGACCCAAACTTATAGGGAAACTAGTTACTCAAGAAGAACCAAGTGTTAGACAGAACCAAGGTCTTGCATGGTCCTCGGACTCAAACCTATGGGGAAACTAGCTACTTTAGAAGAATCAAGTGCTAGACAGAACCAAGGTTTTGTATGGTCCTCGAAACTAAACCTGTGGGAAAACTAGTCACCCATGAAGAACTCAGTGCTAAACAGAACCAAGGTCTTACATGGTCTTTGGACCCAAACTTATGAGGAAACTAGTCATTCAAGAAGAACTAAGCATTAGACAAAACCAAGGCCTTGAATGGTCTTCGGACTCAAGCCTATAAGGAAGCTAACCACTTCAAAAAGAACTAAGTGCTAGACAGAAACAAGGTCTTGCATAGTCCTTGGACCCAAACCTTTTGGGAAACTAGTCACTCAAAAGAATCAAGTGCTATATATAACCAAGGTCTTGCATGGTCCTCGGATCCAAACCTGTGGGGAAACTAGTCACTCAAGAAGAATTAAGTGCTAGACAGAACCAAGGTCTTGCATGGTCCTCAGATCCAAACCTTTGGGGAAACTAGTCATTCAAGAAGAACTAAGTGCTAGACAGAACCAAGGTTTTGCATGGTCCTCGGACCCAAACCCTTGGGAAAACTAGTCACTCAAGAAGAACCAAGCATTAGACAGAACCAAGGCCTTGCATGGTACTCGGACTTAAGCCTATGGGGAAACTAACTACTTCAAGAAGAACTAAGTGCTAGATAGAACCAAGGTCTTGCATGGTCCTCGGACCCAAACTTGTCGGGAAACTAGTCACTCAGAAGAATCAAGTGCTAGACAGAATCAAGGTCTTGCATGGTCCCTAGATCCAAACCTGTGGGGAAACTAGTCACTCAAGAAGAACTAAGTGCTAGACAGAACCAAGGTCTTGCATAGTCCTCGGACCCAAACCTAGGGGGAAACTAGTCACTCAAGAAGAATTAAGTGCTAGATAGAATTTAGGTATTGCATGGTCCTCAGACTCAAACATTTGGGAAAACTAGTCACTCAAAATGATAAGTATGTGGTTAGTTGAAGTGCAATTAAAGTCAGGATTGTGCAAGTAAAAAAAACAAAAGAGGATAATATAAACAGGGTGAATAAGAGAAAATAAAATATGCACTTTATTGAATCATTAAGAGTTACACAAGGCAAAAGTGCCATTACAATGCTTTAAAAAAAAAAAACACAAACAAACAAAGCGGAGGCGCCATAGAGGATCATTCCTTCGGATTCATCTCAATTCCTCTTTCAGGGGACTGGGCAGAAGAATTCTTAGGGTCCTTGCAACCCTCGCTTGGGACTACAGCCTGGGAAAGGTCAGCTGAAGGAGATACCTCCTCAACGTGAGGGGCCTGGACATCAACTAAGGGGTCCACAGCCTCCAAGGAGCATCCGTAGTGGGACTCTTGCTTGTCTCAACGGCCCCAAGAGGATTAGCTTTCTTTGCAAGCTCGTCCGAAGTGGTAGCAGCCGGGGCATCTTCATCAGGAACAGCCCCAACTCCCTCAGGAGTCACCTCAGCCTCAGAGTTGGGAAGAGCAGCCACGTGAATGGCAGGAGGGTAGTACACACTCTCTACCTTCCACAGGTCAGATGAAGCCTCAACACTTGCCTGTTTCAAAGCTTCATTCCACACCTAGGAACAGTAAAGTCTGCATACCCTAGGCATTTGAGCTTTTAGGGTGGCTTCTGTCTCAGCCACCCCTGACTCGTAGGCCTCCTGCACGGCCTTACCTTTGGAAGCCTCAGCCTCAGCCCTAGAAGACTCAACCTCTTCCTTGGCTTTCAAGGCCTCATCCCTGGCGGACTCCGCAATGCCTCTAGCCCCCTCTGCCTCAAGCACCCTCTTTTCTAAGGTCGCGATCTTCTCTTTGGCGACCCTCAGCTAATCTTCTGCCTTAAGCAGGCGCTCTGTTTGATCTAGAGCTTGCCTTTGGGCGCTAGCTAGGCCTGATTCGGCGATGTCTTGCGCCTTCTTCATTTCCTCCAACTCCACCATCGCCTTTGAAAGATTGGCCTTAGAGGCTTTGAGGGTCCGCACAACGTCTAGCATCTTTTCATGCTCCAAGCCTGCGACCCGCTTTAATTACTGTCTATATCCTCCAAAAGATAGTTTGGATAGCCTGCCAATTAAAACCAATGCACGATAACTAAGGAGCCAAAGGGCAGGAAGTTAAGGGAATCATAAGTGATCAGAAAACTTACCATGCCCAAACACTGTTTGAGGCCAAGGAAGACCTCCTTACTCCTCAGAACCTCTAGCTGGGCCATATCCATGGGGAGCAGTAAGAACCTCCCCAATGCGTCAGCTACATGCGCACCCTCGTCCCCTCGAGGGTCCTTAAGAGAGGCATGTCCATTAAAGGCTTCTTATGGAGCATGGGGACAGGGAGCTAAGCCTGGGCCCTTGGCTGGATAGTGGCCTGTTTTTCCTGACCTCGGCGCCCTGCCCTCAACTGCTTCGATAGCTATCGAGCGTCGTCATCGCCCTGGGAAGGATCAGACTTTTCGCCCCCCTAAGCCTCTTTCCTTTGTTTTTCTTCTACCGAGGACTGGTGGACTTGGACCCAGATGGCGAACTTTATTGGGATGAGAGAGGAGGAAGCTTGGGAGGAGACTTTCCCGGTGCATCCTTCCCCGGCTGCCCCTCAATCAAGGCCAACAGGCTTATCTGAGGTCATTTCTTGAAACTCATCTTCGACTGAGGAGAGGCTTCCTTGGATAAAAAGTCCGCTTCAGCTAAGTTGGGGTCACCCAAATTGCCAGGAGGGTCCTCAGGTGAATGGAATTGGTCGAACACGTTAAACTCGTCCTTGGACAGACCTGAGTCAGCAACTTCCTCTTCTCTTGGCTCTTCCCTTTCGGTCTTGGCAATTTGAGGCGACAAAGAAGTACCCATCAATGGTACGCCCTCAGGAACAGGAGATCCTTTGGAGATCAAGAATCCGTGCTCGACCACGGTGATCTTATGCAGCCGAGGATCTTTAGCTCGGATCACGTATTTTGGAGCCGAGAATGATTTTTGAATTGGATCGTATCCTAGGATCTCATGAGCGGCTCTAACTTAGTTGTCGACTTTATTCACAAAAATCTCCAACCTCAGTATGGTTTGCAAATCCTCCTTGTTGATCAAGCTGAAGTCACGCTCAAAGGCGTGCGGATCTGCATAAAAGAAAACAAGTTCCTATTAAAAACCAAGTAAAACAGAGCGCGAAGGCACAAGAAATTAAACCCTCTCCTAGTCTGAATGCTCCACCTAGTGTACCCTCTACTGTTGGACAATGAAGGCCATCATGCCACTCTCCAGACACAAGAGGAAGTCTTTGTTTAAACCCTTGCTGGACTCAGGGAGGCACTGGATGAGGTGGACCCTATCGTCCCTCGTCTTCATGTAATAAGACTTCCTCCTAAGGCACTAAAGGTTGTAGCACTAGTTTACATCGTGGTGGGTTAACCCCAGCCCCATCTTCTCATTCAGGGCATCTACACAGCCTAAGATCATAAACACATTAATGGCATACTGGGTGGGAGATAAGCCGAAGTGCCTAAGATAATCCCTCATCACTGGCCCTATGGGGATCCTCATACCACCCTCTAGAAAGGCAATTATAGGAATCGCCATCTCACCCTCTTTTCTCCTAATGCTCCACTCTCCTTCTCCACAGTACCTCAAACCACTATATCGGGGATCTTATAATCAGCAACAAATTTTTTCATCGTCTCTTCAGACTTAACTAACTTCTTAAAACTACCAATCCTAAAGAACTAACGAGGGGTTCAGGGAAAACGAAGGAAAGAAAAAGAGGAATAAGAGGACAAGGAACTCAGGCGGAAAAGTACGAACCAGAAAGAGAAGAGAACTTACAGAAATGAGGAAAAGCTCATCGAACAGGCCTTTTATGTTGAAAGGAGGCGTAAGGTCGATTAGAGGCTTGACCAAGTTCAGCGTATGTGCGTAAGAGCTCTTGAATGTAAAAGTGAAGGGGCAAATCGGTTCGATTGGGTATTTATACCCCCAATTAAAAGTAACTGCATGGGCTTTCCTGCCCATTAATTTAGAAGTATCCCTACCGTCCATTCATCATCACACCGTTGAACGTGGAGGACACAGGGCGCCAAAATTTAATGAAGGCACGCTCCAAGTACCGAAATACCAGGAGCGTTCCTTAAGCAGTTAGAAGGATTTTGGTACTGACAAGAAGACAAGATTCGCCAGGCCAAGACAAGGACCATAGGACATCAAAATCCTCCTCCCCGCCTGAAGAGCCGGGCAGTAGAATTTTGAGAGGCTATTGTGGGGCCCAAAGATTTGACAACCCCGGCCCACTCCATATCGGGCCCAATGCCCATGTCGAGGACAATGCAGCATTCGAGGATGAGCGGGGAAGGCCCAAACTGTCAAAGAGTATCGCCGAGGACGACCATGTCCTCGGCCGGCCGATATTGAAGAAGGGAGTTGTTATCGCCACATTAAAAACACGTAACTAACACTCTGGTCGTATTAATGAAGAATTAACCATTGAACAGTAATGCTTTGGTTACTTCAACTAATAGGAGGTCTGGAAAGGTGGTTGATGGGACAAGCCCTCAGACACAAGCTCAGATGATCAATAAGTGGAGGGCAGAGATCAGCTGAATAGGACTATATAATGGAATGAACCCTCAGAGAAGAAGCGGGTTGGAAGTTCGGAAGGATCGGGGATAACCCTTATCTTTCACTATTAATCAGGAAAGGGCTCCTCGGACTGGGCTGAGGACGAATTTCCCCTTAGAACACTTAGTTAAATCCCATTTGATGATCCTGTAAACCCGCACCAACCGTTGTAATACTCACTAATGCCTAGTCCTTCTACCCACTCTCTACAAATTCATTGTATTGGGGCGCTTCTCTGGCCGACATGGGATTAAGGTGTCAAGCCTTACACTATAAGATCAGCACTTGGTGGGGTGAAAATCCTGAAAACCCGCGTCACAAAGGAACGAAAGTTGAGCCTCTACAGGTTGTGTTTGGATGGCAATATTTGGATTTAGATTTAGATTTGAAATTCATTGATTTGAAGTGCCTTGATTTGAAATCCATTGATTTAAAAATTCCTTGTTTGTGTGTTTTTAAACAATGAAGGATTTGAAATTCATTATGAAATTCTATTGTTTTGATACCTAAATTTGGATTTAATATCAATAAAATATTTTTTTAATTATTATTTTTCTTAATCCTTCTACATTATAATTTTGTAACAATTTTAATAAATACATGAGGTAATGAAAAAGCCATTGATAATCCAATTAATAAATACATGAGGTAATGAAAAATCCATTGATAATCCAATTGTCAATAGCTATGTTTTTATAAGCACCCACTTTTGCATTTTTCTAATGTTAAAAAGAAAAAAGAAAAAGGACAACCAGTGACTTAACATAATAAAACAAAACTACTGAAATCTACTAATTTATAATAGCAAATCCCAAAAACCAGAAAATTAATTCCAAACAATCAGTGAAACCCAGCTAAGAGCTCACTTAAAACCCCACTGCAAACCTAGCTCTAAACACCTTCAGAAACCAACAAAACATCCTTGCAAAATATCCAAAACTCTACTGAAAAACCTCACAACGACCCTCAAATTACCCTCTATAAATCATATCAGAAAAATACCTAGAAACTGCCCCAAAAACCCAATGAAAAAACCAAAAAAAACAAGCTCAGAAGATTCTCCAACTTGTGAATAGAAAGTAATTCTCTTATCCCAACAATTTTATATTTCTAATAGAATTCTCAGCCATGTTCCATATACTCCAACAACCAAAAATTTAGAATTCAGAACTTTCACACTAAACAAATCAATTAATTGCAACTACAAATATGAATAATAAATAATTAACACAAATAAAGGTAAGTAGCCCAGTAAATTGTAAAAATGAATACAAGCAGTTTTGCAGGTTCATTGATTTTTTCAATAGGTGGTAATTTTGCAAGTTTACTGAAAAAAGGATTAAAAAAATGTACAAGTAGAGACCAATTGGCAAACAAAGAGAACTAACAAAAAAACGTCATTTAAGTCTTGTTCTTATTAATATGTAAATATATATTCTCTAAGATAGTCATGATGTTGCAAATTCCTTGACAAGGCCTGCATTAAAATTCAAGATGCAAGAGAAAGTTCATGGAGACTTTGCATAGTTGCCCAAGGGAGGGCAATGAAAACCAAGATCAGAACAAGCTTCCACCCAGCTTCTCTTCAATCCATCCCTTACATTTTGCTAATTTCCCTAGTGAACAAAATGGTACTCTTCTGGTGGATGGCTTAGTGACAATGACCTCAACAGGGATAGGCTTGATCTTTTTTATTGGTTGTTAGCTGCACTCAGCCTCATCAACTTCTTTAATTACCTTTTTTGCTCTAAATGGTACTCTTATAATCCACACATGCAAGCTTTTATTTATTTATTGGTAAGTTATAATCCACCCAATTGGTTTTAAGCCTGGACCTCACCCACTTGCCATTCTTATGGGAGAAGGAAGCAATTTTATGCGCTTAGCAATGTCCTGTTTCTAAGTTCTAACTACATGACTTTGTATCAAAGGCATTTAAAGGAGAACCTCAATTAGAATTTTTTACAAAGAGACGAGAAGAAATGAAAGGAAAAACATAAAATTTCTATGTAGTCCATATTCATCTCTAAGAAATCTCACACAGTTCTTAAGTCTGAAAGACAATAGAACTAATATCATCCACCCAATTCTAGAAGATTGGAAGTATCTAGCTAAGGGAAGCTCAACAACATGGGCATAACAGGAAACACACATTCTCCTACAAAAATAGATAACAAAGCCAAGGAAAAAATCCAAAGGAAAATTAATAAAAAGCTAAGATGGTTTTTGAAATAGTAATAAATTAATAGAGCAATCCAACAGAACATAAAAAGAAGGTTCTGTCGTTTATTCTCTTGTAGTATCTATCCGTAGAACTAAAAATAAAGATAAAACTAAGTAAATAACAGCATATTAAACTAAGAGGATCAAGCAGCAGTTGCCAGACACATGGTCAAAACAAATACACCTCAAAGCTATATAATGACTTCTTGGATGAAAAATAGTCACGCACGTAGCCAAGATGGTTTTTGAAATAGTAATAAATTAAGAGAGC
Organism: Quercus gilva; assembly: GCA_023621385.1. Taxonomy (NCBI): domain Eukaryota; kingdom Viridiplantae; phylum Streptophyta; class Magnoliopsida; order Fagales; family Fagaceae; genus Quercus; species Quercus gilva. Next base: position 58,799,168 of record CM042473.1, on the reverse strand, counting down.
AATCCAGCAGGACATAAAAAGAAGGTTCTGTAGTTTATTCTCTTGTAGTATCTATCCACATAACTAAAAATAAAGATAAAACTAAGTAAATAACAGCATATTAAACTAAAAGGATCAAGTAGCAGTTGCCAGACACATAGAACAAATACACCTCAAAGTTATAAAATGACTTCTTGGATGAAAAAATAGCCATACATGTCCTAAACGATAATGAATAAAAACAATCACAAAACTAGGAAATCCCTACGAAACCCTAACTGAGTCCAAGAAATAACAAAGAAAAAAATCAATGCACAGAGGAGACAAATAAAACCACAATCAGAGTTGTGGGGGCCAGATAGCCAGAATGTACTATTAAAACTGCATATATTGGGCCTATGGCCCAGTCCGAGGATATTAACCAGTCTGAGGATGGTCAAACAATATTATTATGGGAATGGTAGCATCACGGTTAGAAGTCAGATGTTGGATAGGAAAGAAGTAGAAGAAGGTTACAAATATCTACAAAAGCTGCTATCTCTGTATTAAATACTTTGCATCTAACTCCCTAACCGCATTAATGTGGAGGTGATACATGAACAGTGCTGAGTTGGCGGCCCTAAAACCTACACGACCAGAGAAGGTGTCTAATGGGACAGGTACTCAAGTAGTAACGCAAGTAATCAATAAGTGTAAGATCAAGATGCTTTGGAAGGAGATATATAAAACCTGAGACCCTTCTTGAAAGGGGGACGGTGATTTAGAAAAGAAAAACACTGTAATATTGAGGAATCAAACTTGTAACCTAATTTGAGAGAAATATATATATGAACAGATCACCTCGGATCGTGCCGAGGAGGATTTTTCTTCAACTTAACACTATCCGTTTGTATTATTCAATCATCTAACCTATCCCAATGTTGGTTTGATCATCTAAATCTCAGTTTTTCTAACCCATTCTCTACAAATTCATTGCTTTGGGCTTTTTGGGCCTAAGTCTATCCACATAGTGGGCTAGGAACTCAAATCTGGTCCTTACAAGAGTCATTTACAGAGCTAATCAAACAAAAAAAAAATAAAAAAAAAAATAAAAAATTGAAAATAATAGATAGTTCAAATCCATCAAACACCCAACTTAGTCCACATAGCAGAGCATAAACATATTAACAAGAAAAACAGGAAAGCCAATCTTAGAAAAATCTAACCAAAACCTAGAAAAAATCAGTCAAATAAAACACAAATTAACCATCAATTCCCCATTTGATCAAACAAAACCACCAAAATTAGACAAGAAATCAACCTTCACCAGTCAAAATAAGAGAAACCCAGATCACATTTCTTCACAATTGAACACCCAAAACACAAAAGAGGAAGATAAGAGTTGTGAGAGACAAACTTGTGTTGTCGTGCGAAAGAGAGAGAGCTTGGGCGAGAAAGAGAGAGCATGGTAGAGTTTCAGGAGTTGATTAAAAATTGAGAAGAGAGCGTGAGCGCGAGGGTGAGGGTGAAGGATTTCTAAATTCATGGGTTTGTGAGAGAATTTCAAATCAACGGATTTGGACCCCTGAAATCGATGATGGATTTGGGCCGAATCTAAATTTTTCTTTTTTTAAGTTACTCAAACAAAGAATTTGGATTTGGGCCTCCAATCCAAATCCAAATGGACCAATAGGAATAATATTAGTATGGTTGAAAATAAAACTCTATTATTTTAAGGTGTGTTTTGCCCGTACCGCTCAAACTAGTAGAAAAGAAAAGGTAAAGGTTGGTTTGGGCGATTTCTGTTAGTTAGATTAGATATCTCTCTCTTTCTCTTGGTCCTCAAAAATCAAAATCAAGCCAGTCAGTCATTCCTTTAACCCTAAAGAGTCAGGCATGGGCGAGCCATCATCTTCAAAACCTCTCTCTCCTCTCCGGATCCCAGACTCACCTCTCTCAACTTCAGATGTGTTAAGTCGTGAAGAGCTTCTTCGAAGACGATCGGAACGGTTGAGGCAGGTGACGAAGTTGTACAAAGCGTTTTACTGGGCGTTAATGGAGGAACTGAGAGCGAAGTACAAAGATTATTACTGGAGGTACGGGAAGAGTCCGTACTACAATGGGGAAGAAGAGGAGGAAGAAGAAGAGGAAGAAGAAGAACAAGAACAACAACAAGAGAGGAACAGAAGCGGAGGAGGGAATGGGAATGAAGAGGATGTCGAAGAGATGAGATGTGAAGTGACAGGGTGTAAGGCAAAGGCGATGGCGTTGACGAGGTATTGTCATGCGCACATTCTTTCGGATTCGAAGCAGAATCTCTATAAGGGATGTACCTATTGCATCAAGAGGTGAGCTTTTCTCCTTTGTTTTTACTACTGCGTTGTCCTTTTTGCTTATTGGAGATTTCATTTTCATTTATTCTATTTTTCCTAGAAAGATGGAAGTGCATTAAATCATATGAGATCTCTCGTTAGGAGAATAGATGTGGTTCGATAAACTGGATTTGTATTTGTAAGTGTAGTCGAGGGTAGGAGAAGTGTTAAATGAGAGCAGTGTAGTCAGAGGCAAGGCGAGGCACCATTAAGTTTGGAATGTGTGAAGGTTTGGAGGGTGGTAGATGATAAGAAGCGGGAAGGAGGGGAGAGGAGAGGAGAGGAGAGGAGAGCAGAGAGAGGGAATAATTATCTATTTCCTTTGTGTAAATGTGCTAAAAAATAATGCAGAGAAAAAAAGAGCAGGTATTCTTCCTTTTATTTGGTTGTTGAGTAGAAAGGAGTGGAGAGGGTTAGATATTATACAAATTGACAATAGAGTGGGATAAGTAAGTCATAAAGGTTTGTGTAGACCTTATTGAAATTTTAATAATAAAAAGGAAAATTTATAAAAATTGATTAAACAAGGTATTTAAATTCCTCTAATTTGGGTAAATTGAAAAGATGGGACTCGAGGGGATGAGGTTCCTCTCTAAATTCTCTCATTTCTATTTACCCTCACCTTAAAAAGATATCAAGTTCTCTCAAATCCTTCCCTCACCTTTAAAAAATCCAAATAGAATGGACTATAGTCCACCATTTATCTTGTTGTTTGTACATAGCAAGAATGGCACTTGCTTAGTTGTTGCTCTATTAATTATAGAGCTCAATCTATTGATTCCTTGAGGTAAGAATTCATTCCAAACACTCCTAATCTCTAGAAATATGTTGGGGTTTTAGAATTTGGGGATTTCAAATATTTAATCCTTTTAGGTCAAGTGAATGTTTATACTTCTATGTTTTGATGGATTTTGGGATGTTTGGGTAGGCTATTGATTTTGGGGCTTTAATGAACTCATTTATCTAAAAAGAGAAGAAGCACCAATGAACTCATTTGACGTTGTGGTTTGGAATCCTCTGGGTACTTGTGGAACTTACCAATCAAAAAAAGTAGGAACAAGGGTCTTGACCACTTGCTCCCAAATTAGATTTGGGAATGGCCCAATAGGGCCCATTTGTTCTAACTAGCACATGCATGTTGTTTGGGTTTTGTAAGGAATCCTAATTTCCTAGACTTGTCTTCCTTTTTCTTTCTTCTCCTTTTCACAAACTATACCAGGTCTCCACGATGTGGTGTGTAGAATCCAAATATGAAGTAATTACTACAAAAATCACATTAAATCACAATTTGGATTGATTTGCTTACTAAAATCCCTTGAAAATGAGTTTATTTGGTACTCTAAAAGCATTAATCTAATCTTAAGAACCCAATATTTATCATTTAATAGAAGCATAAACATTAATAAATTCAAAATGAGATGTGTTGCTGATACTATATCACTAAATGGAGCAGTGAGGTTAGATGAATTTTTGGTCCAAGTTAAATTAGAGTTTTTGCAATGTCATGTAGATTTTGTCCTAGCCTTTGTCTAGTTGTATATGGCACTTATTGTGATCATTCAAGCTACAGACCATGGATCGCAATGGCAAGATATTGTAAATTAGGAAGCCAAGGAGCTTTAAGCTAAATGATTTGTCCTTCCCTTATAAGAGTTATAAGAGTTCTTATAAGAGTTACGTGGGATGGAGGGGGATGGAGGGTGATGTGAGCCAAAGACCCACCTGGTTTAACTCTTAAAAAAGAAATGTGAGTAACTCTAGTTTAGCTGCACTAGATGGTTACCAACTATTATCAAATTGACTGTCCAGGATGATGGCAGTGATTAAACCACTCTGACCTTTAATTATTATTATTATTTTAAAATCTGACAATACTGCAACTATTTGATTTCTGTTGAATTTTACCTCTGATTTCCTTGACTATGCTTGATATTCTAAGTTTATATACTGAATGTGAAGAAAGGATATGTTCTACAAATAATTTATTTATTTATTTATATTACAAACAGGCTCAGTGTTGGTAAAAGCCTGCTTAAGCTCAAAGCGTGAAGCCCCAAGGCTCCATTGCTTTTTGCCTCAAAAGTTAAGCACATTCAAAGAAGCGCGCTTTTTCAAAAAGCTCAAAGCATGCTTTTTGGCGCTCTTTTTTTATATTTAAAAAAAAAAAACCAAAATTGAATTAAAACTATAGGATCTTGACCTTATTGATATAAACCATTGATTTGACATATTTTTTTGTGTAACTTACTAATAAAAAAATAAAAAAATTTAAGTGTAACTTGTCTTGAAACCCACAACCTCGTAGTCTTTTATATATATATTTTTTTCTTGATTTTTTCTCCTTGAAATAGTAACCCACCCAGCTTTTTCTTATTCTATTTTTTTTCCCTTTTGGATATCTGCTTGGTACTTACCATTTTGCTATGTCCTCATATTCTTAGCTCATTGATGAAATTAAGAGTATGATATAATATATTTGTAGTAATTTAGCGGTTGATGTTGAACATAGTAGACTAATTCTTATAGACTTATAGGGTGAGTTTGGCACTAGTTTTAAGCCTTAGCTTTTAGCTTTTATGTCCAGCTTTTTAAAAACTCACTTTTTCCCGCATTTTCTCATTTTTTTCAAATCTTTTCAAGGTACAAGTATACTTTAGCACACTTTTAGCAAAAATCTAAATAAGTTGTTCTCAAACAGACCCATAGCCATTGATTAAATTATTAACTAATATAACTAATTAGTCATAGGGCATTATGAATATTGGAGCTTAGCTTCTAGAATAGATCGGTTTCTTCTCTCCTCTTTTGGCTTATCATTTCACTTTGTTCTCCCAAAAAAGGTTATCTAGAGTTTTATCGGACCACTTCCCAATTATGTTGGAGGGTGGGAGTCGTAGGAGAGGGCAAATTCCTTTTTGTCTTGAAAATATGTGGTTGCGGGCAAAGAGGTTTGTAGACAAGTGAAGGCTTGGTGGGCATCCTATTTATATCAAGGAACTCCTAGTTATATATTGGCCAAGAAGTTGGCAGCTTTGAAATTGGATTTAAAAAAAGTGGAATGAAGCGGAGTTTGGCAATGTCACTTTTAAGAAGCAACAGACTTGGAGTAAATTGAATGCTCTAGATGCTAAAGGGGAGACTCACTTGTTTACAGCTGATGAACAATTGGAATAGGTTGATCTCCATACAAAAATTGAGAAGTTCACTTTATTAGAAGAGATTAGTTGGAGACAAAAGTCTGGGTATTGTACTTGAGGGAGGCTGATTCCAATACAAGATTTTTTCCTCAAGATGGCCAATTCTAACAGAAGAAATAATAGTATTGAGAGTCTTGTGGTTAATGGAAGTTTGTCTTCTGATCAGGATATGATTGCGGATTGTATTTCTCAATTTTTCATGGATTTATACATGGAGCAACAAGTTGATCAACCATTTTCAGATGTGTAGGATTTTCCAATGATATTTGGACATAAAGCTGATTAGTTAGAGAGACCTTTTGAGGAGGCAAAGATATATGGTGTCCTTCTGGACTGCAATGGTGATAAATCGCCTAGGCTAGATGGCTTTGCCATGGCATTTTTCCAAGCTTGTTGGGAGATTCTTAAACTAGATCTTATGGCTGTGTTTCATTATTTTTATGCTAAAGGTCAGTTTGGGAAAAGCTTGAATGCAACCTCATTACTCTTATCCCAAAAAAAATGTAGCAGTTGATGTTAAGGACTTTCACTCAATTAGTCTTGTTGGGGGGGGGGGGGGGGGGGGGTTATAAAATTATAGCTAAAGTCTTGGCTACTCGTCTACATACATACTTGCCAAGAAGTTGATTGCTCTAAAAACGGATCTAAAGAAGTGGAATGAAACAGATTTTGGCAATGTCACAGCCAAGAAACAGCAACAATGGAGTAAATTGAATGCTTTAGATGTTAAAGAGGAGAATCAACCTCTAACAGATGAGGAAAATTTGGAAAAAGCAACCTTTCTCTCTTAACTTGAGAAGACCACTTTGTTAGAGGAGATTAATTGGAAACAAAAGTCTAGAGTGTTGTACTTAAAAGAAGGGGACTCCAATATGAGGTTTTTTCATAGGATGACCAGGATATGATTGCCAACTATATTAAACAATTCTATATGAGTTTATACTCTTAAGTAGCAAGATCATCGGCCTTTCTCGGATGTGTTGGATTTTCCAAGGATTTTAGGAGATAATTGGTTAGAGAGACCTTCTGAGGAAACTGAGATTTTTGAAGTCATCAAGGATTTTAATAGGGACAAATCACCTGGGCCAGACGGTATTCTATCAAGCTTGTTGGTGGATTCTCAAATCAGATATCATGGTTGTGTTCTACCATTTTCATTTTATAGGTCAATTTGAAAAAAGCTTGAATGCAACTTTCATTGCTCTCATTCCTAATATAACTGCGGCCTTGGAAGTAAAGGATTTTCGTTCTGTCAGCCTTATTGGGGGGGTTTATAAAATACTCGCTAAAGTTTTGGCTATTTGACTTTGCATGGTTTTAGGAGATATTATTTTAGCTCCTTAGAATGCTTTTGTTCTAAATAGGCAGATTCTTGATTCCATTCTTATTGCTAATGAATGCCTTGACAGTAGGTTGAAGTTTGGTCTGCCAGGGTTGTTATGTAAATAGGACATAGATTAAGCTTTTGATCACGTGAATTGGAGATTTCTTACACGCTTGAGTGCTGTGGCTTTTCTGATAAGTGGAGGTGGTGGATTTCATTTTGTTTATCAACTGTTCATTTTTCTATTAATGGTTCTCCCTATGATTTTTTTGAGAATTCAAGGGGGTTGCGGCAAGGTCATCCTTTATCCCCTTTGTTATTTGTGTTGGTTATGGAAGTTGTTAGTAGAATGTTGGTAAGACTGTACATGAAGGTTGCCTGTCAAGTTTTCATGTAGGTGATTCAGAAGGAAGATCTTTGGTGGTTTCTCATCTCCTTATCCCTGATGATACTTTAATTTTTTGTGATGCTAATCTTGATCAAATGTTGATACTTCGCATGGTGCTCATTTGGTTTGAGGTTGTGTAGGGTTTGAAGATAAACCTAGGTAAGTCTGAATTGGTGCCTGTTGGGGTGGTTCATAACATTGAGCTTTTGTTGGCTGTCCTAGGCTGTAAGTAGGGGTCTCTTCTAATGAAATATTTGAGTCTTCCTTTGGAGGCAAAATTCAAGGACTAGACAATTTGGAATCCAATTCTGGAGAAGGTGGAAAGGAAATTAGTGGGTTGGAAAAAATTATATTTATCCAAGGGTGGTAGAGTCATTTTAATTAAAAGTACTCTGTTAAATCTACCTACTTATTTTCTTCCTTTAGTTTCTATTCCTGTTGCAGTGGCTAAATGAATTGCAAAACTTCAATGGAACTTTTTATGGGTGGCCTAGGAGATGAGCCTAAATTTCATCTTGTTAATTGGGCTACTGTTTGTGCTCCATTTACTTCAGGTGGTTTGGGGATTAGGAACCTAAGAATTTTTAATGTAGCTTTATTAGGGAAGTGGTTGTGGAGATTTGGGCAAGAAAGGGATGCTTTTTGGTAACAAGTAATAGAGGTGAAGTATGGTTGTGAATGAGGTGGTTGGTGTTCTAGCTTAATCTTTGGTCCATATGGAGTTAGTTTGTGGAAAAATATTAGATGGGGGTGGCTTTCTTTATCTCGGTTTATCTTGTATGAAATTGGAGATGGATCAAAAGTGCAATTCTGGCTAGATCGGTGGTGTGGAACTTCTCTTGTAAACTGCTATCATGAATTATATAGGATTTGTTGAAACAAAGAGGCAAGTGTGGCTGATCTAATGAGGTACACCAATGGAGTCCTTCATTGGGATATACATTTTTGTAGGGATGTGCATAATCAGGAATTGTAAGCTTTCTGGAGCTTCATGGATGCCATTTATGGCACTCCTGTAAGGGGGATTGGGGAGGATAAGAGATGTTGGTTACCTAATAAGAATAAGAGGTTTGTGGTTAGTGCGTATTACCATCTTCTAGCAGCCATAGTGAGCAATTTTTCGCTTGGAAGCAGAAGATTCCTTTTAGAGTGGCTTTCTTTGTATGGATTGTTGCCTTGGGGAAATGTCTGACAATTGACAATTTAAGGAAAAGAAAGTTATGCATTTTGGATTGGTGTTATATTTGCAAGTGTTATAGTGAAATTGTTGACCATCTATTCCTTCATTGTTCGGTTGCTATGGAGCTGTGGGATATGGTTTTTGGATTATTTGGAGTTTGTTGGGTTATGCCAAAGTCTGTTGTTGAGCTTCTTGCTTGTTGGCAAGGTCGATTTAGTCGCCATTGTAATGGATATATATGGATTGTTATTCCTCATTACTTGATGTGGTGTGTGGTGTGTGGTGTGTGGTGTGTTTGAAAGGAAAGGAATAGTAGGTGCTTTAAAGAAAGTGAACATTCTATGCCTGATCTCAAGCTATTATTTTTTAGAACCTTATTGGACTGGTTCTCCATGTGGAGAAGCTAACCTTTTTCTTCAAATTTGGATTTACTTGATTTATGTAATTTTTGTATTTGATTTGTACACCCTTGTATACTCCCTGTGTACTTGATGTCTCTTTTTTGATATCAATAAATCTTTATTAACTATAAAAAAAAAGGGTCATGGGGATATAATTTTAGCTTCGCAGAATGCTTTTGTTCTGAATAGGCAGATCCTCGACCCTTTACTTATTGCTAATGAATGCCTTGACAGTAAGTTGAAGACCGGTCTCCCAGGGTTACTTTGTAAACTAGATGTTGAGAAGGCTTTTAATCATGTAAACTGGGTTTTTCTTATGAAGTTGTTGGAGTGTATTGGGTTCTCTAATAAGTGGAGGCAGTGGATTTGCTTGTCTATCTATTGTGCGTTTCTCTATTTTGATTAATGGTATCCCCTATGGATTTTTTGAGAATTCTAGAGGGTTGAGACAAGGTGATCATTTGTCTCTTTCACTTTTTGTCTTGGTCATGGAAGCTCTTGGAAGAATGTTGGATCTTCTGTGTGGGTAATTTAGATGGAAGATCTTTGGTGTTGTCTCATCTGCTCTTTGCTGATGACATTCTAATTTTCTATAATGCCAACCTTGATCATATTTTGATTCTCCATATGATTCTTATTTGGTTTATGGTGGTTTTTGGGCTAAAAATAAATTTGGGTAAGTCTGAATTGGTTCCTATGGGAGTGGTTCATAATATTGGGTTATTGCTAAATGTTCTTAGCTGTTAACAAGGTACTCTTCTAATGAAATATTTGGGTCTTCTTTGGGTGCTAAATTCAAAGATAAGACAATATGAAACCCGATATTGGAGAAGATGAAAAGGAGATTAGCGGGATGGAAATGTTTGTACTTATCCAAGGGAGATAGAGTCACTTTAATTAAAAGCACTCTATCAAATATACCTACTTATTTCCTATCTTTATTTCCTATCTCTGCTTTTGTGGCTAACCTAATTGCAAAATTTTAGTAGAATTTCTTATGGGGTGGTCTAGGGGATAAACCTAAATTTCACCTGGTTAAATGGGTTACTGTCTGTATACCTCTTTCTCCAGGTGGCTTGGGGATAAGGAAAGTAAGACTTTTTAATGAAGCTTTGTTTTGGAAGTGGCTTGAAAGGGATGCCCTTTGGAGGCATGTGATAGAGGTGAAATATGGATGTATATGAGGTGGTTGGTGTAATGGTCCAGTTTCTGGTCCATATGGCGTTGGTTTGTGGAAAAATATTAGTCGAGGATGGCTTTTTTTTTTTTCTCGTTATATTCTGTTTGATATTGGTGATGGGTTGAGGGTGAAGTTTTGGCAAGACTATTGGTGTGGGGAGACACCTCTTGCTGTCCACTTTCCTGAATTATTTAGATTTTGCCGAGATAAGGAGGCAAGTGTGGTTGAGCTTATGAAGTTCTCTAATCAGGTCCTTTTTTAGGAGGTGAGTTTCTTTAGGGGTTTTCATGTTTGGGAATTGGAGGCCGTGTCGAGCTTCATGGATACTATATATGGCTCTACAGTAAAAGGGTTTGGGGAGGATAATATGAGTTGGAAGCCATATAGAAATAAGGGATTGTCGTTTCCCTTGGAAAAGCATTTGGAAGCAGAAGATCCCTTATTGAGTGGCTTTCTTTGTTTGGATTGTTGTTTTGGGAAAATGTTTGACGATTGACAATTTGCAAAAAAGGAAGGTGTGGATATTGGATTGGTGTTATATGTGCAAGTGTAATGGTGAGAATCAGTTAACCAATTGTCAGGTTGCTATGGATTTGTGATATATGGTTTTGGGTTTATTTGGAGTAAGTTGGGTTATGCCTAAGTTAGTTGTGGGGCTCCTTGCTTGCTGGCAAATGGTCAGATATGGATAATTGTTCCCTATTGTTTAATGTGGTGCATTTGGAGGGAAAGAAGCAATAAGTGATTTGAAGATTGTGAGAGATCTATTTCTGACCTCAAGTTATTTTTCTTTAGAACTTTTTTGGATTGGTTGTTTGCCTTGTGAAACCAATCATTCTCTTCCATCTGTGATTTTCTTGATTCTTGTAATTTCTGTATTTGACCCTTGTACACTCCTTGTGTATTGGGGTGTCCCTTTTTGATATCAATAAATCTTATTTATTTATAAGTAAAAATGTTATATATATGAATGGTTACTCTATGCATGAATAACATAGAGCAAACCTAGAAATACAAAAAGAAGAAAACAGAGAAAAAACATAAAAGAAAACCAAGCAACAGAATAATTACAAAAGAGAAAGAGAGCTAAGAAAAGAAGGGAGGGAATCACTAGTCGTGAGTCCCCATGCTTGAGACCAATCAAAACGAGTCCCACTAAAAGAAGCAAGCATCTGATCACCTTCACTATCCAATTCCTCAAAAGTTCGCCGATTCCACTCCTTCCAAATACGTCATAAGATGCACAACGGAACTAAGTTCCAATTCTGAGACGAATCCTTACCCAACCAATTCCACCAGCCAAAAAGCAAATCTGGGATTGATCTAGGTATAACCTTAGACAAACCAAAAGTTATAAAGACAAAGCTTTATAACCGATAAGTCATCTCACAATGAAGAAGTAAGTGGTCTACCGTCTCCCCACAATGTCGACACATAATGCACCAGTCCACAAAAACCAATCTCTTCGATCTCAAGTTATCACCTGTTGGGATCTTGTTCCAAGCTACACACCAAACAAAAAAAGAAACTCACCTAGGAGCCTTTACTCTTCATATACCTTTCCAAGGAAAGACAATTGAGGGAGAATCCCGCAATTTGTTATAATACGATTGGATGTCAAAATCCCCATTAGGCTTCAACTTCCATCTCATCCAGTCTCCAACGTCCATTGGAGGAATATTAGCTTCTAATATATGAAAAAAAATGCAGCCCTTTATCCATCTCCCAATCATTAAATTCTCGAATAAAACGAACATCCCAAATTCTTCTAACCACCACCCCCCTACCTTGACAAACAAGCTTCTATAGATACCTCCTTATCAATGGCAATACCATACAGCCTTGGGAAAGCCAATTGGAAAGGTTGATCTCCATTCCACCCATTCTGCCAAAATCTCACTCTATTCCCCACCCCAACAACAAATTGACAATTTTTACTAAAATCCTCCCATCCTACGCGAATACCTCTCCACAATCCACACCCATGAACTCCCCTACCTAGCTTTGAGGTCCCCCCCCCCCCCCCCCCCCCCCACATTCTTTGCCATATTTTGAAGCTACTACCCTCCTTCATAACTGGTCCTCTTCCTTCCTAACACACCACAACCATTTTTCCAATAAGGCCTTATTGAAAGTAGTAAGTTTCCTTATCCCCAAGCCACCGTTGGCTATAGGCGCACAAACTTTATCCCATCTTACTAGATGAGTCTTGCTATCACCCCATTGAAAGTCCCTTTGCAACTTTTCAATTTTATTAGTCACATAAATAGGAATGGTGAATAGCGATAAAAAATTGGTAGGAAGACTAGATAACGTAATCTTGAGTAACATCAATTGACCCCCCTTAGACAAATAAAACTTCTTCCACCCGACTAATTTCTGCTCAATTTTTTTCCAAAATAGGATTCCAAATTGAAGGGGAGTTATGCAAAGCCCCCAACAGCATGTCAAGATAAGACACAAGCAATGTTCCAACTCTGCAACCCAAAATTTCAGTTAGGGCATGCACATCATCAACCTCCCTTATTGGAACCATTTCACTCTTGTGCACATTGACCTTCAAACTTGGTACTGCTTGAAAACTAAGTAACAACAACCGAATATGAAGAATTTGCTCCACATATGCATCACAAAATTGGATCGTATCATCTGCAAACAATAGTTGTGAGACACATTCCCCACCACACCTCCTGCCCTCAACATTAAAACCACGGATCAGGCCAACTCCCTCCACTCTTCTCAACATCTTACTAAACACCTCCATCATAATCAAAAACAGCATAGGAGATAGCGGATCTTCTTGTCTTAAACCCCTCGAACTACCAAAAAAATCAGCTGGAGACCCATTAATCAAAACAAAGAACTGAACTGTGGATATACAAGTATGGATCCACTTACATCACTTCACTCCGAAGCCCATTCTATTCAACAAATCTAGCAAAGCCGCCCAATTCACATGATCGTAGGCTTTCTCAATATCAAGTTTACATATGACTCCAGGAACCCTACTCTTTTCTTGGTTATCCACACATTCATTTGCAATAAGAACCGAGTCAAGGATTTGTCTCCCACCCACAAAGCTATTATGAGTCTTAGAGATCAACTGATCTAAAATCACTCTTAAACGATTTGCCAAAATCTTAGCCAAGATTTTATACACTCCCCACCAAGCTGATAGGCCGGAAATCTCTAATATTAGAGACATCAATTTTTTTAGGAATCAAGGCAATGAAGGTAGCATTAAGGGATTTTTCAAGCTTACAATGTTGAAAAAACTCTTCAAAGACCGCTAAGATGTCTTTCTCCACTACTTTACAACAATGATGATAAAACGCCATAATAAACCCATTCGGACTTGGAGCTTTGTCCCCTTCCAAGTCACTTACGACTTGAAATATATCCTCCTCAAACTTCCTTTCAAGCCAAACCCTCTCCATATCCCTAATACGACCAAATTCCAAACCCTCCACAAAAGGCCTCCACCCCTCAGACTCTTTGTACAAATTTATATAAAACTGTACTACCTGATTAGTTACCTCCAATTCCTACTCAAAAACCACCCCAGCCACCTCCAAGGTCCTTAGATGATTATACCTTCTATGAGAGTTAGCCATTTTGTGGAAGAACTTGATGTTATTATCTCCTTCCTTTATACATAACATCCTAGATTTTTGTCTCTAGGAAATTTCTTCCAAGGAAAGAAGATGCTCCACCTGGGACCTCAAATCTGCCCTATGACATTTCTTCCCATCAGTGAGACCAAAATACCCTTCCTTAGCGTCTAATTTTTTTAACTCCTCTAATAATTGTTTCTTTTGATGCTCTACATTACCAAACTTTTATCGATTCCATTTCACAATGTCCTCTTTCAAAGCTTTTAATTTTTTGGCAAGCACGAAACTAGGTGTACCTACAATAGAATGCCGATTCCACCAGGATTGAACTCTATCCACAAACCCCTCCGTCTTCAACTACATATTTTCAAATCTAAACGGACTTTTCCCCTTTGCTATTCCTCCTGCCTCCAAGAGAATTGGACTATGAGAGGACGGGGTAAAATCCTATGAATAACATTTGGGAAATGTTCCTCCCAATCTGGAATGACCAATGCTCTATCAATCCTAGACATCGCTGGTTGATCAGTACCACTTAACCATGTATAGCTACCTCATTCCAAAGGCAAATCAATCAAGTTAAGATCCTCAATAAATTCAAAAAAAATTTCCATAGCTGGGGTCAAACATGCCTTACCCCTATGTTCACTAGGAAATCGAACAATATTAAAATCCCCAAAGCAGCACTATGGTATCCTGCAATATTGCTGAATACCCACCAACTCATCCCACATATGAGCCTTTTCATTATTCTCATTTGGGCCATAAACCCCTGAGCAAGCCCATATAAAACCGTCCCCCACCCCTTGCCTCTTTATTGAAACTGAGAAAGCACCAACTATAACCTCCACCTTATCCAAAACCCTCTTATCCCACGTAATGAAAATACCACCAGTAGTCCGATTAGCCTCTAAAACAACCCAATCCACATAAGGACAGCTCCACAAACTACAAACTAGTTGTCTATGCACGCTAGCAATTTTCGTCTCTTGTAAACAAACAACATAACACTTCCACTCCCGCAACAAATTCTTCACCACAAGTCATTTTCGAGGATCATTTAAACCTCTAACATTCCAGGAAATCATTTTTATCTTCATAAGCACAAAAATATCCCCATCTACTGACACCAGCACAAGACCAACCCTCTATCTCCCATCGTAATTCACCGAAGAGATCAAGCTTCGCAGCTCTCTACGTCCCTTGTTTTTGGACTTAGCTACTTTTTGGCTACCCATTACTTTCCGGTGTAACACATTGCCTGCCTCCATCTCAGTTTCTAGCCTTTGTAAAAGAGTAATGCACAACTTCTCATGTCGAGTCATTGACAACCCAACCAATTTACTGAAACTAGGAATTTTGTGTTTCACCCACCCAGAAATTTCTAACTTAGCCTCAGAACTCAATACCTCACTGACCTCCTCCAACTTTACCGAAGTTGTCAACACACTCGGAGCAATAATCTACATAGGTAGACAATCTGACAATTCTGTTTCACCAAAACCCACAGGAAAATCACCTACATCCTCCCCAGAAAGGCTCAAGAGCTCCTTACTAGAAAAGGAGTTAACCTTGTGACCTGATGCTCCAATACCCATTGACCCAGCTTGCAAAAACTCCAAAAAATATTCAGGAAAAGATGGTCCAATCAATCTCGGCACAAATTCGAGAGTGACCAACCTCGTATCTTCAGAAACTAACCCACCTGACAACATATTGGAGCCCAAAATATTGTTCCGGTTCGAGCTAAACCTGAAAACCACCTTCTGAGGATACACAGTGCAGCCCGACACTCCTACTGGCGAAGCACTCCATGGATGTGTAACCAAACCTCCATCTGCATCGGTCTGGAGAGTTTCTACCGGCGAAACCACTTGCAGCTGAGAAACTGAGAGGCTTCCTTCAATATCGCTCCTCGGCATCTCTGTTGTTGTCACTAAACAATTTGGAAAGACCGTGGTATACTCTCTAGACCCATCGGGAGTAGATGTGGAAGAGAATGGGCTTGAATAAGTGTTGGAGCATTCCCTAGCCTTTGAGTTTCCTGGGCTTGTGGTCATCGGGCTTAAGTTAGAAACACAATGGGCTTCTGACTGTTTTGGGCCCAAATCGATACCCACCTTCTCCTTATGTTCTGCAGAAGCCTGTATTACCCATTTAAAAGAACTCTTTCCACCTTTGGTTCTATCCCAAGAAACCCGTTGCTTCCCATTTTCAGCCACCTCCACAATTAATCCTTTCCTAGTCCAACGTGAATCCCTCAAATTACTCCCCTTCCCAATTTCAGTTTTATTTGAATTCAAACTGAACCTTAAAGGAGTTCTTTTTTTATTTTGCACTGGTGATTTCTCTTCTAAATTAATACTCAAATTAATGCTCCTCTCTCTCCCCTCCCTCCCCTCCGCTCCCCTCACGGCTGTGTTGTACCAGGCTAACTCACTAGACCATCCATCACCTAATTTTGAGATTGTTTCAGAGACGCTACTGTCGTTTCCCTTGTCCTATTCTGCTGTTTCTCCACCATCACCTCATCTATAATATTCTTGCTTGAATCCTTGGTATTATGGAACGCTTGAATACCACCTTTTGCCTGCATTGGACCCTTCACTGTCTCGACATAAGACTGTGCTGGGTGAAGCACTGAATTGTGCTTCTGTGCCTGGGGAATAAACTTTGCATGGCCTAAATCACCAAAAGCATATTGGTTGGGTTCTAACATCTTCCTTAATTCTAATCCAAATACCTTCCAACCATGTTTTTCTTTCCCTTCAGGGATTATGACAGACCTCTGGAGCCTGCCAACTTTGAGTTTAGACACTAGCGGGAACTGACTGAAAGAGTTTGATCCCCGTTACAAGGTGTAAGCAGTTGCCTTCCCTAAGCGTGAAAAATTGTTTGGGATTTACCCCAACCACTGTGTGTTCTATATTTTCCATCAACCATAATGCCACGCTTTTACCCACAAACCCAGATTTCATGAAGTATTTGCCCCGTTCAAAAATACGTAACGCAAAGAAATTTCCTCCTCCCTCCACCACCAACTGAAAAAGCTTTGATTCAATGAAAAAACTACGTATCCCTCTTGTATTGATCAAAAAGAAAAAGATGAAGGAATAATATCTGACTAATCTGAGGTAGCCGGGCCTCTCGGAACACTCTCACCAACCAGATTATCTATCTTAAAAAAAAAAAAAAAGATTTTTAAGAAAGGATATGACATGAAAGTATTCATATCTAGTTGATCTAAAAAAAATAAAATGACTTGACTTGCAATTTTGTGTTAAAATTACAAACGTAGGGCTTATCTAAATATTATATGAATTATATAAAAAAGTTTATTTCAATTTATATGATAATTTGATTGTTGCATTTCTCATTAATAATTTTAAATTTATTAAATTATTTTTTAAAAATGTGCGCTTCACTTCATTCAAGCGCGCTTGCGCTTTGCGCCTAGGTTCTAAGAGGCTTTTGTGCTTGAGTGCACCCCTTGCTTTTACCAACACTGAATGGGCTATCTTATTGTTCCTCGACATACCTCTGCTAATAATAGTTTTTTGATAATTATATGTTTGCCTGTAAGCAGCACACAGACAGGGCCTATTCTCTGTTGTAAGCCCGTACTGAGATCTACAGTTCCTCTTCTCTGTCCTACTCATATGCAAGTTGCTGAAAAACATCTTATCCGAGCCCTGAAAAGGGCAGGTCTTAATATCTCTTCAACCAAAAAGCTTGCTCCAAAGTTCCATGTTGTAGTTGCTGAATATGTTCGCCAAATTCAGACCAAAAGAAGAGCTGCTCGAAAAGCAACTGTAGCTAAGGATCGGATTGATGAGGAAATGAGGTAGTGTGCCTAATTGTTGATTATTAGTCTATTTGTATAGGTGTTGGGCTGTTGGTAGCGCGGACAGATGGCAGTAATTTGGGTTGGCTCTGATTGGTGGAGAAGGATAAGATCTGGACAGGATATTGGACTTTCTTTTTTTTTTTTTTTTTTTTTTTTTTTTTTTTGGTATTGGAAGTAAATGTTTTGTGCATACTTAAGGTACTTGCTTTCTCTTATTTATATCTATATGAAATTGGCTGGCAGGTAATAAGCAGAATGATGCACACGTCACTATAAACTCAAATGAAGCATGTGCTCAACAAAATGTATAATGTTGTGAAATGTAGTATAGATGCATTGTTTCTTGTATTCATTTATTAATAAAAATATTAAAATTCTGGTTCGTGTATCCACCTGTGCATGATTAGATTTATATAGTTGAATTTGAAATGTTGATCAACCTGATATGATGACTATTGCTATTGTTCATAAGCTAGAGGCATACTTTTCCCAATGCTGTTACAAATATAATAATTTTCGCACTAGTTATGCTTGGTATCAAACTATGACAGTATCGGTTCTGCATATGACTCTGTTAGTAAATACTAATGATTCTTATTCAACCACACCAAAGATAGGAGCAATCAATCAAGCAAGTATTCTTTAATTGAAGCAGAGAGATGACTAAGGTGAATTATTTGGGTACAGAAACTGCAGTAACAATTGGGCCTGAACTGTCATAATGGTTTTCTTGCTTGGATGGTTTATACTAGATAAGAGAACAAGTGGAAACAAAGGGCAGCCATATGGCCCTAGGACAAGATCAACAAGAATGTTGATAAAAAGTCAAGTGTCTTAACCAGAAAGTATTAGTTACGTAATACAGTTATGACAATGTGCAGGAGTGGTAATTAGCAACGAGTGCCTTTTTTGAGGACATTGTTGCAATTGAAATTCTTGTTTGTTAAACCTGGAGGAATATCAAATGCTTTCTATCTACATAGAAAGGTTCAATTGGGAATCGGGCAGGTAGAATCTCAGAAGAGTCTCACGGTGCCATACTTATGCACAGGACTAGATTCATCGAGTTATTGGGACGAAAATAATTTTCTTAGAGAATGCAATAAAATGTTTGACTTAATAAATATAGGGATTTATGGGATGAGAGAGGATTGGTACTAATTCTTTTAGTGCTAAAAAGAATTAGGCGAAAACATTATTTTGGTTCTTATATTTTGAGGTCAATTAATTTGGTTCTTATATTTTGGTAGGAGTTAATTTGGTTCCTAACAATTTCAATTTGCAACCAATTTGGTTCTCAATGTTAACTCACTAATGGAAAATACTTATGTGGCAAATGGTTTGCACATTTGACATGTTTAATATTAAAATATAAAATGATATGTTGACGTGACTAAATTTTATTGGCCACATCAGTTCTTACATAGCAAAAAAGGCCACATCAGCTTTTAAAAATACTTGTCTTTTCTCTACCATCTTTTTGCTTTTATTTTTGTTACAATTTTTAACCAAACAGAATTTATTTTAATCTTATCATTTTTTTTATCCGTTCTTATAATTTTTTGGTAAACAAACAAAATTTCATTGTCTTTTCTTGTAATTTCTTCATATCCAGACAGTAATTTAGTCCAACAATGGCATATCAACAAAGATTACATTGATTCTAACTTTCAATTTGGCTTTCAATCATAGTGAATCTTATGCCATTAAGTTTAAACTAAAATCCCCAAATTCAAACAAATCCCCAAACTCAGATACAACAAACTCAGCACCTCCATACAACGATCCAACAAACTCAGATTCACCACAACCACAATCCCAGATTCAGCTTATTCCAAGCCGAAGCCACGACTCAGTAACTAGAGCTAGCCCAAGCTTGTGAATCCTCTCCAATCTCAAATCTTCTTCTCTAACTAGATCCACCAAATCCTGACTCACTAATTTCACTTCCAACTCAATGATTCCTAACCTCTTCTCATTCTTCTCCAAAATTGTCTATTCTAGATCTCGTTCTTAAGGAAGCCCATGATGTAGGGGTTGAAACTTGAAAGTTGTGGACTGAAGAGACGTATGGAGTTGTTGCGGTAGAGGCTGCATAGGAGGCACCAGATGGATGACGATCTTTGGTAAATCGAAGAGTGGTTGCCAAGAAGGCTTGGGGACGGAGTCAATGGTGCATGGATTGACTTTGCCGATTGTTGAGAAATGAGAACTGAAAGAATTAAAAGAAAATTAAAGTTGCAGAGAGAGAGAGAGAGAGAGAGAGAGAGAGAGAGAGAGAGAGAGAGAGAGAGAGAGAGAGAGTTGAGAAAAAAAAAAATCAGTTTGGTTAAAAAGATTATAAGAAAATTAAAAGAAAAAAAATTTGGCAAAGAAAAGCTGATGTGGCCAATAATATTTAGACATACTAGCATATCATTTTATATTTTAATTTTAGACATGTCAACTATTCAAACCATTTGCCACATAAGTATTTTTTGTTACCAAGTTAACGGTAAGGACTAAATTGGTTGCAAGTTGAGAACGTGAGAGACCAAATTAACTGCAACCGAAATGTAGGGACCAAATTAATTGTAACCCCAACATGTAAGGACCAAAATAGTATTTTCGCCAAAGAACAATTATGGCTACTATGTGAGGAAGGACGATCCATATTACTTGATCCACACATCTATCATGTCACAAATGAAATCATTTATCATGTGAAATTCTCTAGACTAACCAAACCTAATTCATGATAATCAGGGATACAAATTTTTTTTTTTTTGGAGAGAAAAATGGATTGAGTCACGCCCAGGTGAAAGACGCCAACTCAAAGATGCAATTTGACAAGCAACGTATATCACTTTTGATACCTAAACAATAAATCCATTAATTCACAAATTCATTCACATTGGGAGCACATATGCAAAACAAAAAAAGAATTGTGGGGGGGGGGGGGGGGGGGGCGGGCTTTAGGTTCCTTACTTTGCATGCACTACGTCACACTTAGGAGTTTGGTGATGAATTTCTGTCAAGGCTAGAATCCTCACGCTCAATCTTTATCCACATTCCAATCTATACTTAGTTCTGGAGATAAGAGAACCTCCTTCGTAGAATTAGGGGTGTCAATGTTCAACCCAACCCGCAAACACGACACGAACCCGACACGGGTTTTTTCGGGTTAGGGTTGGGCCTTAATGGATTTGGGCCATAAACGGGTTGACCCGAAAGCAACACGATAAGAAACGTGTCATAAGTGGGTCAACTCGCGTAATCCGCAATAGACACGTTTGACATGCCAATTTATTTAGGTTAAACTCGAAATGACTCTCTTAACACAACCTGTTTAACTCGTATAACAAATAAATATTTATTTTATTTTAGATTTGTTAAATACCTTTTATATCCAACATATATTTTAAATTTAAAAAGAAAAGTGAGTAATTACAAAAATTTACAAGGATATAATTGAAAATTGAAATTTTACAAACCCTAAATCTCTAAACCCTACAAACCCTAAACCTCTAAACCTTCTTATAAATATCTAATTTTTATTATTATTTCAGCCATTCTATTCTTCTCACGCCAATTCTCAAACTCAAGTGTAAACTCTCAAGCCAGTTATCTCTCTCTTTCTAATGTGTTTTTTTTTTTTTTTTTTTTTTTTTTCTTCTTCATAATGCTTTTTAGCTTTTGTACAATAAACTTTGAAGTTTGCTCAAATTTTTTCAATATTGATACTTAGCATTTGGCGAGTTTCAAGGATATTATATTTTTGTTGAACTATGTTATTTTTATTTTTGTTAAACTATGTTATTTTGAATTTGGGTTGAAGTGTTGCACTTCTTTTGAAGTGTAAAGAACTTATTTCTAGACGAATGTTATATTTTTGTTGAACTATATTATTTTGAATGTGAGTTGAAGACTTGAAGTGTATGCACTACTTTTTGGGATATACAAAAAATTATTTCTAGATGGATGTTATATTTAATATTATGCAAGTTGAAATGGGTTGTGTTACATTCGTGTCAACCCAACACGTTTATTAAGCATGTCAAATGGGTTGGGTCAGGTCAACCCGCCTAATTAATAGGTCGGGTTAGGGTTGAAGGATTCTGACATGATTATTAAATGGGTCGGGTTAGGGTTGAGCCATTTAGTCGAATACCCCTACCTCGACACGACACGAACCCGACACGCTAACTCGAATTGACACCCATACGTAGAATGGACGAGGAGGATGCGTTGTTGATCAGTTGATGTCTTGAAGACCGTTGATTAATGACTTACCTTGGTTTGTTCAAGAAGTCAAATCCTTGTTAATTGAAACAAAAAAGGATGAATGAAAACTTGAGTCAAAGGATCGACTATGATGACAGAATGCATGATTTAGAAAGTGAAAAGTTTTGTCCGTATGGACTAGAAGACTATAACACCTGCCTCACTAAAATTTAATTTAATTGTTTCTAAAGTGGAGTTGATGAATTATTTAATTTATTTTGGATGAGGAAGATGCGTTGTTGATTAGTTGATCTCTTGAAGACCGTTGATTAATGACTTACCTTGGTTTGTTCAAGAAGTCAAATCCTTGTTAATTGAAACAGAAAAGGATGAATGAAAACTTGAGTCAAAGGATCGATTATGATGACAAAATGCATGATTTAGAAAGTGAAAAATTTCGTCCGAATAGACTAGGAGACTATAAAACCTGCCTCAGTAAAATTTAATTTAATTGTTTCTAAAGTGGAGTTGATGAATTATTTAATTTATTTTGAAGGTGATATTATTTTTGTAAGGACTCAAAAAGAAAAGCCCAAGCCCACTTAGAATAGTGATGCTCAATCTTTCAAGCTAAGCCCAAAACAATGAATTTGTTAAGCAATTGGGCTTCAGAGTCAACTGCAATACAAAGATCACAAGCCAAAGTCTAATGGAACCAAAGTAATAACTAAGCATGGAAAGAACAACAATTCAGTAAAAATTCATCAACGGGTAGGAACGAGGATAGGTTTCTTATTGATAGACAAAGATGATATTTCTTTTACAGGGACCTCTTTAGTTTTCACACTTGATCATTTTTTTTGGAAATTGTTCATCCTCTTTTTCTTGGGGGGGGGGGGGGGGGGGATTCCTTTCCTTTTATAGCCCCCTTCCCTTGCATCTCAGCCCTCCATTTATACGTTTCAGGGGAACTCTTTAGATGCCTGTCTCATCAGGATCTTTTTGGAGGTGGTAGAATGAGCTGTGAGCAATGAAGTCATTGTTCAGGGGTCATTTTTGTTAGGATTAGTGCCCTTAAATCCTGTTGTGTGATGTTATATATGACATTATGTTTCACTTAATGTTGTGATTAATAAATTTGTTTTATTATTATCTGAAATGATGGTAACATGAATATTTGGACATTATCATATAGTCCATGAGATGCATAATATGTTATTTATGTGAAAAGTCACAGAAGATAAAAATCACAAGTTCTTTGTAAAGTCAAAATTTAAGTTCGTAGACGGTGATGAAATTGGGCATTTCATCTGCGAAGACTATAACATATCAACTAAGATGATTTGTCTTGATTATGAAAGTGGAGACTTCTAGTTGATATGTTTTAAGAGTTAAGACATATTGAATTGGACCACTGTGAGATTTATTATTCTCTTAACGACTGTCAAATGAATAATAAATCTCACGACTTATACTTGCATGAACTCTTAATCCTAAGAGAATAATGGACCTGATCATGAGGTGTAGGTTGCTTTGATATATCAGGAATGAGATCTAAAGTCACGGTCAAAAGTCTTGGGACTATCAGGAGTGAGATCTCACCCCCTCTAGATCTCACTATTAATAAATTATAGTTGCTTTGATATGATATGTTGGGCAGCCACATTTTGTGTTGATAGAACATATATTCTCAAGATGGAATTCATAGTCTCTTAATGGAGATACAAAATATTTCATTGAGATAAGTTTAATAGGTTCGTTATTTAGAATGTTAGGCCTAATTACTTTAGTAAATAGTTACTAAAGTATATATTATGAAATTGGATTTCATAAATATATAATGAATAACTTGAAAGATTAAACCGGATACTCAAAGATTAAGATAGAGTAATTTACAAAGTGGTAGTCTACACTCATGACTTTATATTATTACGAATATTTTATGAAGAGATTGCATGTACAATAAAGTCTTGGGATATAATTTATTCATAAGGCCTAGAGTGCAATTATATTTATATAGTGGTATTAAATATAATTAATGGTAACGTTGGACTTGTCAAGAGTTGACAGAAAAGCCCAAGACTCATTAGAGCTAGTGTCTTATTTGTTCCCTTTTGTTCTCACTCCAAGCCACATACTAAAGCCCAATTGGAAAGGCCTAAAAGGTTAGCCCAATTAGATAATCAGTTATTAGGAGAAAAACATACAGAATTCTATAAGTTAATCAAATGGTATGTATGTGAGTGTTGGACACTCTTTGATTCTCTCTAGAACATACACACATAACTGACTGAGAGACCACACTTCTTAGGCATCAAGTGGAATTGGAGTGAAGATTAGAAGTGTTCCCAAGTGCTTTTCATCTTTAGTTTTGAATTTCACCGCCTCAAGGTATACTTTCTTTTTCTTATATTCTAAAACTTACATGGCACATGTTATCAATTGTGAATGAAGTAGATCCGTTAATTTTCCACTGCGTACATACATATTTCCATCAATTTCTTCATTAATGTAGCTAGTTAAGTTGGTGCAGAGCATTGAATGCGGAGGTAGGAGGTGTCTTCTTTAGGAAATTTCATTCCTCTACCTTATTCTTCTTAGGTAGGCGTAGTCCTTGGAGTTTGTTTGCCTTTATTTGCTTGGGCTAGCAGATTTATCCTCAGATTGGGTTCCTCGGTCCTCGGCCCTCCCCCAATAGCCCCTTATAACCTTATTCTTTGGAAACATTATGAGATCGAGGTTTTAGTAGAAGGTGGGAGCGGTGTCACATACAAAATGCGTTCCCACGTGGGGACATCATTTCACCTTTCTTGTGAGCGTTCCTAAAGCTTCGGAATCCATGACGCTACAGTTATTACATTAGGCAGTTGCTTGTTTCCCCACATTCTACGGTGCGATGATGATCTAATGGCCTAGATTCCTTGGGATTAATGAGTGGGAATTTTACCGCTCATTTCCCACCCCTATAAAAGGGAGGATAGGGGTAATTTTCTCCCATTTACATGCTTTTGTGATTTTCTTTCGAAGTAGCAATCCGAGGAGATCTCCTTTTAGAGCTCATATGTGCCTTTGGCCTTTTACCTACATTTGTAAAAAAAAACTTCCCTCCCCTTCTTATTTTTGCCTAATAGGATTACATGGGTAGGTTTGCTAAACTAGTTAATACTCCCGAGAGTATGGCTACCTTTAGGGCCGAATATAGGATCCTCGAAAACGTAGAAATGCAACATTACGAGTTAGGAGAGTGGCATGTGAGTAAGCCTATCGGTGCGGTAGTCATCCCCATGATTGCCTTCATCGAGGGTAGAATGGAGATTCTCATGGGTAAAGTAACAAGGTACTTTCTTATTAATTTTAGGCTTTCCCCCATTTTTAGGGTCCTTGGTAGTGTAGACATGATAAATTGAAAAATGGGGACCAACCTAACCTATCACGATGTAAACTTGGTTTACAATTGCCAATAGGGGAAGGAGACGGGTTACTATTTTAAGTGTAGGGTCCTGTCCATTAGATTAATCTCCTGTATTCCTAAGTCCAATAAGGGTATGGACGAAGAATTCCTCATTCTCTAAGGTGAATGACACGATGGTTTGCACTGCCCTACCTAAGATGGGGAACCAGGTGGGGTGCACGAGGACTTAGAATAGGTAGAGTATGCGCTCCCATTCCTTTAGTTTCTTTTACTTTCTACTTTTGTGTAACTTATTTCTCTTTTCTTCATTTATTTTATTTTATTTTTATTTACAGACGAGTTCCATACCACTCCAAATCGCAACTTGGTGAATTTGAGGACCTTAATCGAATTTTGAAGTTCGCAATCTTTCTGCATTGAAACAGACAACTTTGAGCAGTTCACGTGATCCTCGAGTTCAAACATATTTCCAGGCGCTTTCATTCCTTGAAGAAAGTGATCAATACTAAAGATCCGAGGCACACATTAATTGATGTGGCCGTTCCCGGGTTTTTGACTGAGCCTCCACCTCTAGGTCCTCAGGACGCCGAGCTATCTGCTTAGCTCACGGCCAAGCTCCTTTATTCCCAAGAGGAGACGATCCCATCTGACGAAGAGCAAGAAGAACCAACCTCTGAGCCTTCTTACACTGATATAGAGAAGGATTTTGAAGTGTTCTACTAAGCTGACATCGTCGAATCCTCTGAGTCCATTTTTCAGCCTCAAGTCACTGCCCAAGTTAGCACTAATCAAAAGGCCACTGATATTCCCAAAGGGATGGTGCTCGAAGAGAAGACTCCTGATCTATTGGCGATGCTAACGGCTCATGCTGGGGGGAATTCACAGGCAGTGCCGATCGTTCCTATACCACTTATGCCTGTCCTACCTCTACCTTCTCCCTCTAAGGCTACCGAGAAGAAAAGAAAGCGAGGGAGGCAATCCGAGAAGTAAAGCTCTGAGGAGGGAGAAATACCACCGACCTCCCAGCAAGCACTCAATAGAAGAAGGGCCCTTCTGAAGGGGCTGGCAAGAGAGCTGAAGGGTAATGACACTTTAAAGCTGCCATATAGAATCCTGCCTTTGTGCTAAGCACGGAGGATGCCCTCACATCTTAGGCTACCTAGAGAGATGCCCAAAAGGGCAGATCCATGTTAATTTTTGAATGCCTCAAGCAGGTTCTACTCCTTCCTCGGGACATGAAGGAGTTGAAGGATTGAGGAAGCGTGAAGTATTCCTCTTGTTGAAGAGGGACCTTGCCAAGGTTAAGTTCTTACACCCGAGTTTATCATTTAATTCATATGTAAACTTTAGTATGAAGATCTTAATGTGTTTTCTTTTCTTTTGTTGCAGGTTGTGCAAACATCTTTTGTGGTCGAGGAGTGGGTTGATCATGCCCTCTCGAAGTCACGATAGGCAGAGAAAAAATTGGCAGCTTTAGATTGGGTCTTGGTTGAGGTGGAAAAGAATTACAAAGATTCCCTCTTTCGTATAGCCGAGGCCGAGAGGGGGGGCAAGAGCGTGGAAGCTACCCTAGGTAAGGCAGAGAAGCAGGCTGAGGAGCTGTGGGTTTTATTGAAGAAAACTGACGAGTAGCTAACTTTAGCTAAATAACAAATCAAGCTCTAGCTAAAGAAGCTAAAGGGAAAATACGCTGAAAAGGCGATGGCTAAGTAAGCCATATATAATGTTGGCATGACCAAGACTGCCTAAAGCCTGACCGCCCAATTATGGGATGTTGCTCGGGTCTTCTGCCTTGAAGTGTGGGGGAAGGCTTTGAACACTGTAGGGGTAGATACCAATTCGGAGCTAAGGGGGCCTTCCAGCGTTTACTACCCCCTGCCTTGCACATCACTCCTAGCCCCGCTCCTCCAATGCCCAGCTCGGCACCTCCTTCCTCGGCACCTTGGTGTTCGGTACCTTCATCTTTTGAGCCCTTCTCTGAGAAGGGGAAGAAAGACACAATTTAAGTAGTGGAGGTGGAATTAGAGGAGGTTGAAGCAGATGAGCAGCCTAAGGGAAAACGCAAAGGAAAAGTGAAGAAGACCACTGAGAAACTCTACCAATTTTGGACTTAAGCAAATTTTGTAATAGGTTGGTTCTAGTAGTTAGCCTTCCTTCTTCCTATGCCCTACTTTCTACTTCCTTTGTAAAGATATTTTTGAACTTAAATGAATAGATTTGAATTTCCTGTTCTATGATTGTCTTACTTTAATCATGTACTTATTTTTTTGCTTCGAAGCCCCTAGTATATTTTGTTTACATTAGCTCCCTTTTTTTTTAAAGGCCACTTTGATTAAAACATGTGATCCAAAGACTGATAAGTAACCGAGGTCTTGAGTAACATTTAGCAAATTTTCATAAAAGTTAATTTACCTAAGGCATGTGACCCGAGGAGTCGAACATAGCCAAGGTTTTGTTTAACACTTGACTAATTTCCAATAAGAGTTAATTTACCCAAGGCATATGACCCAAGGAGTCGAACATGGTCGAGGTTCTGTTTAACATTTAACCAATTTCAACTCAACATGATATAAGGTGTTCAAACTTAGCGAACAGTCACAATTTAACAACATAAAGTTGAATGGAATCCAAAATTTCATTAATAATAATACCTATGTAAATTATTTACATTCCATGGATGAGGCACAACATTTTCATCTAAATCGTCCAAGTAGTAAGCCCCTATTTCAGCTACTGAAGTGATACGATAGGGTTCTTCCCAATTGGGCCCTAATTTTCCCTATGATGGGTTCTTGGCAGTGCCCACCACCTTCCTTAAGACCAATTCACCAGGCACGAGTGGTCTTGCTCTAATTCCTTT
This sequence comes from Quercus gilva, assembly GCA_023621385.1. Taxonomy (NCBI): domain Eukaryota; kingdom Viridiplantae; phylum Streptophyta; class Magnoliopsida; order Fagales; family Fagaceae; genus Quercus; species Quercus gilva. The sequence continues at coordinate 58,771,232 of CM042473.1, read as the reverse complement.
GTTATACCCTTGTTTGAGTTTTTGCTAATAATGGGCCTGCTGGACCATGGCCACTTCCTTTTCATTCCTTGACCAAGTCCAGGCTTGTTGAAAGTAGCCAATCATTTTTGTCAGCATTGAACTAGCTTGTCCTTAATGTTGGGAACCCAGTCTCAAGAGGGATGACTGCCTTAGACCCATATGTCATTGAGAACAGAGTCTCCCCCTTTGATCTTCGGGGCATTGTATGGTATGCCCATAATACGTGTGGCAAGTTGTCCACCCATTTTTCCTTTGCTTCATCTAGCCTTTTCTTTAGTTCATTAACTATGACCATATTGACAGCCTTAACTTGCTCGTTCCCCTGCGGGTAGGTTGGGGTTGAGTATTTATTTATAATGCCCACCTCTCCGTAGTATCTCCGAAATGCCTTACTGTCAAATTGAAGTCCATTGTCCGATATCAACGTATGAGGGATTTCGAACCTAGTGACGATGTTCCTCTAAATAAACCTCTTTGCATCTAAATCTTTGATGTTAGAAAAGGGCTCGGCTTCAACCCATTTCATGAAGTAATCAGTTCCAATGAGGAGCCATCTTTGATTTTCAGTTGCCTTTGGGAAAGGCCCAACTATATCTAGACACCAGTAAGCAAATGGCTAAGGGCTAAAGAAAAGTTTCAAGGTTCCTCCTAGTTGATGGATATTCGGAGCATATCTCTGACATTGTTCACATTTTCTAACATAATCCTGAGTGGTCCTTTTCATGCTAGGCCACCTATACCCTTAGGTGAGAGCTCTATGTGAAAGGGACCTTCCTCTTGTATAACTACCATAGATTCTCTCATGCAACTCTTCTAGTAGTGGCTCCACTGCCTCGGGGTGAACACATAGTAAATATGGTCCCGAAAAGGAGCGTTTATACAGTTTCTGCTCCTCAGAGAGCCAATATCATGGAGTTTTTCTTTGGATCTTCTTGGCCTCACTCTTCGGGCAATGTTCCATTTCTTAGGAATGAAACCAGTGGGTCCATCCAGCTCGGACCGACTTGTATGGCCTTACCTCCCAGTCTGCTAACCACAATCATTCTGGTTATGAAGGCTTCATACTCTGCTTCATTATTTGTGGCTGAAAAGCCTAATCTTAAAGACTTTTCCATGGTTATCTTCTCGAGAGATACTAGAACAATTACCACACAAAATCCTTTCTAATTAGCTGCCCCATTGCCATAAATTTCCCACAATGGAGGGCAGGGAATGGAGATTATTAGGACTTCGGAGCTCGACATCTTCTCCTCCTCGACGCCCTCAGTAAACTCCGCAGCCAGATCCGCCAATACTTGTACTTTTATAGCTGTACGGGGCATGTGTTTGATATCAAACGCTTATAACATCGTTCCCTATTTGGCTATCCTCCTCGTATAGTTAGACCTTCGTAGCAGTGCTTACAGAGGGAGTTGGGTGAGGACCATGACTGTATGTGCTTGGAAGTAATGTGGAAGCTTCCTTGTAGCATTTATGATAGCCAGGAATGCCTTCTCGAGGGGTAAATAGTGAGTTTTTGATTCTTGAAGAGACTTACTAACATAGTAGACAGGCTTTTGCACCCTATTATTCGTTTTGACCAGAACTAGGCTTATTGCATGGTAAGTAATTGGTATATAAGCATATAAGACTTCTTCCTTCTTAGGTCGAGAAAGAATAGGAGGATGTGAGAAATATTGCTTTAGCTCTTGAAAAGCAACGCTACATTCCTGGGTCCATTCAAAATTTCTCCATTTGTGAAGGAGCTGGAAGAAAGGTTGACATCGATCAGCCGATTAGGATATGAATCTATTCAGGGTGGCTACCATTCCCATCAACTCTTTGTACATCTTTGGGGTTCCAAGGGGGGTGCAAGTCATTTATGGCTTTGATATAATCAAGTTTAATTTCTATTCCCAGATAAGTAATCATGTATCTCAGGAATTTGCCTGAACTGACACCAAAAGAACATTTGAAGGCTTTGAGGTGCAACTTGTGTTTTCTAAGCACCAAGAATATGCTTCCTAAGTCATTTAAATGCTCTAAAACATGCTTACTTTTTACAACCATGTCATCAATATACACCTCGACATTCTGCCCTAGCTGAGACTCAAACATCTGCGTTACCATTCTTTGATATGTTGACCCTGCATTCTTTAGGCCGAAAGGCATCACTCAATAATGGTAATTCCAAGTAGTGCCAATGGTATCTAGTGGTAGGCCTAAAAGGCATCTAGAAAGCTCATTCGAGGATGGCTGATTGTCGCATCTACTAATTGATCAATTCGAGGAATTAGGAAAGGATCTTTAGGGCAGGCCTTGTTCAAGTCGGTAAAATCCACACAAACCTTCCACTTTCCGACTTCTTTTTCACCACGACCATATTGGCCAACCACTCGGGATAGAATGTTACTTTAATTGCTCTAGCCCGTTTGAGCTTATCTACCTCTTCTTTTATTGCCTCAGAGTGCTTCTTAGAAAAATGTTGAGGTGAATGCCTCTTGGGAACAACTGTTGCATTCACGTTTAGATGATAACATATAAAATCTAGATCTACTCTGGGTGCTTCGTATGCACTCCATGCAAAGATGTCTACATTTTTCCTTAAGAAACCTAAAAGCTCCTATTTTTAGTAGGGGGTAGTTGAGTCCCTGCTTGAAAATATTTATCCTCGTCTGTTCTGATGATTACTTTCTCCAATTCCTTATAGAGCAGACCCCTTTGTTCGATCTCGCGCATACTCTCGAACTCAATTAATTGCTATGGGGTCTCTTCTAAGGTAAGAGAGACCTTATTTAGCAATTGGTGCTTGATATCGACTACCAATCATTGTCTGGCCATCGTCTAGCTTTCTACAATCTCTCCAACTTGCCTTTTGGTGGGATATTTAACCTTCATATGTAGGGTGGAAGATACTACTCCCAAGGCATGGAGCCAAGGTCTTGCCAAAATGGCCGTTTACGGAGAATAGGCCTTCACCACGATGAATTCCACCTCGACTGCTTCGTTCCTTGCTTGCACGAGCAACTTGATCATTCCTTGGGGAACCAGCGTTCTTTCGTTAAATCCCATTAGAGAGGAGTCATACTTACTTAGGTCTTTCGACTTCAGATTTAGCCCTTTATACAGATTCGGGTACATGATTTTAGCCCCGCTTCCTTGGTCCACCAATACCCTTTTCACATCATATCCTCTAATGCGGAGGGTCACCACCAGGGTATCATCATGGGGCTGGAAAGTCCCGATTTTATCTTCATCCGAGAAGCCTAAGGTTGGCGGTATTGCTACCTTGACCTTCTTAGGTTTTTGAACTTGCTCCTTAAGGCTCGGTTTTGAGGCTATAGACATGATGCTTGATGAAGAACTTACATCTCGGCATGGGGTGGCAAATATCACGTTAATAGTTCCCAAAGATGGTCGAGAAATAGCTTCTCTTTGATATCCTCCACTAGTTTGACTTCCTTGCCTAGAGGGCTGGTGCATGAATTGCTTTAGCTTCCCTACTTTGACCAACGGCTAAAGATGGTCACGCAAGGTTCTACAGTCCTCGGTGTTGTGTCCTCGATCTTGATGGTGTTGGCAATAAAGGCTCTGATTGCGCTTGGATGGGTCCATTCCCATCTTATTAGGCCATTTGAAATAAGGCTCATTCTTTATCTTCTCAAGGATCTGATACATCGGCTTCCTGAACACCGAGCTGACTACCTAGGCATTAGCTCTTGAGGGTTGGTTAACAAAATCTCTTCTGGGTCTATTATGGCCATATTCATCTGGCCGAGGATCTCTTACTTCTAGGGGGAAAATTTTGGCCTTTCCCTTTCCTTGGACTTGATCCTCCTCGACACATTTGTGCTCGTTAATACAATTCATGAGCTGACGCATACTTCAAGCGGGTTTCATGGTCGATGATTTTCTTAGGTCATGGTTCATGGGAAGTCCCACCTTGAAGGTCCTTATGCCACATCCTTGAAATCTCCATCTATTTCATTAAAAGTTTCCCAATACCTATCAAAGTAGGTTTTCAAGGTCTCTCCCTCTCTCATCAGCATGGATAATAAGGAATCCAAAGGCTTGGGAACTCGGCTGCATGTCATGAACCTTGCTCCAAAGGCTCTAGTCAACTCTTTATAAGAGCTTATTGAGCCCTCTTCCAGCCCGTCGAACCATCTCATGGTAACAGGTCAGAGGCAGTAAGGGAACACTTTGCACATAAGGGCTTTGTTCCTCGAGTGTATGGCCATTCTTTGATTGAAGTGACTTACATGCTCTATAGGATCAGTCCTTTCATTATAGATGGTGAAGGTAGGTTGAGCGAAGCGATGGGGAATCTTAGCCCTATCAATTTTGCACGTAAATGGTGATTTGGAAATCTGACGTAGAGCTCTACTCATCGCATTATTTCCCATGTTCTTGGGAGATGGGCTCTTGCTTCTCCTTCTACTATGCCTCTCCACCTTATCCAAGTGTGAAGATGTAGTGAAGGATTCACTAGGAGAAGTCCTTGACCTCGTTCTATATTTGCAGTCTTCTTCTGGATCGGATCCCAAGCTTTATGAGGCCATTCTATCTCCACTAACATGCACCCTACGGTGGGGCTTCTTATACAGGTGATCAATCTCCAACCTAAGATTTTGGGTCTTTTGCTCATGGGAAGCTCCTGCGGCGAAGCTTCTATTGGTGTGATCTGTATATTCCGTTTCCACCCTAACGCTGGGAGTTCAATTATGCTCTCGATCTCTCCTCTAACCTAGGCTGAAAAAGTGGTCTACACGCTACGAGCCAACAGACTCCTCTCTATTTTGTCAGCGCCAATTGTAAGGACTCAAAAAGAAAAGACCAAACCCACTTCGAATAGTGATGCCCTGTCTTTCAAGCTAAGCCTAAAATAATGAATTTGTTAAGAGACTGGGCTTAAGAGTCAACTGCAATACAAAGACGATCACAAGCTTAAGTCTAATAGAACCAGAGTAATTACTAAGCATGGAAAGAACAACAATTCAGTAAAAATTCATCCTTAGGCAAGTCTGAGGATAGGTTTCTTATTGATAGACAAAGATGATATTTCTTTTACAGGGTCCTCTCTAGTTTTCACACTTGATCCTTTTTCTTGGAAATTGTTCACCCCCTCTTTTTGGAGGGTTCCTTTCCTTTTATAACCCTCTCCCTTGCATCTCAGCCCTCCATTTGTACGTTTCAAGGGAACTCTTTGGATTCTTATCCCATCAGGATCCTTTTGGAGGTGGTAGAAAGAGCTATGAGCTGTGAAGTCACTGTTCAAGGGTCATTTCCTCAGTAATGCAACTAGTTAAGTTAGTGCAGAGCATTGAATGCGGAGGTGGGAGACGTCTTCTTTAGGAAACTTCCTTCCTCCACCTTTGCATGTCTTGTACCTTTCCTTTGGCATCTACTCCCTTATCATTGGGTTTTTCGGGGGTGCCGATTGCCATTTGGCTCTTAAATTCTCCTCGGGTGGGTGTAGTCCTAGGAGTCCGTTTGCCTTTATTTGCTTTGGCTGACAGATTTATCGTCGGATTGGGTTCCTAGGTCCTCAGCCCTCCCATAATTTTATATCATGATATCTACAAAGAAAATAAATAAAATAAGATGTAACGTGGAGAGTTATTTTGTGGATTGTTCATATTAAACTTTTAGTCTCCTTATCAGTTAAGGGAAAATGATAAGAGATTAAAACCTATTTGGATTAGAATTTTAAGTGTTATTGGAATCCTTTAGATTTCTAGCCTATCTAAACAACCATAATTTTAGTTTAATTGGGAATTAAAGTCTTGGAAGCATATTTAAGCTGTTGGGTCTCTCCTTTATAAGGATGAATAAAAAAAAAAAAAAAAAAAAAAAAAAAAAAAAAAAAAAAAGGAAGTCGGTGCTTAGCATATTAAAGCTTAAGAGTAGAGAATTAAGGTTTCTCTACCTTGAAAAGAATAGAATAATGTGTAAAGCTGAAGAGTAGTCTAAAGGTTTCTTGCATGAAAGGTAGAGAGAAAGAGACTGTGAGATTACAAGAAACAAAGTTCTGCATTTGTGTGGTCAGGAATATCTCTCTCTCAAAGATCTATGAGAATAACATATGATGGTAGTGTGTTTTAATAGGTTTTCTTGAATATCACATATGAACTCTTAAATAGGTGATAAGCTTTTGAGTGATTATTTACTAGAGTTTACACAAATTGTTAGTGGGGCTGGCTTCATGATGAACTACATATTCGGCTCATTAGAATTGTTATTAGGTATTGATTTTCAGAGTACATGATAAAAAAATTGTGTACAAAGTTAGCTGTAGTTTCAGAATAAGTCGTGAGATATGAATTTTAAGAGTGAAATTTATATTTTCATTGCTGGCTTAGTGTATCCATTCTTATTGAGTCGTCCTGTCTTATTTAGGTTCTAGTTGACATTAATTTAGATAGTTGAAGTGAAGTTTGGTTTAGCAACTAGACTTAAGTAGACTTCAGAACATGACGTCTCTCAATACGTGTATATATATATATATATATATGCAAAAGTGAAGTTTCAACAACTTATACCATTATCAATAATGCTTTATACATACTTGAATTTTATTATTTCTTGTGTGTTATTTTGAAACTGTATATGTTAAAAATGACTCAGAACTATATTTTGAGAAAGTATTCATTATAAGATATATGATTCATATTGACAATATTGTAATAAAGTAAGAATGTTTTCAAATGGTCAGCTAGATAGTCTGCAACCTTTACGAACAAAGGGTTAAGTGTTGGTCTTTGGCTGAAGTAGTGTTATTGTGGTGTGGTGCAGTGTTATCATTTTCTCTTTGGTGCCAGTGTTATTGTTTGCTCTTTGGAGCCAGTGTTTCCTCTTTGAGGTTGGTGTTATTGTTTCCCATGGGAATCACCTACTGAGTGTTTAGCAGTTTATGTCTTTGTCTAACTAATGTTTTCCATATCGAACTACTATTTTATTGTTATTAATCTTTATAAGTGGAAAAAATTGTTTATTACTATAATATATTGTTTCTACATATTCAGTGTATTTTGGCTAACTAAAGTGATTATTATTTTATTTACTCACTACACTGTTATTGTCACGCCCCGAACCCAACTATAAAAATAAGCACGTGATAACTGCTGCACGCTTATAAAGTAAGCACCCTACAAGTGTGCAAGGCATTCTTAGCAACTAAAATTTATCCTCAAAAATTAAATCAAATAAATCCAAAATTCCTCAACAAAACCTTTATGAATAGATCTTCAATAATTTAATAGGAACAAATCCAAACCTCGTGTACATAATACCAATTGGCCAATAAATATAAAACTATTAGAAGACCATCCAATCCCAATATCACAAAGCTTCTTTTTCTACTCACATCACAACATCAAAACTCCGAAAACTTGCTATTCTTCACAATCTGAAACTGGAGGGAAAAAGGGGGGTGAGTTGACAACTCAATAAGTAACCAAAATCCTAATAAGTTCTATCAAGCAATAGATCTGTAAAGGAAAAGATGTAATATGTGTTTTTCAAAGTTATAATATACTATGTGTATTTCAAAATAACTGAAGCAGTTTCGTAGTCTTAAAATAATAAATTGCAAATAGATCACATACTATAATTTGACAAATATATCATTGATGGTCTAGAAAATAGTCAGTTTTCCATATATCAAAGATATAACTTACAATATGTTCCAAAAAATATACATAAGCAGTTTTGATTACCCAAAATAGTTCAAATACTCAAACATTTCCAAATTCACAAATGCAGTTTTAAGGACTCAAAATAGTTCAAATACTAAAATGTAATTCATATTCTTAACAATCTTGTGACTGTGATCACGCTATATCCCCGTGACTAGGCATCAAAGTACCAATGAATAACCCCCATTGGCTGGGTATCAGAGTACCAATGAATAACTTCCATTGGTTTGGGTATCAGAATACCAATGAACTACCCCCATTGGCTGAGTATCAGAGTACCAATGAACTACCCCCATTGGCTGGGTACCAGAGTACCAATGAACTACCCCCATTGGCTGGGTACCAGAGTACCAATGAATAACCCCCATTGGTTTGGGTATCAGAGTACCAATGAATAACCCCCATTGGCTGGGTATCAAAATAAATTCATAGTCAGATTATTCATAATCATATATATGAAATCATAGTTTTTAACAAAATATATCTTATTCAAATATATATATAGTCATATATTCAATATTCAAATATATTTGTGATGTTTCTATATTCTTTACTTTAAATCAATGTAGCTTAAAAAAAACAGTTAATAAAATAAATCTTATATTCAATGCTCATATTTATTGGTGGAAATTCTTTATTCTTTACTTTGAATTAGTATAGCTAAAAAAAACAATTCGATAAAATATATCATATATTCAGTAATCAGATATATTTGTGATAATTCTTTATTTGAAATCAGTAATACAATAGAAATAAATTGTAACAACTGTAAACAATTTTCAGTAATTAAAGTACGCAAAATAAAACAAATTAGGATAAGGTTACTTACCTCCAAAAGTTATTCCAAATGAACTTTTTCTTAACAATTCCTCTAAAATCTTAAGATATCACCTAGAACAATTTTCAAATATTTTTACTCAATAATCAAATAATTTAAGGACATATAATCAATCATGGAAATATACTTAATATCCTCTACAAAATAAAGCTTATAAAATTATACTAATGGACTCACTAGGGTTATACTTTGCTAAACTAATAACACTTTCAACACTAAATTAACGTTTCTCTAATAAATGGTATTCTAATCATAATACATTCGTGCATTAATCGAAACTCATTTTACCATGAGGAATGCTGTAGCCAATACCTTAGGATTTAATATATAATCCCCAATGCAAACAGCAGGCCAAAACCAATATGATTCTGTTCATGACTTTAACGTCCATTGACCCTACGGATTTAATATAAGAATTTTTGGGATGAAATTACAATTAGGATAAAAATCAAGTCTGTCAATATCCTTCAAAACAATTGTAGTAGTGTTGGACCTAGAGAACAAAATTTGTTCTAGGGACCCACGGTGGACAACGTGAAAGCCACACACACATAGAAGCCAATTCTGAGATTTAATATATATATATATACACAAATATGTCTCCCAGTGGGTTTAACAGCATATAACCTCAATGAAAAACGGTGGGCATAATCATAGATTAGAACTTGAAATTCCGTGGCTCAATTCAAGAATGAAGTCCGTATACACTAACTAAAAGTGTAACAACCGTTCTCAAAAATATCCCTTTGAAAAATCTAAACATCACTAACATTCCTTAGATCAAATTCTAACTCTTTTAAATTCTTTGTTTCTAATAGATTAAAAAATCATACCTGGAACAAATGGTTGCCTCTTCAGTTAACTCCAAGGAAAAATACACCTCATAGCCTCCTTAATGATGAAACCCTTCTCTACTTGAGCAATTTGGATAGTCCCTCTCTCAAAACTAAATAAGTTTATATATAGCTAGGGTTTCAACCTTATTTTCTAAAAACCCCTTAGAAATATGAATTATAAAATTAACCCCATAAAAAAATTTACTTAAATAAACCATTTTTTTTTTCGGGTATTACAATTATAGTTAAATGCTTTTTTTGGGATAGTTTTATAGAATATATTATATTACTGTTAAAACTATTTGTAAAGATTATATTTTGTCAGTGATACTATTATTTTATTTTAAAGACATCTTCATGTTATGTAGTCTTTTATTGAGCTTTTAGCCCACCCCCCTTTCTCCACACTTTTAGTTTAGAGCAGTGTAATCTTTTTTAGTGGTAGATCATTGCAGCCATAGATTGAAGATTTCTTTTGGAACTATGTTAGTTGATGTACTATTTTATTATGCTTTCTTAAGATAGTGAGTTTAGTATTCGTGAAACTATTTGGGATTGTATTTGGAGACTTTATTATTAAAGTTTTAGTTTGATGGATTTTATAAGAAAGATTTGATGGTTTGATTCTTATTTGTGGATATTTAATTATGCTTTATTCCATTATTTTGAATCTTGTATATATATGACAAGTCATGTATCTAAATCCTTGGTATGAGTTTGTGGTGTAATATATAACAAACATTACATAAATGATGCTCTTGTGATTTTGGATCCATCTAAATAATTAATTTTTTTCAAGGGATAAATGGATGGAAGAAATGGATGGAAAATTTCTTTGGTTGGGACTTGGATAAATTTTGTGGCTCTAGGCTGTGGTTTGAAAACAAAAATGAACTCTCATGGTCGCTTCTCCCCCCCCCCCCCCCCCCACCCTCCTCTTAGGGTGTGTTTATTTGAAGGTGAAATAGGGTGGATGAAAAACTTTGGAAAGAAAATAGGGAGAGAAACTTTTTTGCAGTGTGTTTGGTTAGGTAGGAAAGAAGGAAAATAAACGGTGGGGCTTAGGTTTTTTCTCTCTAGGTCCACCAAAAAGTTTTCTCTCCAAAATGGGAAGAAAACTAGGAGTAGGAAGCTCATGAAATGAGCTTCCGAGAATACCCTTCATGTTGGAATTCACCTCCAAGTCTCCAATGTGTTGGTTTCTTCTTTCTTTTTCTCCTTTGATCTTTTCTTTCTCTGTTACGTGTTGGCTTCCTTCTTCTGGCTTCCTTCTTCTTTCTTTCCTTATTTTTTTTTTCCTTGATTTTTTTTTCTTTCTCTGTTACTAACTAACGTGTTGGATTTTTTTTTTCTTTGATTTTTGTCGGATGTGTAGCTTTTTTCTTTTTTTTTTTTGGTGCTCATAGGTTTGTTTTCTCATTAATTTTGATTGGTTTTTGTTTTTGTTTTTGTTTTTAATTTTTTTTAAGAAAAAAAGTTTTGGGTTAATTTCTTATGCTTTTTTTTTTTTTTTACTTTAATGAAGTGTCTATCTATACACAAATTTTTTTTTTTTTTTTTAAAGTATAATGTGTTACATTTTGTTTAATTTAATAAGGACATGATGGTAAATTTATACAAATTTTATTTTCAACTAAATAAAAATGTTATCCATCCCTCCATTTTTCCACCCTCCCAACCAAATACAAATGAGGGAACCTAAAATCTTTTCTATCCCTCACTTTCCATCATCCTAACCAAACAGACCCTTAGAATTTTCTTTCTCTGTTTTTGTTTTTGTTTTCATGGTTTGACTATTGAGTACCTCTTTATTTAATGAAGATGTTCTGTAAGACTTAAAATCCCATTAGTCTTCCTCTTGGTGTTAACCGACTCGTATCTATATTCAAAATAATAAGGTAAAAAACAGAAACATCAAGCAAGCAAAAATTTTTTTTTAAAGGAAAATCAAGCAAACAATTGAACAACTGCAGCTACACATTTGAAGTATTAAAATCCTTATGATGTATGTCGATCGGCGCTTGGCCATCTGGTCAAAGTGTTGATCAGTACGTTGTCTCTTGACCTTATTTTCAAATTTATCTAATTTCATGTCGATTTATTTATATATTTTCAAGAGATAATGATGAGGTTATCAATAATCTTGAGTCATTATTTTATGGTCAAATTGATCCTAGGGTATTTAAGTTTATTAATTATTAATTAACTATCCATTTTGTGAAAAAATAATAAACTAATTAATCAATTCAAATTCTCAACTAACCTTTGAATTTTTTTCATACACTTGAATACATCCTTTCTTTAGATTTGAACCTTTAAGATTTTTCCGTATCATTAATAATAATCAATACTTTTAAGAACCAATTACAATTAATTATCCATTATCATGTGTATTCAATCTTATTTCACATGATGTTCTTTATTATTATTATTATTATTTTGATAATTCGATAGTTGGGAGATTGAAGATTTGAATTTTGGACATCTCCGTTTAGAAACAACAAGAAGTGTCGATTGAGCTATAAGTCTTTTGATAACTAATAAAATTTGATGTCACATGATTTATCTATTTGATGTTTTGATATATGTTTGCCTTCACACATACTTAGGGTTATCAAGGATCAAGACTATGTCAAGAACTTGGTGATCGTTTCAATTGCAGATTCAAGAACTTAAATATACACAAGCGGGAGTGCTTGTACTTGCTGGGACTCCAAGAAAGAAGTAATCTGTGGACTCGAAGCTGTCACGTGGTCTTGGTAGTAAGTTTCCTACTCGAGGTAGTAATAGGATGTTAGTGGTCTAAGTTGCTATTGTGTAAACTTAAATTCTTTCATAGTGGATTCGGTTTACCTTGAGGATAACTAGATTAAATCCTCCCCAGGTTTTTTACCGGTTTGGTTTTCCTGAGTCATTATATCTTTGTGTTCTTTATTTTCTGCACTTTACATTGATATGATATATTTGTGTTAACCTAGATCTGATAATTTGACTAAGTAATCACTTGGCTAATTAACTAGGTTAATCTGGTTCTGTTTTAAGGGGTCTAAAAACATAAAAGTGGTATCAGAGCAAGTAGCTCTCTTATTGTAGATCTTTTGATCTAAGAGCTGATCCTTGACCTCGATTGTCATGAAACATGGACACTCTTTTGTTATTCCACCTCATTTTGATAGGAATAATTATGTTTATTGGAAAGTAAGGATGAAAGAATTCTTGAAATCTATTGATGGGAGAGTCTGAAACTCCGTTGAATACGGATGGGAGAAGCCCACTACTCTTGTGAGTGAGTGGCAAACTTCTCAGAAAGAAGCAGCCGCTTTTAATAGCAAATCTATGACTGCTATCTTTAATGCTGTTTCTATGGAGGAATTTAAGAGAATCTCTAATGTTAAGATTGCTCATACTACTTGGAATATCCTCTAGACCGTGCATAAAGTCATAAAGGCAGTTAAAATCAATAAGTTGCAACAATTAACTACTAGATTTGAAAGCATTAGGATGTTTAATGATGAATCTTTTGATGAATTCTATGCTAAGCTTAATGATATTGTTAATTCTGCATATAATTTAGGTGAAATATATGATCAACCAAAAATTGTTAATAAGATTCTTAGATCTTTGATAGAGGATTTTAGACCCAAAGTGACTGTCATCACTGAAAGTAAGGATGTAGACTCCATCTCTGTTAATGAACTTATAGGATCTCTTCAGTCCTATGAGTTGGACCTACCTAAGACTAGTAAATCCAAATCAATGGCTCTTAAGTCTGTTGATGATGTTGATGTGAATGGATTTGATGATGAGCTCTCTGCTATAGAGATTGCCTATCTTGCTAAGAACTTTAGAAACTTTCTTAGGAACAACAACAGAAGGGCAAGAGGTAAAAACAATGTTGAACCTAGATACTTTAGGAAGAATGATCCCACTAAGGTGAACAACACTGAAAAACCTAAAGAAAAAGTTGGTCAACCTTCTAACAATTCTAAGGGTCAACAATGTTTTGGGTGTCAAAGGTATGGTCATGTGAAATCTGAATATCCAACATTCTTGAGGTCTGAGGATAAGGTTATGACTGTAACCCTTAGTGATGATAATGTTTCTGACAATGAGTCTGGTAGTGATGAGGATGGAAACTTCATTGCTTTCACTGCTACTGCTATAGTTAATGAAAGTGTTCCTGTTGAAGAGAACCCTTCTGATGGGGAACTCTTTAAGGATGTAGATTTACAAGAAGCCTACAATAAATTTTGCAAAGTTGTTGCAAAGGATGCTATGAGTGTTGATCTAGGCTTAAAGAAAATTGCATCTCTTGAACTTGGAAAGAAAAATTTGCTTGTGAAACTGTTTGATACTAATGAATTGTTGAATAATGTGAAGATTGAGAACATGATTTTTCTTGATAAAGTTAAGAATTTGGAACTTGAATTATCTATTGCTAGGGAACAATCTAATAGGTCTGTAAGCTAAAAACTTGATCATTTGCTGAGGGTCCAAAGTCTCCATCTAACAAAATTGGCTTAGGTTTTGTAGTGTTGAATAATTATACAGAAAATGGAGTGTGCGTCTTGACAGGAAGGTGTATGGTAGGAGTACTATATTAAGTCACCATCTAAACTAACGTAGTACATCACTCATAGTATCTCGTCTATGCCCCAAATTATTTGATCACACCCGATCAACTGGGCTTGTCACACTCAAACACCGTACAAATCTTAGTCCAATTGCCACAAAAGCAACCAACCTAAGTTTCTCAGCACAGTTGCACATCAAGTTCCTGTCCAAGATCTCACATTTGGCTTTATTCAGGCTTCATGAAGTTGTGGATACACTTCAATTGCTACTCTCATAAGTCTCATCTTAGCCTAGCTAAGGTGACATTCATTATATTATCTTGCACGCCTCCCTAAGCATCAAGATGATCACTTTCTTGATTTACAGAAAAACAAAGTGATCACTATGTCTAATCCTACTCGTTACTTAAGCGCTAGGGTGATCGTCTATGTGAGTAGACCAATCTAAGCTTGGTGACATATTCTCAAATAATGTGTGCTCAGTATGTAATATCAATCACATCACAAGATGAATCAAAATGAATAACATCATTATTGCATAAAGTATGAATAAACATAAATGTCCATAAGGTATCCAAAAACATATTAAATCCTACAAAGTCCCAAACTCCTAACATGAGCCTGAAAAGCATCTTTAGCAATGGTTTTAGTAAGTGAATCAGCCACCATCCTACTAGTGGAGATATGTTGGAGGATCACCTCTCCTTATGTAATAGCAAGACGAATGTAGTTATAACAAGTCTGTATGTGTTTGCTTTTGCTATGATTCTTAGGATCATTAGCATGAGCCAAGGTTGCCATACTATCACAATACATCTTTACAGCTTCATTTGCAAGAGATGTCACCCTTAGACTTTGGAAAAATCTCTTTAACCAAATAGCTTCTTGTGCTGCTGCTGAACAAGCAACATACTCAGACTCCATTGTGGATAAAGCAATGCAAGACTGTTTCTTACTACACCAAGAGATAGCTGCACCATTAAGTAAATTTGCATAACTTGTAGTAGACTTATGCTCATCTCCATCACTGGCCCAGTCAGCATCAGAATAACCTCTCAATCTTAAATCTCCACCCTAATAGCAAAGAATGAGATCCAATGTCCCATAAAGGTATAGAAAAATCCTCTTAACTGCTTGCCAATGAACAGGTCTTAGATTACTTTGATAACAACTAACCATACCAACTGCAAAACAGATGTTTGGTTGAGTACACAACATAGCATACATCAGATTTCCAACTGCACTTGCATAGGGAACTCTCGCCATTTCTCTCTTTTCCTTTTCTGATTTAGGGTAATCTTCATGGCTTAATGTATGTCCCTTCTAAATTGGAGTGTCTATGGGTTGGGAATTATGCATACAGAATCACTCTAAGATAATCTTTATGTAAGTTTCTTGAGACAAACCAAGAAGCTTCTTTGAGTGATCCCTGAAGATCTTAACTCCAAGCACATAATTAGCATTTCCCATGTCCTTCATTTCAAAAATAGAGGACAACCACCTTTTGGTGGTGACAATCATCTCCATTTCATTTCCAGCCAACAAAATGTTGTCCACATACAAAGACAGGATAAGTAAACTCTTTCCTGATCATTTGACATACACACAATGGTCTTCTTCCTTCATTTTAAAACCAATCGAAATAATAGCCTTATGAAATTTGAAATACCATTGTCCAGAAGCTTGCTTTAGGCCATAAATGGAATGCTTAAGGCGGCACACTTTGTGCCCTTGTTCCTTGACCTTAAAGCCAATAGGTTGATCCATGTAGATCTCCTTGTCTAGTTCTCCATTGAGAAATGCAGTCTTTACATCCATTTGGAAGAGTTCCAAATCCAAATATGCAACAATAGCTAGAAGAAGGCGAATAGAGACAAATCTCACTACTGGAGAGAAAGTCTCTTCATAGTCTATCCCTTATCTTTGGGTATAGCCTTTCGCCACGAGATGAGCTGTATATTTGTCAATTGATCCATCTGCCTTGCACTTTATTTTTAAAACCCACTTGTTTCCAATGGTCTTGCGCCTAGGCAGAAGGTCAACCAACTCCCAAACTTGATTATTTGCCATAGAATCCATCTCATCCCTCATAGCAACTATCCATTCAGGTGAAGCAGGTGAAGCTAATGCTTCCTTATAGGAAGCACGCTCATCAAGGTCCAGTGAATCACATATAAAAGATTCCCCGTCAATCTCAAAATGATGATGGGGAATAGTTCCACGTTCACTTCTACGTACCTTGGATCCTTGTGTGTCACTATCTAGTTGTTTGCTCCAACTAGAAGCAAAATCACTCCCACTATCTTTGGCGATTTCAGGATGAAGTTGTGGTTCTCCACCCTCGCCTAAAGATGGTATGACACCTTCAAGTTCTTGCAGCGCATAAAGCTGAAGATCTTGTTTTACTTCATTGATGCTTGGAAAATCACCTTCAATGAAGTTGACATCACGAGACTCTATCTTAGTCATTCCACCATCAGAATGTTCACTATACATTACATACGCCTTTGAGCTTTCTGAATATCTTATAAAGATTTTCTTACTTGCTCTAGGGCCCAATTTCCTATACTTATGGGAAGTATTGTCGACAAAACCTGCACAGCCACAAGGCCGCAAGTTCTCCAAATTGGGTTTTGCACCAATTCATAACTCATATGGTGTTGTGGGAATTGACTTAGAAGGCACACGATTAAGGATGTAGGCAGCAGTCAACAATGCATCCCCCCAAAATGAAATTGGTAGGTTGGCTTGCGCCATTATTGATCTAACCATCTCTAATAGAGTACGATTTCTTCTCTCTGCAACACCATTTTGTTATGGAGTACCAGGAATCGTCAATTGCCTATGTATTCCTTTTTCCTCAATTAGTTCCTGAAATTGTTTAGATAGATATTCACAACCCCTATCAATTTGAAAAACCTTTAAGTTCCTTTCTTTCTGATTCTCAACCTCTACCACAAAGCGCTTAAAGCGATCTAATGCTTCAAAGTAATGGGAGATTAGATAGACATAACTGAAATGTGAATAGTCATCTATAAATGTGAGAAAATAAGAGGCGCCATGGTGTGCCTTAACATTCATAGGTCCACATATGTCTGAATGGACTAATTCCAAAGGATGAGTTGCCCTTGGAGCCTTACCAAAAGGCTTCCTACAGGCCTTTCCATCTAGACAAGGTTCACACATAGGTAGGCTTACATTAGTGATAGACCCCAATAGGCCTTCTCTAGCTAGTCTAGCCAATCTATCTTTTCCTATGTGTTAAGTCTAGCATGCCACATTACAGAATTAGAAATATCATCATTATGAGGAATAAAAGAAAAAGAGGAATGATCTAAATCCAACATAAAGAAATTATTAGATAAATAACCATGTCCATACAAGGTTTTATTTAAACAAAAATCCAACGGAGGACCATCAAAACAGAAACTAAATCCAAGTCTAAGCATAGTAAGTACTGAAAATAGATACATTGGACACCAGGTGCATGAAGCACATCATGAAGCAGTAACATATGCCCCAGACGCAGTTTGAGCTGGTAGGTTCCAACTGCAATGACTTCTTCTTGAGCTCTGTTAACCAAAATAATGTACTGTGTGCCTGTTGATATCTTTTTGTAATTCACACAGCCAACTCTATCTCTGGCTATATGTTTGGTTGCTCCTGAATCTACAATCCACCCAGGAGTAGTATGAGCAACAAAAACATGTGTACAAACATAAGTAGCAGTAGAGTTGTTAAGAATGGATACCTTCTTTGGCTCAATGCACTCACGAGCGAAGTGGTCTTTCTTACCACAGTTGTAGCACTTGATCTTTGCCTTGTCCTTCTTAGCATGCTTGCCCTTTAGGCGCTTTGCTATGTTGCCTTCTTTAGGCCCAAGGTTACCAGCTCCTTTGGCATTCCTCCCTTGTCCTTTGCATTTAGGCCTGAATGCCTTCCGCTGCCCAAATTGGGCGACAAGGAGGGTGTTTTGGTGCACCCCCATGCGCTCTACCTCAAGCTTGAGATGATGAGAAATATCAGAAAAAGTATTGATATTCTCACTATGTGTCAAAACAAGCTTCATTTGCCCCTAAGTATTTTGAGGCAGTAAACATACCACCGCTGTGACCTGTTCTTCATCAGAGAGATTATTGCCAATAGCCTTTAGGTCACAAATCAATGCAGACATTGTCGTTAGATGTTCAGCTATGCTATGCTTTGAATCCATAACATTATTACCAGTAGCCTTAAGCTGGTTCCACATCTCTTGGGAATTTGGGTAGTCCTCAAACTCCCCAATAAGATCATTGTGCATGCTACTCAATATTCCCATTTTCAGGTCGCATCATCACATTGGTTAGGGTTTCAAGGACCTCTTGTTCATGAAGCAAATATTGAATTTTTCTATGCCACATATCATAGTTGGTTCCATCTAGTTTCTCTCCCTTAGTTAGATCAGCAACAACATTCTTAGTGGCCATGTTCACTACATTCATTACACAAGTTGACATTAGCACATACAGTTTTAGATTTTATTTCCAAAAATCCAACTAGACCATGATATTCCTTTCTACATAGTGAGATCGAAAATTTCTCTAAGCTCATAATCATCTCTCACTATGTAAATTGGAATAACACATCTAATTTATTTTAAATAAAATTTTGTGAAGAATAAAACATCACACCAACCACATATTAAATCATACATTTAACATGTGTCCATACATCTTTGTGCACAACACATTGTGCATGGGCTCCACTATAAGCCCTATTGGTAATTTCATACAACATGCTAACATAAAATTTGAAAATTATAGGTAACCGTGAAACACATCCCCTTACATGGCTTCCAAAATTAAATTACATAGCCTTAAATTACATTGCCAAAAACAATGGCCCAAAAAACAAAATTGCACAAAACATTGGCCCAAAAAAAAAAAAAAAAATTACATATTCAAGTACCCTACTACAAAGATTCTATTTGTAATAAAAAAATTGGGGATGCCATGTTACCAAATAATTTAAAAAATTGTCTTATCCATCCATAATAACAATAAATAAAAATATACATGTTGCATAAATTACCAATATAATCTCTAACTATAGAGATGAGCCAAAGAGTCTCATAAATCCTTTGGACACATATTTATCACATAATGCATTCATATAATATCAATTCAATTATATCACAATATGTTAAAAAGACATCATAAATTAATTCAAAGATTAAAAGCATGCATAATTATACAGAAAATTAGAGAACTAATTTCACAATTTTCTCATATTATCACAATTCTATTTTAACATCATAGTTAAAAAAAAATTCCACTACAATTACATATATTAAATATATGTCACACTAGAAAAAATGAGGTCTAAACAAAATTAAGAATATATATAGTTTTACTATAAATTAAAAATAAAAAAGCCCACTGTACGAGTTATGATTAATTGTGCAAGTAATATATTAAGTTTTCATAAAACTCAATTCCTTGGTAACTATGTTACAAACTCACACAGTATCCGTAAACAATATTACAAACCCACATAGTTACTTGCGTGTACGGCTTATTACTTGCACAGTTTCCTTGTTGAAGGAAACAACAGCTATTTGTGTTAATCTGTAATTAATACACCAAGTCACCAACTTGGGGCTCATCGTTTTAATTTATAGATAACCACTCAAGCACTAAGCAGAGTGGTACACGCATAGTAACTACATTTCTGGCTAAAACACGTTTAGTACAAACAATTCAAACATGCGTGAAAAAAAAAACTATATTTAATTTTACTATTCATCATCTTCAACCTTGACATCAATTTTTTTAGATTTTATGTAAACATTCAAAATTACAGACTTTATTACTCTCTCTACATGGCATAACATGCCTAAAAAATTACAGATCTGAAAATTAAAATTACTTAAACTTTTAATTTTAGCATGCATATAGGATTATATATTTCAGAGATCATGGTATCATTCAGGAGTGAAAACAAGCATAAAACAGCTCTGATACCAATGTTGAATAATTATATACATTACTAGAGGTTATATAGACACATACCTTTGGTGGAACATATCACCAAATTGCCAGATCTTGTTCTTTACTTGCTTTATGAACTCTTCACGATCTCCTTTGTGGAACACCTCCAAGTCGCAGGAGAGACTACTAGAGTCTCTCCTAATTTCCATGCTCCAAATTCTAGGGAACAGTAGATGGTGTCCCAGAAAGATGACTTATTTTGAGAGAGCACTAAAAACTATACGTATGTTCACTCACTGTGTCTAACCTCAATCTGACTGATGTAGAAGTATTTTAAATACTAGTAGAGATTCACTTACTATTAGATATATATGATCCCTAAAAGATCTTATCTCTTAAGTTTTAAATTACTCTACTACTGATATTGATAACTCATATCAATATCTATTAGTTTAAATTTAAACTTACTTATCAGATAACCCATGTGGACGATCCATGGGCCATGGTTTATAGGTTGGATCAAAATTAGCCCAATTTCTAACATGTAGAAAGTATCTCTGTGCCTGAACCCCATTCCACAAACTTTGTTCATTCTTCTGAGCCCCTTGTGAGTGAGATTGTCAAACTTGCTGAAGTTACACCTCTTAGGAAAATTAGGGTTGATCTTGAAGAGTCTAAACCTAAGGCTCCTAATCCTCCTAAAGGCAAGTTGCATGATAAGCCTATATGGGTTAGTCCTTTTTGTGGAAAGTCTGGGTACATTCGTTCAAACTGTTTCAAGTTGCAAGCTGCTAAGTGAGCAAATAAGCCAAAAGTGCTTGTGTCTCAAGCACAAGATCCTATGGTACTTATTGGTGAATTGTTAAAGGTTCTAAACCTTTATTCCAATCCTGGAGTTGGTCATCATTCTAATGCGAATAAGAACTCCAATGCTAGAGTTGCATCTAAAAAGCTTTGGTTACAAAAGGCTCAATCTAATTGAGTCTTTCTGACATTGTCCATGTGCTTCTTCGCTCTAATCTTTGTGACCATTTTTTTGTTTTTGTTTTTGTTTCTTTGCTTTTCTAGGATTTGCATTGCATAGCATTCATGCATTTCATTCTAGGTTTGTTTTTGTTATTTCTTTTCAAAAAAAAAAAAAAAAAAAGAAGGATAAAAAAGGAAGCTAAATGTGTTTTGCAATATTTTTCTTGGTTGTGAAATCAAGGTTGGCCAATTTATTTTTGCATAACATGTCTATGTACTTTGTTTAGCTTTGATGAGCTTATTTATTGCACTTTACTAGTTTGAGTTTTGTAGTGCATGTTGTGTGGGAAGATGTTTATAGTTTTTGATCACTTTGTCTTGATATTAAAGTCACATGCTTTTGATTTTCGGACTTGATCTTTTTGAGAAAGACATAAATAACCATCTCACCACTGTTTACTAGCCAATCTTGAATACCTTAGTGCATATCATAAGATTTTGTGCTCGAGAAAATGTAGCACATGCACAAAAAGAACATAAGGTGTAGCCTTGGTTTAAATGCTAAAATTGGTGTGTACATTATTGGGCTATAATAACTTTAAATAAAATAAACTTGGTGTGTACATTATCCTGGCTATCTTTAATAAGTTTCTGATCAACTAAAATTAGCGTGTACAATATGAGGCAAATCAAGAAACTTACATGATTGCAAGCTTTTATTCTAGGAGATGTGAGAGTTATATGATGTAACTCTTTAGGTGATAGTCTCTTTCAAATTTATGTGATGAACATTGTAGAAATTGTGCTCGATTTCAATTCACATATCATCTCACATTTATCTTAAGCTTTTGGTAGTTGCACACACTACACAAGTTACTCTTTGCTAAACTATGTACATGTTATTGTGTGTGATTTTGGTTTGGCCAACTAAGTTTGAAAATTCCTTGAGTTTTATGCAAAACATGTTTGCTGTTTGAGAATTAAAAGAAAATTGTTTGAAAATCTTATTTTTGGAAAAACTGGGTTCAAAACAAGTGTTTTTGAAAAGCATTTCATCTCATACTCATGCATTTTATTCATAAAATACTATGCTTTGAGGAGTTTTTGCATAAAATTGCTTTTTTTTTGGAAAAAAATTGATTTTTCCAGAATTGCGATCGATCGAACCTATCTCTCGACCGATTGAAATTGCGATTAAAAATTGGGTTTGGTTCTGTCTGTTTCGATTGGTGTTCGATCACTGTTGGATCAATCGAAAGCATTTTCAATCGATTGAATCTAAATTTTGATCAATCGAAAATCATATAGAGAGTTTTTTAAAAAACTTTGAGTTTTCACGTGTTCATCACTTTTTCAAAACTTTTCAAACTCCATTCTCTCTCTCTTCGATCGGTCAAGGTGTCCAAGCCAATTTTTTTCATTTTCCTTCGATTCTTTTGCAAGGTTTTTTTCATCTAAGGCTGGTAAGACCTTTATACCCCTCCCTTTTCATATATTTTCTTGTTTTCATGTATTTTTGCCATGCATTAAAGGGAAATTTTGAACCTAAGGGAAATTGGGATTTTTGTTGATTAAGCCTTTTCTTTGGAAATTGATCAATGAGTTTTTGGTGTGGAATGATATACAACTGTTCTATGTGAATTAATTTGATCAATATGTTGCTTTATGGAAAATTGAAATTTCTAGGGCTTGAAACTACTCGATTTGGGGATTTTGTTCAATTGGGCTTAATTTGATGAAATTGGCTTGGTAGATTGATTCAATTGGTCATTATAATGTGTTATCTCTCTTGTGTAATGGTCAATTGATCAATTTGTTGGGTTTTGTGAAAATGGGTTTTTCAAATTTTGGGTTTATGATGTAAACTCTATGCTCAAGCCAATTTTGTGATCTTGGACTAAAATTGAACTTATTCTCGCTGCATTAGAGCATGCTTTATGTGTTGATATTGTTCATGTATCATATAGAATTGTTATTTCTATATTTTTTCTATACTAACATGTAGTCTACCCTTGGTTTCTCTGTTTTTTTCTCTCTTCTGTTTTTATCCTTCTACTCTTTAGCATTATGTCTAAGAAGACTAAAGCTAATAGGAAATCCCCTTCCTCTTCTTTTGCCCTCTCATTCGATAGTGAGAGATTACTGAGTGAGAAAAACTAGGAAGCGTATGAGAAGCTTAACCTTCGTAGGATTATTTGGGCTGAGAGAAAGGTTTTGTTAGACGAGCTAGATGGTGAGATTAGGAGAAACTTCAACCGTAGGGGCTAGTTACCTTTGTTGGATGTTGATCATCCTCCTCCAGCTACCTTGATCAGAGAGTTCTACTCAAATGTCTTGATCCATGCCTATTATTTCAACCCTCTTGTGAGGAGTTGGATATGGGGTGATGAGTACACCATTACTCCTTCGGTAGTGGCTGATGCTCTTGGGGTGCTGCTGGTTCAGCATCTTGTTTATCCGTACGATGAGTCTCCACCCCTAGATGACATTATGCCATTTATTACTGGAACTACTGTCCAGTGGGGTTCTGATCCTTGGATAATCTCTCATGAGTTGATTGAGACTCATTATCTCTTTTTTTGGATTTCTTGTCATTCTATCTGGCCCATCTCTCATCTGCATAACATTCCTTTGGAGAGATGTGCATTTTTGTATGCCCATGTTTCTAATGCTTCTATAAGCTTTCCTCATCTTTTCATTCGTTCTTTGTTTAGACTTGCTCAAAGTGTAATTATATGTAAAGTTGGAATCGAGTGTTCTGCTGAATTTACTATGTAAATCTGCTTGGCTCGATCAATAAAAAAATTAGGCTCGATCGTTGAAAGTCGTGCAGATTTTTTTTCTGCAGAATTTTCCAACTCAGCCCAAGCCCGTTTGATGTGTAGGGTTTTATGTTTTGTCTTAAGTATAAAAGAGAAAACCCTAGCCACGTTTTAAGGTTGCTTTTTATGCTGTGTGTGTGAATCTTTTATGAGAATTAGAGGTGTTTGCCTTCACACATACTTAGGGTTATCAAGGATCAAGACTATGTCAAGAACTTGGTGATCGTTTCAATTGCAGATTCAAGAGCTTAAATATACACAAGTGGGAGTGCTTGTTCTTGCTGGGAATCTAAGAAAGAAGTCGTCCGTGGACTCGGAGCTATCATGTGGTCGTGGTAGTAAGTTTTCTACTTGAGATAGCAATAGGATGTTAGTGGTCTAAGTCGCTATTGTGTTAACTTCAATTCTTTCATAGTGGATTCGGTTTACCTTGAGGATAGCTAGGTTAAATCCTCCCCGGGTTTTTTACCAGTCCTGTTTTCCTGAGTCATCATATCTTTGTGTTCTTTATTTTCTGCACTTTACGTTGATATGATATGTTTGTGTTAACCTAGATCTGATAATTTGACTAAGTAATCACTTGACTAATTAACTAGGTTAATTTGGTTGTATTTTAAGGAGTCTAAAAATGTACACAAAGTACTTAAAGCTTCAAAAGAAAGAAATGTAAAATAAGTTGTAAACTAGACTAGGCAAACAATGTTAGACTATCCAAAATGTGTGTATGCGTCAGCTTTCTCCTTTTGAGCTCACAAAACTCCCCCTTTTCACTATGCACACTTCCCTTCTTGTGATGCTCTCCCCCTTACTATATGCTATCGTCCAATCTATACAGTGAGTTGCTTTCCCTCTTTTTGGCACAAATAGCTAAAGGCTCTCCTCTAACTTGCGTTGAATCTCATCTAACTATGTCTCAATGGCAGTAAGATGTATTTAAACCTGATTGTTGGTGGAGTAGATGACATTTGCAAGTCTTGAAACCCGCTCATGGAAACCCTTAACCAGAATAGTGAACCGGTCAGCGTGAGAGCTAGATTGTCTTGGCTGAATGCTAATAGTCTAAGGCATGACCTAAGTGAGTGATATGTTGAACAGATTCATTCTTTGGTGTTTTGGATAGATTTTTCTTTTCCCGCTCAGTAGAAGAGTGACTTTTGCTCTTTTGAAGAGATGTTATGGATATTAAGTGATGACGAACTAGGATCTTTCCATATCTTGGTGGACGAACACCTTTATGTACGATGATTTTCATGAGAATACTGCAGAAAGAAAGACACATTCGTGCTGTTGTTCATGCTGCAATTTTCCCTATAGTTTGGAAGATATGAGTGCAAATATCAATCGAAGCTCCTGTGATGAGATCACACAAGAATTGTGCTCTTCCAAGATTGATGAATCTCGTGTTGAACAGTGGATATAGATTGGAGAACATGATAAACGTAAGAGTTTTTAGTTCAGGTTTGAACTTCGCTGTTCCAATGGATGTTCCTTTGGCTGAGACCTCATGTTCGGCTCCAAGAATTTGAAGAATATCTGCCACTGAGGAAGTCTATCATCATATGGAGAGCTGTCCACATTTGCAGGTTGAGTGATGCGAAAGATTTTTGCAAGGTAGTCCAGAGTGATGATAAACTCCTTTCCTCAAACCCAACACTTTAGTTCAACTCTAGTGAATCTAGCATTTGAGTAGAACTCCTTAACTAATTCATCAATCAGATCCTCGAAGTTTCTGAATAGATTAGCCCAATCTTTGTTTGCAAAAATCCTAGGGATAAAGGTGGATCCCAAGGTGTCAAACTGGACAATACGTTCCACCACAGTGGGGACGTCCTGAAAAATGCTGGAGAAAGTCTGAAAGTCTAGGGGAGTCTTGAATCTCTCGCTGTTGGACACTTTAGACGAATGTCGTGTCCTTTTTGAAACTGGTGATGACGCAAGGTCAAACACGGGTTCTTTACCACGAGAGGAACGGTGATACATCTGCAAAAACAAACACACAACAAAGAAACAAATGCAAATACATAAAACAGGAACATAAAATTGATTAGTGCAAGTTAGTCCATAAAAATAAGCATAAAGTCCTAAAAGAACAAAAATAGAGTCACACAGTCATGTAAATAGAGCTAAACATGTAAGCAACATATATTTAGCATGAGTGATATGCAAAAACGTGATAAGTGTGCAAGTGTGTGCATCAAGTGCATAAGGTGTGCCTATGTGATGCATGTGCAAGGCATGCCTAAGCATAGTTGGGTAAAAGTGTGTAAAACACACAACCATAGATCAAAACAAGATAAACAAGTTCAATCATGGCAATCCCCAAAATTTGGTACTCAATGGAGTCCAAAACAACACACAAATGCCATTTGAGCATTTTGACAAATACTTGATATGCACTAATACAGCTAACATGTGGGCAATGCGTGAACATTAATGAAAATTGCCTAAATACATGTTAAAATTGCCACGCGGGGCCAACACAAACACAAAAAAACTAAATGGGACTGAACCCAATCAAGAAATTGAAAGAATTTTTGCAAATCATAGTTTCCTAACCCTCTTTCGAAAATACCCAATTCGAGAAAAACCTAGAAATTTTTTGCATAATCTAAGGAAATAAAGAGAAAAAAAAAAGTATAAACATACCTTAGAACATATTTGAAGAAGTTTTCTCTTAAGTTTTGATTGGGTTTTTGAGTGAAATAAGGTTTGGCTTGAGAGAGGCACGAGGGAGGCAAAGTGAGGGAAAATAGGATGTGTTTGAAAATTTGTCACATTAACCCTATAAAACTGAAAACACGCGTTTTTCGTGGGATACCATCTTATGAAGTTACTTGCGAAAAACACCTCTGAAGCACAAAACTTTTTGCTAGAAGACTTTACTAGTGAGACAGTCGCAAAAGTTTCTATCTGAATTTTGTGTTTTCACTATTTTGCCTTAACCCATTTTCACGGGAAGAGCTTAGTCACAAGCTTCTCGCGAAAATGCCTCTGAAGAAGTTTTTGATGAAAAACATAAAAAATGCAATTAAACAAAAACTTAAAACACGAAAGCATAAAAACTTTTTCAAAAACATATAAAATACTCAAATTTGATCATGTACAATCACACAAATGAAATAAGCATTCATTGAACAAGAGTCTTGTGTGTTGTGTGTGAGTGTCAAATGTGAAATAGTTCTTAGTCCAGAGTGAAGCTTCAATGATCAATTCAATCAAGTCATACACAACTGGTACTAGGTCAAGTGGCCTATCTCAATTATATAAATGAACATATATAACCTCCCACATGAGAATGACTACAAATCTTTGAAGCTTTTCATTTGGCTTCTTTACAAATCATAAAATTTGCTCATTTTTGAACTGTACATCTCATTTTGAGATCGGTGTTTGAAATTTTTGATATTTCAATATTGAGAATAAGCCTTTTGCTTTTTGAGCACCATACATTTCAATATAAGTCGCTTTCCCTTTTTCCTAGTCAAATACTAGTATGTGCGACGGCTTTTGCAGCTCATTATCTCTTTTCATTTTGAAAGTTACATTTTCTGAGCTCTTTAAGCAAAAACATAAAAAGTGTGGGAAGATATATAGGCACAAGTCTATGCATATATCAAAACCATCAAGACTATTGACCAATCATTCATGTCAAGCTTGAAGATCAATTTACAATAGTTACGCATAGATTTCAAGATTTTTCCCACAAAGATAGATGTGCATACATAACAAGCTAAACTCGTAAATGCACTACGCCATTAGTACGAAGATACTAGGTCAAACTCACATGTGATATACACAACATAAGCGATCAAACTTTTTAGAGATTTTTCAATTTTTATGGGTTTTTGAATTTTTTAACACACTTAAAAACAGAACATGTAAAGTAAGATAAAAAATAAAAATAAAAAAAAAAGTACAAAACAAACTTGTAAAAGAAACATGCTATAAGCCAGAAACAATGACACAGGAGGATAATGTATGACATAATGCATGAAACTATGACCCTAAACATCGGAAGTATTAATACATGGGTATAAAGAGTGATCATGCATAAGTATTCTCCTTCACCCACACTTTGTGAGTGTTTTGGGTGAGAGCCTTAGATGGAAGGGTACAACCAACATAACTTTCAAACCTTTGAGTGAAGCTAGCAAGGCATAATGATATGTTCTTCAACATTTCCATAACGTCTCCAATGAGATGTCCCTCACTATTTCCCTTAGCTTGTGCTCCCTTTGGTCTTCTCTTTGAACTTTCTTGGCCATGCATTGAGTCAGCCTTCTTGAGTGCATGAAGCTTGAAACAATTTGGTCTTATGTGCCCTTGTACGCCACAATGATGACACATGTGTTTCACTTGAGGCCCTCTTTGATTTTTGGGTAATGACTTCTCTTTTTCCTTTGGTTTTGCACCAATGGTTCTTTTTACTACAACAGGGGTCTCAATCTCAGGCTTTACTTCTTTGAGTTTCTCTTCATTCTTGGCTGATATGAACCTTACTTCCTTCTTGGGTTCGCTGCTAGAGCTTCCTTCTCTAGTATATCCCAAACCGGTCTTATCATGTGAAGACTTTTGTAAGGACAGCACGTTGAAAAGTTTCTTGGTGAAGATGCACTTAACCTTGACATGAGCTTGGATAATTTCAAGTTCAAGAAACTTGATCTTAAAGCAAGCTTCATCCAACTCTCCCTTGAGTCCTTCTACTTCACACATTGCTTCCTTGAGTTGCACAAGTATACACCTATGCTCTTCTTCAACCTTTTTCATCTTTTTCATAAGGAGGTTCACAACCTTAGTGTATTTTCCATAATCTTCTAGCAGTGAATCATATGCTTCTTTAAGGTTGTTCTCCCCTTCATTTTGGCATACTTTTTCATCTTCTAATTCTTCAACATCATCACCCTCAGAATGATCGCCAAGTTCATCAATCAAATTGCTCAACTTATCCTTAGAGTAAACGGAGGTAATTGCCATGAAAGCCCTATAGTTTCCTTCACTATCACACTCTCTGTCCGTGTCTGAATTTGAGCTTTCAGAATCACTAAATGTAGTGGCAAACACTTTACCCTTCCCTCTTAGAAAGTTGGGAACTCCTTCTTGAGATATCCATGACTGTTGCATTCTTAGCACACAATTCCTTAAGGGGATTGAGAGTCCTTCCCATCTTTCTTCTTGAATTCCTTCCTATTGCTTTTGGGAGATGAAAACTTTCCTTTGCTGAATGACTTCCCACTGTTTTTCTTCTTCAGAAATTTCTGAAAGTTCTTTGCAAGGAATGCTATCTCCTTCTCCACATCATCTTCTTCGGAGGAGTCATCCATTCTCTCAGTGATGGTTTTGAGAGCCAATGATTTACTTGGCTTGTGGGAAGGTATTCCAAGCTCATATGTTTGGAGTGATCCAATGAGTTCTTGGATCTTGATCTCATCCAAATCTTTACTCTCTTCTATAGTTGTGACCTTTGTATGGAAGCTTTCTAGTAAGGACCTCAAAATCCTTCTCACCACCTTAGCATCCTCAATCTTTTCTCCAAGATTGAGCTTGGCAATCACGATTTCATTAAGCTTCCCATAGAATGAATCAAATGACTCATCATTACTCATCTTGAGCTCTTTAAATCGGGTGGTAAACATTTGGAGCTTTGTGTCCTTGACTTTCTTGGTACCCTCATAGGTAGTCTCAAGAATCATCTAAGCTTCCTTGGCAGTATCCACATGTGATATCCTATGAAATTCATTAGTAGAAACACCACAGAAAATAGCATTAATTGCTTTACTATTTGCATTTGCCAAAGTAAGAGTTGACTTGTCCCACTCGGACTTAGGTGTCGTGGGTCGAACATACCCATTCTTGACAGAATCCCATACTGACTCATCTATAGCACAGAGGAATGCCCTAATACGGACTTTCCAAAATGCATAGTTGCTCTCATCAAAGAATGGTGGAGCATTGAGTGATTGAGATCGATCCATCTCAAAAAGGGTCTAGGATCACACTTAGGTAATGAAACTACAGCAAGGGTACCCGCTCTGGTACCATTTGAAAGATAAAAAATGTGTTAAAATATAAGAGCTGTTTAGACCCCCAAATTAAAATATTACGGCTTGGTTGATTTTACTCTAACTTAAACTAAGTGCAGAATAAAGTAAATGCGAGTGGATAAACAATAAAACTACTCTAAGCCATAATCATTAACACACAGCAGTAAAATCAAAGCTAAAAGAGTAGGGAAGAAGAATGCAAACACAAGATAACATGCCGATGTGTTATCGAAGAGGAAACCGAAGTACTCGGCGTAAAACCTCTTCGCCACCCTCAAAGTGGTAAATTGATTCACTAAACAATAATTTGGGATACACGAATAGCAATAAACCCTCCAAGCCTAATCTACCCAATGCACCTAAGCCCTCCAAGCTCCTAGTCTAACAAGGCTTCTTAGAACCATGTCTTGTCTAGCTTTCCAGATCCCGTAATGCACCTGATTGCAACTGCCAATGTTTCGCAGGTATCTCGCGGGAAGGCCTTACCCACGAGACACTTGTGAAAACCAGCTATCACCTTCCTATCATGACTCTTCGCATTCCCATCATGTGCTGGGCACATGCTTTACTTCGCGGGAAGGCTTCTCGCGAGCTACCCGAGAAAACTTCTTTAGTCTTTAATTGCCTTGAGTCTTCACACACTCTATCACACACAACTCTTACAATAAAATCCCACATAAAATATAAGGTACAAAAGATTGAAAATAATTACAATCAAATTTGGCACGGAATTAAAGCCAACATAAAATAGTTGTAAATCACAACTTTACAAGATTGGTAAAAATTAGAATATGTTTAGATTGGTTAAAAAAGTCTGGAATTTTTTATTGCTATCTTTATATGTTATTATGCTATTAAGTTTTGTATTTTAGGTTATTAGTTGCTATAAGTTGATTGTTTTGGGTTATCTTTGAATTACAGCAGGTACTATTGGTGAGAATTTGTATTGCAACTCCCAACTAGATTGTGAGTTATAATTTTGTTAATAGAGAACTGTAAGCGTATAGAATTTTGGTTAAGAGTAATGATTTTTACTAATAAATTCTTTGGAATTTTGGTTTTCTTTTTAAATGTTGTACTTTTATTTAAGAAATCATTTTAAAAGGCTGAAAATGATGCTGCAACCTATGACTTCACTACATAAACTCATTTTTATTTGAATATATGTAGTGTAAATGGCAAAGCTATGTAAGAGCACTCTAATGCTATGCTTTAGGTATCACCTTATAATGTTAGATTCTGTCTAAAATTTTCTTATGGAATAGATGTATTGAACACATCTTTTATATGTATGTGGGATTGACCTATGTAAGCTCCACATACATATTCATATTGGTATATTCAATTTGTGTTTGCCTATTGGGTTTGTGTGTGACCTTGGGTCCTTGCTATCTAATTGTTACTTACTCTCTCTCTCTAAAGGCTAAATACTTTGATATGTTGAGTTATTTGGGTTTCGTTTGAATGGTTTCACTATTTTTTGTAGGTAATCTTGTGCCAATCAGGCACTGTTGCTTTACTCAAATTTGTATCTACTGGCCCTTCTAAAAAGCCTTCAAATAGGTCTCTGAAAACTTGATCAAAGCATGATTTGGTCGCACTAATTCCTGCGAGCCTGAGTATGAGTCCTCCATGACCAACGGTTGCACTTCAAATCCAAGGTTTTCTTTCTTCAATTATATTGAATTGGGAAATTCTAGCTCTTTGTATTATAGATTTATGTTGCTGTTGACTAATTGGGAATTGAAACATGTTCTAACACACCTCTAGTACACCTAACAATATCATAAATAAAATGTGTTAAATGGGAATGAAAATACTATTTTTACTCCCATTTAGAACATGTACACCGCCTGTTTGAAAAAAATCTCACTCACTTTTGCTTTATTTATTTATTTATTTAGGATTTGATAGTTATACTCGCATTATTTTAAGTCAACTTCATGGTTTGTGTCTCTTGGTTTAAGTTGTCATAGGAATTGCTAACACACTAAAACACCGCCCGTGCTCTCATCCTACAATAAAACAAAAATTGTCATTGATTGTTAACTAACCAAGCATGGCAGGTGTCCAAGAAAATAATATAGTAACATTATCCTATTGCTTTCAATTTATTTCTCCTTCCCCCAATTCGACACAGATACTTTGACATATTTTATCAAACAAGTCCATGCATTACACCACAATGACTCACTAAATGCATTGTATGTAATTGTGGTAGATTTGGTTTTGAATTAGGATTGGTTTTATAGTGGTTGAAACCCTAATTTGGGTCCATTTCTATATACAACCATACATCCATTGGTAAGGTTTTTGTTTTCCCTTTTGAAAATTTGGATTTTAAATATGACTTAGGTTTTGATGTTGTGGTGGATTGGTTTTGATTTAGGAAATTGGGTTAGTCTATGGTCAACATAAAGGGGTTGCCTAAGAGATCATTTGGAAAGAACATGCACTTGGCATTAATTTGTAAAGCGTATTTTTTTTTTCATGCCCTTTTGTGGACAATTATTAGTAAGTATTAACCTCTTATATGGTATATGTATACATGTTATTTTCAGATCTGTAATTGATGTTTTGGTTAATTTCACCATTGCCTTTTGTGATTATTATATATAGCCTACACCTATGTCATCAGTTGAAGGAGTGTTGTTCCTTTGCAAAGCAGCCAATAAATATAAAGCTATCAACTTCATTTTCTTTTGTTCTTCCATGAAGATGAGGGGGATGCATGTTCACAAAGCTTGATGTGCAGGTTTAAAGAAAAGAGATAGATTCTAGAAGGAGAATGTTTGGATCTAGATTGTCATAGCATTGAGCAACTGTGATAGCTATTGCGGTTGCTATTGGCTTCTATGTAAATTAAATGCCTACAACAAATATAGATGTGGCAATAGTGTTTATTGGAATTCTTTTTACAGTATTTGATCTACAAAATACATTAGAGTGAAAAGTGAATTTATGTAGTGAGATTGATTTACAATTAATATGAAGTGTGTTTTCATTGTTTCAAAATTAAATTTGGATTTTGACCTTGAGGCAAGTAGACATACAAAGGTTGCAATCCTTTGCAAATAGATTTCCCATTATCTTAATGTTGCTTTAGTTTTCAACATTATTTTCTAAAAAAAAAAAAAAAAAAAATTTTTCTTTCTTCTATTTTTTTTTTTCTTCTTTCCTTTTTAGCTTTTTCTTGGTGGGAAAATTAGCCTTTCCTTGATTCTTTTAGATTTTTCTTTTAATGTGAGGTTGATTAACTAAATATTTATTTAACTAGCTTTTTTTTTTTTTTTTTTTTTAATGTGAGGTTGATTAATTAAATATTTATTTAACTATCCCTTACATTGCACAGGTTAGCGACTAGTTCTGTTAATATATATGAAAATGACATTATGACAATACTTTTCCATGTAACATACTCCACAGCATTCCCACGGGGATGGGAATTATGAAAAAGAGAGTGCTCCAAAAATATGAAAGCAAAGGGAAAAATGAAATAAATGTAAGAACGAAGAACTAACCTTCCTTTTCATCAAACAAAATGCAAATCGTGGTCGCCCTTTTATGTAGCGTCCCAAATGGTCCGACAATTTAATTTGCTCAGCATATTCTACGGTGAAAGTTGCACTTCATTATTGAAAGGTATCTTAGTTTAATTTATTGTACGACTCATTTGTTTTTTCTTCCCCTTCCTGCCTGACTAAAAATTATTGGAACAAGTTTTTCATGTGTTTATGACTTACCACAATCTCTACCTCCTTTTGCAACCACCAACTACCACCACTACTGCCAATTTATGATTTGCAACTACTACCTCAACCACCACTTATCTCTGCTTCATTATCACAACTACCAACTATTTTCACCACCATCAATCTCTACTTCTGGTTCACAACCACCCACCAACACCACCGATTTGTGTTTTACAATTACCACCACTACCAAATACCAATCTCAGCCTCTTTGTCTTTAACCCATATCAAACCGATCACCCAAATCCCAAAATCACAGCCCAAGCTTAGATAGAAAAAGAAATGTAAGAAAGCTAAGAGAAACAGGAAAATAAAAAATGAAAAGGTGTGTGGCCGTGTGGGATTAAAAAATGAAAAAGTCTGAACTCAGTTGTGTTGTTTTGGTGTGATGTGTGAGTTTTATTTATTTATTTGTGTGTGTGTGTGTGTGTGTTTGCCTGTGTTTAATTGTGTGATTGTTTCGTAAGAAGAAAAAAAAATGGAAAATGAAATTTTTTTTTTTATTATTTATTATTTATTTATTTTAATTTGAAGAAATTATTTTAATAATTTTGAAGCTAATGTGGATGTTGATGTGTCATTTTTAAATGCCAAATAATTTTTTTTTAAAATATTATTTTTAATGGTCATGCTAATTTCATGCCGGCCAGTAGTGCATTCCGTCTACTATGTAGGTTATTTCTGTTAATGAGATCACGGTAGGAATTGAATTGAAAACAATTTTCAAAATTTAGGAACCAAAATAAGAGCTCAAAAAATGTGGGGATCGAAGTGGAAATTGGCCCAAAATTTAGGGACCAAAAATGTATTCTCGCATTTTTGAAACGTATGATCGATGCCCCCCTAATTCCAAAAATACTTCATACTATATCTCATGCTGTTTGTTTTGCTGTTAATTCTAATAGAATTTAGCACTAAAAGACCAATTTATGCCCCAGTTTCCTGTTTTGTAGAGATGGGTAGATTAGTCTTTTAATACTAAATTCTATCAGACTTAACACAAAAACAGATGCTAGGAGGGACATAAAAAAGATTTATAACTTTTGGGGGGGGGGGGGGGGGGGGAGCGGTAAGGGGTGTAGGCACAAGCGCCCTTGACAATTTGTGCATCACCATGGTGGGAGTACGCCTTGGCTGAGTGGACCAGTACAGAGGGTAAAAAATGGAGTTGCCACCTAGATTAATTCTAGGAACCATATATCTAACACCCTTCGTGAATGAGTGATCTTACCAGAGCACATGTTTGGAGTTCAGGTATGAGGACGAGAAGGTTTTAGGCACCCAAGCCACCTGACTCATAGGTTGGCCTCTACTCATTATGTACCACATCCTATTTCCACTAAAAGGGCCTCTAATATGTTATCTATACACACACTTAAAAACACGCACACTCTAGATCTATCCTAACATGCATCTAACATCCAATCTTTATACCCATGAGTTGGGTAGAAATTGAAAAGATCTTTGTACCTTTCCCAAGCTTGATATAAGGTCTCATTTTCTCCTTCGACAAAACTAGCTATCCTTCTTTTTACTTGCTGGACTTTGTGGGGAGGAAAATGTTTCTTAAAAAACTCTTGGGCCATCTCCCCCCAACTACCTATAGACCTAGGTTTTAAGGTATAAAGCCAATTTCTTGCCTTATCCTTAAGAGAAAAAGGAAAGAAACGTAACTTAGCAGTCTCAATAACATTTTGTGCATAGAAACTACTAATTACCTCCTCAAAAGTTCTAACATGGACATAAGAATTTTCATTTTCTTGTCCCTTAAAGTTATGAAGTATTGTTAATAAACCTTGTTTCACTTCTACATGTGGTGCATTAGGAGGAAACATGATGCATGAAGGAACATAATTTTGTGTGGGATGCAACAGTTCATACATAGTTCTTCTATTCTCCTCATGATTATTATGTGTTTCATCACCCATGATTGATGAAGAAGGTGAAGGTGGAGGTGTGTCAAAAAGATTACCAAAGTAAGTTTCAAAAATTTCTAATCTCCCTCTCTCGTTTCTAACCCAAATGCTCATGCAACAATGAATACACAATCAAATAAAATAAAATAAAATAAAAATAAGGGAAAAAAATGGAACGAAGTTACCAATAGAAGAATTTCTACTAGCTATGCTTTGCTCCAAAAAAAAAAAAAATAATAATAATAATTGATGGTGTATGAAAAATATCAAGCTGATTTCTCGTCCATATGGCCATCCATAACAACGTACCAAGTGGAAAAATGAGTGGCTATAACACTCATCCTTCATTCACTCGTCCAAAGGAGGAGGAACTAGCAGCGAACCTCGTCCGTCCTTAGTGATGGATGAGTAAGGTTCACCAAGAGTTATGTCGTTTGAATCAAACATCTGTTCATTGTTGAATAGATGGTTTCGATAAGGTAACTCCCAAGACAGTTATGGAAGTTACCCTTTGAATTCTCCAAACCCTACGACGATAGGAGAAATAACTGTCAAGCTAACACTATATAAGGACCCTTCTACGCAGAGGTATAGGTAACTTGATATTTTAAAAAAATTGGTGAAGTCTTTGAAGTGCTTTCTTTTCTACTTCAATCCACTAACTTTACCATCGGAGGATTTTTGGCCGGCCTCCACCAGTCTCCCTTGACTTCTTGTTTATTATTTTCAGGATTTTGCTCATTGATCATTAACGCCCGGAAATTTTAGCCCACTGATTCATTGACCTCATCAGTTGGCGCCATCTGTGGGAAAGAGTAGAATTTTTTACGTTTGAATTTCATTGTTGAATTTTGCAATTTCTTTCTTCGACAAAGGGCTGAAATGGTCCGGACAAGATCGAGGGTCACCAGTCCAGGCCCTCAACCGAGCAGAGATGCCTCTAGTAACCCTCATCATGACCGTCAATCGGCTCCTACTATGCAGCCTTCATCTGCCCAACACATGCAATCCATGGCCGCGGCCATGGCAGAACTAACTCGCCAAAATCAAGATTTGCGAAGAGAGATTAATCTCAGAAGACAACGGCATGAGGCCCGTGGAGAGGAGCGAGAACAAAGACAGGAAGATGAAAGAAATGTTGAACCAGAAAGTCAATCAAGGGGCACCACTTCAAGGAGGGTACCACATTTAGAGAGGGAGGTGGACCGGATGAGGAAGGTTATGGATGAGATGAGAGAG
Organism: Quercus gilva; assembly: GCA_023621385.1. Classification (NCBI taxonomy): domain Eukaryota; kingdom Viridiplantae; phylum Streptophyta; class Magnoliopsida; order Fagales; family Fagaceae; genus Quercus; species Quercus gilva. The sequence goes on along the minus strand of CM042473.1, from coordinate 58,734,582 downwards.
AACCTGAGAAGGACTAATCCTGTTGAAGATTTAGTTCATAGAACTGATTCACCCTTTATGGCATCCATCAACGGCCATCCCTTACCGCCGAAGTTCAAGATGCCTTCCTTGGACTCATATGATGGCACGCGTGACCCCTTTGACCATATCGCTACCTTTAAGACTACCATGCATCTTTAAGAGGTTCTGGATGAGATAATGTGTAGAGCATTTCCGACTACCCTCAAGGGGCCTGCGAGAGTTTGGTTCAGCAAAATACCCCCAAATTCCGTAAGTTCTTTCGAGGAGTTGAGCAAATTATTCGTTAATAATTTCATTGGAGGATAGAGACATAAACGTTTCTCATCTAGCTTACTAACCATAGAGCAAGGAGAGAATGAAAGCTTGCGTTCCTTCATCACACGCTTCAATAGGGAAGCATTGACCGTGGACAAGGTAGATGACAAGCTACTGTTTGCTGCCTTCCATAACGGGGTAAATTCTGATTTGTTCATACACAAGCTTTATGAAAAATAACCTCAGTCCATGGCGGAACTCGTCCATTTAGCCTAAAACTTTATGAACGCAGAAGACGCGATCATAGCTAAGAAGAGGAAGAGAATTGAAAGAATGGAAGCAAATCCCGCCCGTCACTCTGAGCAAGCCCCTCGTCCAAAGAAGGGGCGAGCAGAAGATAAGAGAGACCGAGATAGCAAGAAACCAGGTTCTTCAGCGCGGAATCAACAATACACCCCTTTGAACGTACCACTCGAGCAAGTCCTTATGCAAATTAAGGACGAGCCTTCTTTGAAGTGGCCAGAGAAGATGAAGGGGGATCCCAACAAACATAATAGGAACAAGTATTGTCGCTTCCACAGGGATCATGGGCATGATACGGATGAATGCTTTGATTTGAAGCAACAGATTGAAAATCTCATTAGGCAAGGGAAGTTGAGAAATTTCATTGGACGAGAACAGAAGGACGAGAAGCTGAAGGGAAAGGTAGAAGAATCGTCGCGACCACCGCTTGGAGAGATAAGAATCATCGTAGGGAGAGATTCAACAAGGCAGTCGTCCAAATCAAAAAAGGCATACTTAAAAGTAGTGCAGAGCGTCCAACTCTCTGGACAATCACCGAGAGTAAGGACCACGGACGAACACACAGTCACTTTCACGGACGAGGATGCCGAGAGAATGCATCACCCTCATGACAATGCTATTGTTATCACCCTCCTTATTGCTGATTATAAAACTAGAAGGGTGCTAGTAGACAATGGGAGCTCGGCTGATATTTTATATTATCCAGCCTTTCAGCAGATGAGGTTGGGACGAGATCAGCTCCGTCCAACAAGCTCTCCTCTAGTGGGATTTGGTGGGATGAAGGTACAACTTGTAGGCACTATTTCTTTACCTGTGACAGTGGGGGCATACCCGCGACAAATTACCAAGGATGTGAACTTCCTTGTAGTAGATTGCCCATCCTCCTACAATGCCATAGTTGGAAGGCTAACTTTAAACAGTTGGAAGGTGGTCACATCTACCTACCACTTGTCAGTGAAGTTCCCAACAGAGCATGGGGTGGGGCAAGTACAAGGAGACCAATTGGCAGCAAGAGAATGTTATCAGGCCATGTTGGCCATGGACGAGCAAATCCAAACAATGAATATTGAAGAAAAGAGAATTATTGCAGAACCCATTGAAGTGTTGGAAAATGTTTCCCTAGACAAGAGAAGACATCCTTTGTTACCAGTCAAGGATTATTTTGTTATGAAGTAATGCCCCTTGGCTTGAAAAATGCTGGAGCAACATACCAACGACTAGTTAACCACATGTTTCGTTCACAGATCGGGCGGAATGTGGAGGTCTACGTCGACGACATGCTGGTGAAAAGTCAGGATGAGGAAGGACATCTAGATGACTTGAAGGAGATGTTTGACACATTGAGGCAGTACCACATGAAGTTAAACCCTAACAAATGTGCTTTCGGAGTGTCGTCAGGGAAATTCCTTGGATTTATGGTCTCTCATAGAGGAATCAAGGCGAACCCTGATAAAATTCGAGCAATACTGGACATGAAGCCTCCATGCAATGTTAAAGAAGTCCAATCCCTCACCGGGCGAGTTACTGCCCTCAACAGGTTTGTTTCTAAAGCTACTGACAAGTGTTTACCGTTTTTCAAGGTTTTAAAGAAAACATTTGAGTGGACGAACGAGTGCCAGAGAGCCTTTCAGGACTTGAAAACGTATCTCATTACGGCTCTATTACTGAGTCCGTCCGTGACAGAAGAGGAGTTATTTTTATACCTGGCAGTAACCCTGCATGCCGTGAGCTCAGCATTGATAAGAGAGGAAGAGAAAATACAAAAGCCAGTATACTATACGAGTACAGCACTAAGGGGAGCGGAAGGACGATATCCCCTAATGGAGAAGTTGGCTTTCGTACTAGTAACAGCCTCTAGAAAACTAAGGCATTACTTCCAGGCTCATGTCATCAACGTCATGACGGATCACCCACTCAAGAAGGCAATGAACAAATTGGAGGTTGCAGGACGATTGGTTCAATGGGCTGTCAAGCTCAATGAGTTCGACATAAAGTACCAACCTAGGCATGCCATCAAAGCTCAGGCTCTGGCAGACTTTATTGCAGAGTTCACCCCTAGTCAAGACGATGTAAGTAAGATGGAAGACAACCAGAAGTGGATCATCCATGTGGATGGATCATCTACACAGCACGCCGGAGGGATAGGTGTGGTTTTGCAATCCCCAGAAGGGGATAAACTGAAACACAAAGTTCGCCTGCAGTACCAAGTAACCAATAATGAAGTTGAGTATGAAGCTCTTCTTAAAGGGCTAGAATTGGCCAAGTTCGTGGAAGCTAAGTCAACACTCGTCTTGGGAGATTTTCAGCTAATCATGGACCAAGTGAATGGGATGTACGAGGCTAAGGAAGAACGAATGAGGAATTATCTAAGTAGGGTGATGCGACTTATGAAAAAATTTGAAGAAATTGACTTCATTCAAATCCCAAGGGAAGAGAATATGGAAGCAGATACCCTAGCTAAAGAAGCTTCGGCGAGTGAAGCCGTTGACAAGTTTGAAGAAATTCAATATATGCCGAGTATAGATATCCCAGAAGTGCAACAGGTGCAGAGTAGTGGAAATTGGATGGTTCTAATTATATCATACTTAAAAGACGGACAACTTCTAGAAGACAAAGACGAAGCAAGAAAATTGGGGGTAAGATCAAATAAGTATGTTCTTATGGACGAAACTCTGTACAAAAGAGGCTTTTCCCAGCTTTATCTCTGGTGTCTGACTCCAGACAAAGCAAACTACATACTCAGAGAAATTCATGAGGGAGCGTATGGTAATCACTTGGGAGCTAGATCACTCGTCCACAAAGTCGTCTGTGTAGGATATTATTGGCCGAACATGCAAACTGATGCCAAGGCCTATGTCAAGGTCTACAACCAATGCCAACGGTTTAGCAACGTCCCCAGACAATCGTCAGAATACCTAACCCCAATGACAGCCCCATGGCCTTTTGCACAATGGGGACTAGATATTCTGGGCCCTTTTCCAATAGGTGTGAGGCAAATGAGATTTCTTGTGGTTGGTATCGATTATTTCACCAAGTAGGTAGAGGCAGAACCTTTAGCTAATATCACACAACAAAATGTCAAGAACTTCGCATGGAAGAATATTGTGTGCAAGTTTGGCATGCCCAGGGTGTTGGTATCTGATAATGGACGACAATTTGACAATGCACTCTTTAAAGATTTTTGCATACACTTCGGGATTCAGAATCACTACTCCTCACCCGCCCACCCACAAGCAACTGGTCAGGCTGAAGTTGCAAACCGATCCTTATTAAAAATAATCAAGACTTGGCTTGAAGGGGTAAAGGGAGTATGGCCAGACGAGTTACCAGGTGTTCTATGGGCATATAGGACAACAGCAAGAACTCCGATAGGAGAAACTCCTTTCAAGTTAGCTTACGGAGCTGAAGCAGTCATACTCGCAGAAGTGCACATGGCCAATCATAGGGTGACAGCCTATCAGGACAAAGATAATGAAGAGCAACTCCGTTTGAACCTCGATCTAATAGACGAGGTTAGGATGAATGCTGAACAAAGAATGGCAAGGTATAAAAACCTGATGGCTAGGTAATATGACGCAATGGTGAAGCCAAGGCGATTCAACATAGGGGACGTCGTCCTAAAAAGGGTTTCCTTAGCAACAAAGAACCCAGCCCATGGGAAGTTGGGACCAAATTGGGAAGGCCCCTACAGAGTCATCAACTGCAAAAGACAAGGATCCTATTACTTGGAAGCCCTTGATGGGAGGAAGTTGGAGCATCCTTGGAATGTGGAGCACTTGAGGAAGTACTATCAGTAGAATGCCAGCCTGGAGGAGCATGACTCTGGACGAGCTCAGGGTTTAAAAACTTTATTATTATATTTTGTGTGGCTTTGTTATTATGTTAAATTTATGAACAACGTTATAGTTTGTGTTGTTAAATAAAGGCATTGGCCTCTAAGGTGCATGCCCTGTCTATGAACAATATCTATGTTGTGAACAATATTTGTGAAATGTACATAATGTTGTGTGAATCAATGATTTCCATAGCACTTTTGTTCATATTGACTCTTGAAGAAAGCTGAAAAGCTCAAGACGAGAAAATTCTCTGGACGCGGAGATGTAATCTCAAGCTTTCCTAGAAAGTAAAATCTTGGCACGCTCGTCCAAAGAAAAGGACGAGGTAAATCCTATGCCTAAGAGCAAATTATGTCTAAGGCATGCTCATCCAAAGAAAAGGACGAGGTAAATCCCATGACTAAGAGCAAATTACAAACACGTTTAAGGCATGCTCGTCCATCCAAGAAAAGGACGAGGTAAATCCCACGCTTAAGAGCAAATTACAAACAAATCGAAGGCATGCTCGTCCATAGGATGGGCCAGGTAAAACATAGTACCCAACCATACCATGGGCGAGGAAAAGCATAGATGTTTTGAACTTAAGTCACCTGCTAAAAAGCTATCCATGGACGAGCAAAATGCAACGACGAGTCCAAAGGACGAATTAATGCTTTTACTTACCATTTCACATGGGCAAATCACACTTAGGTGGAATTCCAATAAAAATGGTTTATGTATATGAAATGTAGACGAGTAAAACAAGAAATCCTGTATATAAATAAACACTCGTCCATGCATATATAAGACAAATGGAATTCATGTGATTGTATCAAGGGCGGACGAGAAACATCCTAAACACCCTTACAAACTTAATTGTTTTATCAAAACTCGTCCTTAAACTTGGACGAGCTAAAAGTACTTGAATTACATATATATATATATATATATAAAAGTCATCAAGGTATTTTTTAAGTTGAGGCGTCTGGGTTGGGGTTGTCCTGAGGTTTGGTCGTGGCGTCGTCCTCTATGTTGGCGTCTTCAGAGTTGAGGTGAAGGAGAGAGCTAGTGGTGGCAGCGTTCAAATTGAGCACGATGGAGCTGAAGTCCACATCAGGAAACTTCTCAACAGCGTCCATCCTAAAGTCTTCAAATCCTGCTGCATAGTTGGTATCCAAAGCATCAGTGTATTGTTTAGATGCTTTGAATTCAGCCACTGCATCTTCCTTAGCATTGGAGAGGAGAGTGCTAAGCTCGTCGCTTTTTTTCTGTAAGTCTTCAAGACGAGCATCTTTTTCTACAGCACTAGCCTTCAGATCCTCAACTAAAGCTTTCAAGTCCTTCGCCTCATTCGTCGTCTTAGCGGCCACCTCAGCCCATTGTTTAGCTTCTTCCTTTAACTCCTATATCCTCGTCTCCAGCAGAATCCTCGTCTTGTCCAATCCGGTGGCCTGTCTGGACGCTGCTATAAACTTGGACATGCCCTATAAAAGTCAACAACAAATATAAGTTAAAAAAAAAAAAAAAAAGAAAAAAAAAAGAAAAGGAAAAGGAAATGAACATTTGGTCAAGACGAAGAAAAATGTTACCTTGGAAAGGTCATGGACACCAGAGTGTTCGAAGTCCTAGAGGGACATGTCGTAGCAGATGTTTATATCCTCATCCGAAACGGCGTTCTTGAAACGTTCCCAGGCCAGATCCTCGTTTTCAATGATGTTTGAAGGAGCCTTTTGGGACGGTTGGGATGAGGTGGGCATAGTTCTGGACGATGGAGTCTTGGATGGGGTGGACTCAACAGGAGTGGACGAATCGATATCATAGATTTCGGCTGGTTGATGGGACGACAGAGTAGGCTTAGCTACTTGAGACAAGCCCTGCTTGATCTTTTTACCACGTCTGCTAGGGAGGTTTTCCAAATCCAAGTGTTTGGATATGGTTTTCCTCTTATCTCCAGCTATAGGATGAGCTGAGCGATCAAGCTCAGGACGGGTCCCCTCAGCACTTACTTCTTTTCCCTTGCTGCCTCTCATGGTTGCCATTCCTATAAAGAAACAGAAAGAATTCACTTCAACAGGAGAATGAAAATAAAAGATACAAGGAATGCAGAAATCTAATACTTACTTTTTCTTACTGTAATCTCGTGTGCAAGTGCAATATCAGATGGATTAGGGCCTAATCCCCACTTGGCTAGTCGTCTGAGATTGACTAAGGAATGGAAATCCCTGTCTGTATGTAGACAAGCCCTGTGGACACGGTCACGGTGCAATTTGCTCAAAGCAGGTCGTCCAACGACTGTGACAAAATAAATTGAAGTTAAATGAGATAATAATAAATAAAGGGAAAGAAAAAGAAGAGGGAGAAAGCTAAGAGACTTACCTTCAGGACGAAGGTTCCCTAGGTCCCCTGTAAAACGACCAAAAGTATCCCGGCCAACGTCTACAGGATTTCCAGCCTAGAATCCAGAGACGAAGAAAAACTCCGTCTTCCATTTTCTGTCAAACGAGGCCAAGGATTTCACTAATCTACAATCTTTACTCCTGGCTGTGAATTGATAAAAGCCAGGAGATTGATGAATCTCTGAGGGTTTATAGCAGTAGAGGAACTCGTCCACAGTAATAGGACGGTCCCTTCCAAACACTTCCCCCCACAAAATTTGCATAGAGATAATTAATCTCCATGCATTTGGGTTGAATTGACACACTCCTAAACCTAACCTAACTAATAGCTCTCTAGTAAAAGCATTTAAAGGAAACCTAAAACCTCCAAGAAGGTAGGCTTCATATACACCTATCCCAAAATAGGGATTACAACACCATTCTCCACGGACGGGTAATCTAGGATTAAACTCGTCTGAGATTTGGTACCATTCCTTAAGGTTATTTAATCTTTCCTCGTCCGTCTTGGAAGGAATATCTACAGCACAACTATATACAGTTACCTTCGTCTCGTCCAAAGGACTGGACGGAGGGATGGAAGACGAGGTACCTACCTGGGACCCTAAAGTTTTTCTAAGTTTTTTCTGTACCTCTTCTAAGGGAAGCCCAAGGACCCCTGAGACATACTCCTCGTCAGTGGTGTTTCCCTTACCACTACTACTGGTATCACTAGAATTATCACTACTCTCGTCGTAATACTCGTCTATAGCTTTTTCTGTGCTATCGCTAGACGAGGAGATGGTTATTTCTGACATTTTCAGAAAAGAAAAATTTTGAAACCTAAAGACGAGGAGAGAGGGAGTGCCTGGCTCTAGGACGAACTGAAACTATGGACGTGAGGAAACTCTTAGACGAGGCTCTAGACGATGAATGTCAAAGAAGGAAAATCTCAAAAGTGAGGAGGGTAGTGGAGGCATTCCACTATTTATAGATGGCTGACCTAAGCACACGAAACGACGCAACCAACCAGATGATGACATGTGGTCTTCTTCTCGAAAAAATGAATCGACGAAGCGAACCACCAGTTAAATTGTAACACGTGGCATCACCAATTGTTGAAAGAAGCTCGTCCGTCCAGAGAAGTAAAATACTATATTCTCTTGGACGACCCATGCACGAGGGGGCAACTGATGGTGTATGAAAAACATCAAGCTGATTTCTCGTCCATATGGCCGTCCATAACAACGTACCAAGTGGAAAAATGAGTGGCTATAACACTCGTCCTTCATTCACTCGTCCAAAGGAGGAGGAACTAGCAGCGAACCTCATCTGTCCTTAGTGATGGACGAGTAAGGTTCACCAAGAGTTATGTCATTTGAATCAAACATTTGTTCATTGTTGAACAGATGGTTTCGATAAGGTAACTCCCAAGACAGTTATGGAAGTTACCGTCTAAATTCTCCAAACCCTATGACGATAGGAGAAATAACTGTCAACCTAACACTATATAAGGACCCTTCTACGCAGAGGTATTGGTAACTTGATATTTTAAAAAAATTGGTGAAGTCTTTGAAGTGCTTTCTTTTCTACTTCAATCTACTAACTTTACCATCGGAGGATTTTTGGCCGGCCTCCACCGATCTCCTTTGACTTCTTTTTTATTATTTTCAGGATTTTGCTCATTGATCATTAACGCCCGGAAATTTTAGCCCACTGATTCATTGACCTCATCAATAATAATAACAAATTGCCTCTAAATACGCAGAAGCTTCCCGGCAAGGGCGCCAAAATCGCTTGCTCACTCCCAAGTGTAGGAGATTGTAGCAATATAATTCTCGGAGGACCAAGGTCGAACCACAAGGAGCAGGATAAATTCAAAGACAATATAATTAAACAACAATTTGTGTGAGGAAGAAAAGTACTTTTGCTTAGTGATTGTTAACAAGAATAATAATAAAAAATTATTCAAATCAATGATGTAAATACTAGGGCATCAGGGCATTTCCCTATATCGATATGAAATTATTTATGATCTAAGAAAATATATATTTCATAATTGATTGTTCTTATACAATTAAAAACTTATGATTCAGTTGAACTGAGACAATTCAAGAACGCATGATAACCTATATTAATAATGCGATTAGAATAGTTTTTAGAAAAACTCATTCACTTTAAAACGTGATTTCTATTTGAAACTATTAGAAATTCATCTAAAAAATAAGAAAAACATGATTGAACTTATTGAAAGCATGGAAGAACTAATACATCAAAAGAAATCTAATTGAACAATCAAATATGTTATTGTCTAAAATCTTAGAAAGAATCACATTGATTATGCATACCATATAGAAGAAACATAACCCCTAGCCCTAGCAAAGAGTTTAGGCTGCCATTAGAGAAAGGAAAATACAAGGTTTTTTCTCCAAAATTCATTCTACTCAGCCTCCATTCAAAATCCTAACGTCAAAAATGTCCAAAGAAAATAAAACTTTTACTAGTTTAATTTTTGTCCAGATTTACAGCAGTAATTTGTGAGTTAATTTTGGCCTTCAAATATTGTGAATTTCAGAAAACTCAAAACTGAAAAGTTGTAGATATTTAAGTCACGGTTCCAACCCATCTAGCCTTATGTCAATTGGATTTTTGAGAAGAGAGATACGCACAAAATATTGATCAGTGCTCAAATCTGATTTTTCATTTTCAGATTCTACCTCTTTGATTTCTTTCCTTATTTGAAACTGCCAAACATGGTAGATGACCCAAGCACTCCAGCTGCACCTCTTTAGACATTTAAGCATGGTTCTTTAGCTCCTCTTTAATTCAAGTTTAACCTCCATTCTCTTACATGCCTACATGGGTAAGTTTTTGTTGCATTTACAATTCCTCTATATCGTGACATAATAAGGTTGGCAGGTAGTTTTCCTATCGCTAGGGTTGACTTGGTTTCTCCCAAGTCTGTCCTACAGTTGTGAAATAGTTCGTTCCTTCTTCTGAAGGATTTTCTTTCCCCTGAAACAACTCTGTTTGTCTGTAGGGCTAGTGGGTTCATCCTTCAAGGGATTCGGGAAACAGTTTGGTTTTCTCTCTTGTTTATTACTTCTACTCTTTCTCTTTCTAGTTTTCTAATTGTGATTTAGCAGTCATGGAAGACCTCTCAAAACAATGGACTAAGCTCTTGCTACTAGACAAAGAGGGAGACAAAATTACGTTGGGAAAAAACAGAGGCTCTAATGAATATATCATCGCTGCAAAGTTCTTAACCCGAAGAGCTTTGAATGTGGAAGCTGTTGGTAGGGCCTTCAAACCACTGTGGAGAGCATTAAATGGGTTCACAATAAAAGACATGGGAAATCATATTCTTTTGTTTGTTTTCGGAAATCAGGAAGACGTTCACAGAGTTCTACTTAGTGAGCCTTGAACTCTTGACAAACACTTGGTGGTGGTTCAGAAGTATGAAAGAAACACTCCTTTACAAGATGTTAGTTTTAACAAAACCTTTCTTTGGGTACAGGTTTTTGATATTCCTGTTAGATACATGACGAAGGAGGTGGTAGAGGATATTTGCAGTTTGGTTGGAGAGGTATGCATCTCAAAAATTCACCCAACGGAGGTAGGTGGTAGTTTTGTGCGGGTCAGGGTCAGAGTGGATGTGACCCAACCATTATGCCGTGGAAGAGTTGTGGACCTGGAAGAGGGTGACCGTGTCTGGGTATCATTCAAATACGAAAGATTACCTATTTTATGCTACTGGTGTGGGCGTCTTGATCATGACGAGAGAGACTGCCATGTTTGGATTGAAAGCAAGGGTACTCTTAAGTAGCAAGATAAACAATTTGGGCCTTTCATGCGTGCTTCTCTGAATATTAACCCAAGGAAAACTGTTTTGCATGTTTCGGGCTTCTATGAAGGTAGAGAGGGTCATCAACATAACCGGGAAAAGCCAAGTGCAAGCCCAGGTAGGTAGTCAGAGATGGCTGTTCCACCGGAAAATTCTTGTCATACCCCACTTGATGAAAAAGCAGACATGGAAACCTCGGCTCTGGCAGGGAATGCATTAAATGTGGATGTTTCAGTGGCCTCGAGATTGCGGATTGATGTAGAAATGACGACTGACACTCTGGAGAAAGCTGCACCTTCCTCACCTCCAGCTGCTTCCCATCTCCCCAACGATGGAGACGTTAGCACAAAGGGAGGCAGATCCTCGTTGGGCGATGGGGAACTCTCTCAAAAGATATCAAATCCAGTACTTGATCCTAAATATACGGGTACTTACGCTGAGGGTGACCCTTTCTTAGTTAAACTCCAAGAAATTGACAGTGACCTACAAAAGTTCGAGTGTCAGAATGATGAAATAGTTTTGTTGGGATCAGACGTGGAACAAGAAATAAATAAAGCTCCTAATGGACCGGATGGGAAAGGCAAAATAGGACTTGGGCCCGGCCCACAAAAGGAAAAGAAGAAAGGCCAATGGACCAGAATAACAAAAGGGCCAAATTATGATGTAGTGGAGGAAGTTATTTTTGGGGCTGATGGCCTAAAACGCAAAGCTTGGGAGACTCAGGCCCGTGAGAAACTCAACACAGAGAAGGAAAAAAAACAAAAGACAGAGGAGGTGACAAGAAAACAATGTGGGCTCTTTGCTACACAGTGGGGATCGATGGAGGTTGCGGAGCAACCCCGCCGGGAGCAATAAGTATCCTTTGTTGGAACTGTCAGGGGCTTGGGAACAGGCAGACAGTTCAAGAGCTTGGTGATTTAATCTGAGCACAAGATCCCACAGTGGTGTTTTTAACCGAAACATGGCTGGATGATTCTAGGTTAGCTGGTCTGCATGATTCACTTCGTTTCGGTCATTACCATGGGGTTTCAAGGTTAACTCGTGGTGGTGGCTTGGTGTTGTTTTGGAAGAAGGATTTTGACTTACAAGTTATGTCTTCCTCTAAGAACCATATTGATGTCTTGATAAATAGAGGAATGGAAAATGTTTGGCGCTTTACGGGTTTTTACGAAGCTCCGGAAACACAGCTCCGTATGGAATCTTGGGATTTATTACGTGATTTAAATAATCGCTTCTCTGTGCCGTGGATATGTGGAGGGGATTTTAATGAACTTTTGAAGTCTCACAAAAAATTAGGGGGCCGTTTACGACCTTATGGACAGATGCAGAAGTTCTGTGAAGCTCTTGACGAGTGCGGGTTGTTTGACCTTGGTTTTGTGGGTAACAAGTTCAAGTAGTACAAAACTCATCCCGGTGGTGGTGTGGTTTGGGAAAGGTTGGACAGAGCTGTCAGTACAAATGACTGGTTTAACTTATTCCCTGCAACAAAGGTAAAAACGTTGGTCTGTGCTTCCTCTGATCATAGTCCTATCTTGGTCCTATCTGAAGGGATCATTTCTAAGCCCCAACGTCACTGGCGTTTTGAATATATGTGGCTTGAAAAACAAGGCTGCCATGACACTGTTCAGAATGCTTGGAAAGCTTGCTCCTCGAATCCACCTATGACTAAAGTTATGCTGAATGTTGATACGTGCAAAACTCAGCTGCAAACGTGGAGTAAGCAATCTTTCTGCAAGGTTGTAAGCACTCTATCGGAAAAAAAAAAAAAAAAAGATTCTGAAAGAAGTGGAAGAGTCTGCAACGAAAGGAGGGTGTGTAGATTTTTTTCTTCAGCTAAAAGCTGAGGTGGCCGAACTCCTTAGGGTGGAAGAAAAAATGTGGCAGCAGTGAAGCCACGTGCATTGGATGATATCGGGTGACAAAAATTCTAGCTATTTCCATAATCGTGCTTCACAACGGTTTCGTCGAAACAACATCACAGAAATTAAAGACTCACTGGGCAGAAAGGCCTCGAGTGATAAGGAGGTATCAGTTTTGTTTCTTGATTACTTTAAACACTTGTTTACTACCTCAAATCCGCATGACATTGAGGAAGTTGTTCAACATTCAAAAAAGGTGGTGTCCGAAGAAATGAATAATTGTTTAATCAGTAACTTCTCAAAGGACGAGGTGGAGATAGCTTTGAAGCAAATGGCCCCATTAAAAGCACCGGGACCTGATGGAATGCCGCCAATATTCTTTCAACATTATTGGGAGAGCATTGGGGACGATGTTGTCAAAGTTGTGGTTTCATGCCTAAATTCGAATTCAATAGTGCCAGGTTTAAATCATACTTTTATTACTCTTATTCCCAAGGTGAAAAGTCTTGAATTTGTTTATGAATTTCGTCCCATTGCTCTTTGTAATATCTTATATAAACTTGTTTCAAAAGTGTTGGCAAACAAGTTGAAGAAAATTTTACCCCATGTTATTTCTGAATCTCAGAGTGCTTTGCAATCGGATAAAGCTATTTCTGATAATATACTGGTGGCTTTTGAGACTTTACACCATATGAAGAGGAAAAGAACAGGAAAGATGGGACAAATGGCTCTAAAGTTAGATATGAGCAAAGCTTACGACCGGTTGGAATGGGTTTTCCTTCAAAGGATTATGGAGAAGATGGGCTTTCATTCGAAGTGGATAGGCTGGATTATGGAGTGTGTAAAATCCGTATCCTACTCGATTTTAGTTTATGGTGAACCCAAAGGTCATATTATTCCCACACGTGACATTCGCCAAGGAGATCCTCTCTCCCTTTATCTTTTTCTGTTATGCTCTGAAGGTCTAAATGGGTTAATTGAGAATGCAGTGGACTGTAAACATATTGAGGGTGTCTCTCTTTGTAGAAATGGTCCAAAGATCTCTCATCTTTTTTTTGCCGATGATAGTCTATTGTTTTGCCGAGCAAGGGTGGGAGATGTGGAAAAAATTCAGGAGTGCTTGGGAAAATATGAACGGGCATCTGGCCAAAAAATTAATACGGACAAGACTACCCTTTTTTCAGCAAGAATACCTCTATTGCTACAAAGGAAGAGCTAAAGATTTTGCTTGGGGTGCCCGAAATTAAGGAGTATGAAAGGTATTTGGGTTTACCGACGGTGGTTGGAAGGAAAAAAAAGGCGAGCTTGAACTACATAAAAGATAGAGTGTGGGGCAAACTCCAAGGGTGGAAAGAGAAATTATTGTCGCAAGCGGGAAAAGAAGTTCTTTTGAAGGCGGTGGTTCAAGCCATTCCGACGTTTGTAATGAGTTGTTTTCGATTGCCAATTGGTCTATGCCAGGACATTGAAATGCTCATTCGGAAATTTTGGTGGGGTCAAAGGGGAGATAGGAGAAAAATTCATTGGGCAAAATGAGAGGTTTTATGCCAACCAAAGAGTGAAAGGGGTTTAGGCTTTAAAGATCTTTGCAAATTTAATAAAGCTATGTTGGCAAAGCAGGTGTGGCGGTTGATACACAATAAGGAGTCTCTATTTTATAGAGTTTTCAAGGCAAAGTATTTTCCAAATTGCTCAATTTTTGAAGCAAATTCTTCTTCTGGCTCTTTCGCTTGGAAGAGTATCCTGTGGTCTAGAGAAGTTATTGAGAAGGGATCCTTTTGGAGAATTGGTAATGGGAAATTGGTTCAGATGTATAAAGACTCTTGGCTGCCAGGTCCTGATGGCCGCATCAGTTCTCCGGTTTCTCATCTAACTCCGAAGTCTACTGTGGACTCCCTGATAAACTCTACATTGGGTGGGTGGAATACCAACCTCATTGACTTGTGTTTTTATCCACCTGAAGCAATTTTGATCAAGTCTCTGCCTCTGTGTTCCACTCCGCAACTAGACACTTTGGTTTGGAGACCAGAAAAAACGGGCTGCTACTTAGTGAAATCAGGCTATAAGCTCCTTTGTGAGCTTCTCATTCCCAACACGAATCGTCTACAAGTTCCTGTTTCTTCGAGGGGGTTCTGGAAATGCATCTGGAAATTGAATGTTCCGGGTAAGATTAAGCATTTCCTCTGGAGGGCCTATTCAAACTCGCTTCCCATAAAAGAAAACCTCCTGAAACGTAAAATCCTTCAAGAGTCAAGTTGTTCTCGTTGTTCTGTTGTTTCGGAATCTGTTGTTCACGCCTTATGGAGTTGCGACTGCATCAAAGTGGTTTGGAATTTGGATTTCGATTGGGTGGATCAGAGCTCAACGGCTTCTAATTCTTTCTCGGATGTTCTGCAAAAAATCCGAGCCAAACCTGCATTACTTTCTCTATTTGCTACTATGGCCTAGTCAATTTGGTTCCAAAGAAACAAAACTCGTCTACATGACCATCCCCTGCCCCTTCACAATATTGCTAGTTTTGCCAAAAATTATCTCGACAAATTCAAGGGATGTGACAGTCGTCATCCTCACAATCGTCAGGCTGGTCTTCGTAGATGGGTACCTCCAACAGTGGGCTTGGTAAAGACAAATTATGATGGTGCTTGGTTCAAAGAGTCTAATAAAGCGGAGTTGGGCGTGGTTATTCGGAACGGCGAGGGACAGGTGTTGGCTGCCTTATCTGAACAGATTGAGAAACCTCCGTCTGTCGAAATTTTGGAGCTTCTTGCTACCAGGCGGGCAATCACTTTTGCTGCAGAATTAGGCCATTCCCAGTTGGTTTGTGAAGGAGACTCTGAATCTGTGGTCAATGCTTTAAGGAGACCCATAATGGAAAATTCCATGGGAGGGCATATAATTCAGGATATCAAATCTCATTCAAACTCTTTTATGAGTATTTCTTTTACTCACGTAGGTCGGCAAGGTAATGCAGTCGCACATGCCTTTGCCCAGCGTGCGAGACAATCTTTTTCTTCTGAAATTTGGTTGGAGTGTGTTCCAACGGATGTTATGTCCTTTGTACTAGATGATTTTCCATCTTCATAATTTTATATCATCAAGCATTTACTTCTCAAAAAAAAAAACTCCTGAAAACTTATCTTTTTTACATGATCTATTGAAAGTAGAAATTACACGCAATGAATAACACCTTATTCAACAAACTATGTAAGAATAAATAATAGAGACGAACACAGATCATGGCTTAATAATAAAAATTTAGCATAGTAACGCGGAGATAAGGCCACGTAAATATATTCATTTTCTTCCAACCTCGATGGCTTCTGACTCTTTTCGACCAATAAAAAATTCCAGAATTTTCATTCGATTCCTATTTATTCATCTCGATCAATCAAAACACGAAAATAGTTGATTCTTATTCTCATGATCCATCAATTTTTGTCATATTCTTCCTTTTTCCTCCGATTCTCTGTGATCCCTCTCCACTCAAGAAAACTTTTTTTGATCATTTTTTGAGCCAAAGCTTCAAGGGTTTTCATCTACATCATTTGGTAAGACTTTTATACCCTTTCTTTTGTATCATATTACACAAAAACATGCATTTTCATTAAAATTCATGAAATATCGGACTTAGACAATTTTAGGATTTTTTATATGATTTTGATTGCTTTAGTTTAAAATTATCATTGGGTTTTTAGGTATGCATGATGTTAACTTGTTTCCAAAGTTTTAATTTCATCAATTTGTTGGATTGAGAAAATTTTCGAATCTAGGGTTCGTGTGTTCTTGAAGAAATTTGGGATTTCGCTCCATTGATGAATTATTGTTAAAATTGATCATTGGCTTTGGTTGATTAGTTGTTAAGAACATGTTCTCTATACTTTTTGATAATCAATTATTGATTTGATCAAGTTTTGCAAATCTAGGGTTTGATGTTCTTGATGAATTGGGGATTTTTTTTTTTTTTTTTTAAATCTGACATTTTGATTAATTTTTTTTTCTAATTTAATATTGAACTTGTGAATTGTTTAAAGTGACCTTGAAACTATCTTTAAAGGATTTATCTTGGTTTGTTGAGGGTTAATTTTCAAATCTTGCATCATGTGGATATGCATCATGTAGATTTATATGACGTGCATTTTCTTTTTTCTTTTTTGTCATTATTTTTTTAATGCAGTCTGCCCTTGTGTTTCTTGTTTTGATCTTGTTCTTGTCCTTAGAATCTAGATGATGGCTCCTAAGAAAACCATTCCTAGGAAATCTTCTAGAGGTTCATCTTCTTCCTCTCGTGAGGTTTTTGATTCTACTAGGTTCCAAATCTTAGCTGACTTCAAAAAGTATGAGTCTCTAAACAAATGTAGCTTTGTCTGGAGTGAGAGAGATTCTTTTAGATGAACTTAGTCCATCTATTAGGAACAATCTTAAGTCTAGAGGTTGGTTGTCCATTTGTTCAGATATTGTGTCTCCTCCTTCTACTATCACTATAGAGTTTTACTCTAATATGTCTATCCACTCTTCTATCTCTAGTGGTCAGTTTATCACCACTTGGATAGGGGCTCTGAATATCAAATCACTGCTCAGGATGTCTCTAATGCGCTTCCTATTCCTTTAGTTGAGAATCCTGTTTATTCATATTCTGATCCTCCTTCTATGGATGATGTTGTCTCTACCCTTTGTGGTACTCCTATGACTTGGAAAGGTGAACCTATGCTTGATACAAATGAACTCATTGAGGAGAACTATATTTTCCCACTGTATCATATACATATTGTCCCCACTAGTTGTCTTGTTTTCCTTTATGCATTCATTACAAGTGCCTCTATTTGTTTTCCCACTCTTTTCATTCAAGCTATCATAGATGTCCACAAAAACAATGCTCTTAAGAAAAGGCTTATCTTTCCTGTGTTCATTCTTACAGTCTTAGAGCATCTGGGTTTCGAATGTTCTTTCTCTTCTAAGTTGGTTCATCATATTTCACCTATTGGAGCTATTATTTTGAAGATGAGCAGAGCACAAAAGAAGAAACCAGCCAAATCCAAGAGAGCTAGCATTGATCCCCCTCAGGATGAGGATATTGAGGTTGATCCAGCTGTGGTTGCTACTATGGAAGGTGATGATGAGGTCTCTTTTGATGAGGATGTTGGAGCTGCTAAGCTTATAGATGATCCACTGGCTACATCTTTTGTACAGTCTATGTTAGAGAGGATGCTAGATATTCACGCTGCTCAGGGTGACATGATGCAAACCTTTATGATGACACAGGAAGCCCATGGATAGCTTTTCAACTCTCTGATTAGTGATGCGGCAGCCCTTAAGGTTGATTTTAATGAGTTCAAAAGTAATGTGATGCCTCCATCACCACCTTCTTCTGATTGATATTGATTGCCTTTGGCAATTTGTTCCAAAAAGGGGAAGTAGATTGTATTTAGAGGGAGAGATATTTTTTATGTTTTTCATTTAAAAATTTTATTAATAATTTCGTATATGATCACATGCTTTTGGATATTTGGATATATTTTCTTTCCTTTCTCTCTCTATAGTATTGTGATTCATATGTGATTTATCTGTTTCTCCTTCCATACATGCCTTGATGCTTTGTTTGAGTGTTTTAGGAAAATACAAGTTATTTTGATTATGTTTAGCTGCCTATTATTGCAACTTGTAGGATAATTGAAAATTGATTCGGATGTATATGACTTTGGGCAAATTCATGTATTTGGGTAGTTCTTGTATTTGTTACAGATTGGCAAACACGTGAACACAGACTTGTCTAGGTATAGTTCATAGTGTCTATAAGTTATTAGATTAGATAATTCTCAAGATACTCTAAGTCAACGTACAAAAACATGGAAGTTGCAGGTTCAAGAAATCGAAATATTCCAATTTCAATCGATCAAAGCTGTTGTTTGATCGATAGAAACACAATTCTGTAGAATTTAATTTCAGCCCATTAAGCCCATGAAGTGATTAAGGTTTCAGTCGAGATTCACTAAGTATATAAAGAAAACCCTAATGCACATTTTTCAAGACTTGGAGAACTACTCTTTTGAGTTTTGAAAGGTACCGTGTCTTTTATTCTTTCAAGCATCTACCTGAGATCGCACTCACACTCATAGTACTATTGAAATTTAGTTGCAACCCAAGCTTTAGCTATCAAGTGTACTAGAGATCTAAAGCATGAACTGGAGGTTCATGTTGGAATAGATCCATATCAGAGAAGTATGTGAGATTCAGTGCTAAGTTTGTTAAGTCTAGTTAGCTTTACTATGAATTAAATATTTTGATTGTAAACTTCCATCTAATAGTGGATTGTTCTTTTTGAGTTTGGTCCCCTAGGTTTTTTCTTTGGAACAGATTGTTTTATAATGTTTCTTGGGTCATTACACCATTGCGTTATTTAGTTTTCCATTGTGCATGATTTGTTTGATTATTTGTTTAACTTAAGGCATTCATAATTGATCTAATTAATAACTTGGCCTTAAAATAGTTAAATATTGTTTGTCTCAGGTTTCTAAAAATTATCATAAGGGATAATTTAAGTAAAAGAATCTCCTAAGTTAAATCATGTTTGTTCACTTCTATTGTGTTTTTCAAATATTGCATTCCATTCTAATAATCATGAAGACTACATTCTTAAAATCATTTAAGGTTTCAGTTTCTAGAAGAATTCAAGTACTAGTTTTTGTCAATTAAAGGCTTTTTAAGGTGTTAGCTTAGAAAGTTGAAGGGATAATTGAGAAAATGACAGAACTATGGGATAGAGAAATGGTAAAGAGCAAGACTTGCAGGTGTGAGTGAGAAGCTCTTTTTCTAGCTCTAGTGTTAAAGAATGCAGGGTTGATTTGTTTTTGTATGCAGAGGCTCACCCACATATCATATAGCTTATTTAATATAGCATTGGTCTAAGCTTCAAAATATAGTATTGGGTTAATTCAATTTTTTGAGATTATGTGTATAGAATTTCATTTCCTTTATCACTTTGCATGGTTCTTTTTCTTTATTATTTATTTATTTTAAATCTGCCTTTTTGCTTTTACTCGTCTACATTTTATTCACTAAGGGTGTAGATAAATTCATCATTCAGGTTTTGAACTGCTTCTTAAATTAGTTTTGTTTTTCGTTGTGGTATTAGGCAAGATAGAGGTGTCCTTAGCCATTTCATCTTTTGATATGTATGGTTGTAGTACACATTTAAAGAGATTTTTCTTTTGGTATAGTATAGATTTTGTAATATGTGGTACTTTAAAGTCTATGTCCATGGTTGTAGGTTTTTTCTTCTTCTTATTATTATTATTAGCCGCAGACCCACGCAATATGTGGGAATATTTATATACTAGTCGCTAACTCGTGCGATACATGGTATAGTTTAACAAAAGTCAACTAAAATTATTTTAAAATGAAATCCAACATTAAATTAATCTACTCCATAACAATTATTGTAAAAATGGTATAAGTATGAAAAATATTTATTGAAAGCTTCCTCTATCATCCAAATGCTAATAAGTAAACTCTACACGACCACAAGAAAAGTTAAAATATATGAGCCAAAGAGAATAGATATCAAGAGAATATGATGACCAATAAAGAGAGAAGAATCTCGTAACAAATAGTAATTATCAAATAACAATTGTGTAAACAAAATCAACCACATCTTAGTGGAAAGTTCAACGCCACTCAGTTGCAAGCTCACAAACATGAAACAACTACCTCCATATCGTCTACATTTACATGGAAAATTAGGCTTCAAGGCTTTGACAACATCAATGCAATATTGTGAACCCTGCCATTGGGCTATGTGCTCCATATAAGCCTACCAAGGATTATTTTTAAGAACAAAATTTTCAAACTCAAAAACTAAACACAATAATTTTACAAAACATGCTATCCCTTTTCTATGACTTATTTTTTTCATAATATATCCCTCCTTAAAATAGACAATATTCAATGTTGTCCACCATTCAAATTTGTGTAGTTTGACTAATTTAAATTTCAAAGTGCTATATCCAACCAAGAACCATAAATAAAAATTAAAGGGAGGAAGGTTAGTTTAAGTGTAGAAAAATAAAGTCCTCCAAAAAAAATTCAAACTCGAGTTAATAGCAAGCATCACCTCCCAAAATTTAATGAGGTTCTGAGTTCTTCATTTCTAAATTAGAAACTAAGCTCTTCATCCCTTTGCTCACAAATGCCCATTATATCACTACTCATAAGCCTTTATCCATCATCTAGCAAGAAACCTCAGCAACATTGCTAAACAAACTACAAAACCATTACTCTTCTTATACTCATTCTCTCAGTCTCCATATTCATAAAATATATCTATCTTGCTGTCCATATCCTCTAAACATATCTCCCTCTTCACTTCTCTTACAAAACCTCTTCTCTTACAAAATATTTCCTCTTGGAAAGCAACACAAGCCGTCACTATAACTTCTCTAGCAGCTATAATCTCATATCTTTACTATCTTTAACCACCATATCTCTCATACTTCTATGTATCTTACAAATTACAAATACTACATATAGACACAATGGGAGTTGCCACCTAATTTTTACAATGGTCTAGAAACCATATACTACATATGGACACAACTGGGGGGACCTTTTTGATCTTATTGCCAGATACATGGGTTTGGAGTTTAGGTATGGTTTTGAGAAGATGTGAGGCACCCAAAACCACCTAACCCTAGGGTTGACTTTCTCTTATTGTGTTTTATGTCTTAACCCTATCAAAGGCATACTCAATATTGCATTCTAACACTCACACACTAGCGTATATGTAAGCATACAACATATCATATCCAAGACAAAAGCATATAAACAATAAATCAAGGCAGAACATAGGTAGGAAATAATCATGGTATTATTAGGAGATCATTGGAAAATATTAAGAACACAAACATGCTTATTCAAACCACCATATCATGTTCATTAACCCTAAACAAGATTATGTCACAAAAAAAATGCATGTACATATGAATGCATGACTTACCTTACTTACCTTGCTGCATCTCAGCACCTATGACATTAATGCATGAACATGTGAATGCATGTTCATGGCATTAAAACAAGAAAACATAATTTAAATGTGAAAGGCAAACAAACAAACAAACAATGAAACAGAGACTCACACATACAAAGAAGGATAAAAAAGAAAAAAAAAAAAAAAGCATATTTATGGAAGGAAATAAGAAACAGAATCATAAAACTAAGGTAAGGGTTTTTGGGTAGGATCATGCTCACGCATGAACAAGCCTACATGTGTATAATCTAGCTCGCATGCGCAAGCAGGATTATGTGTGTTGGGGTTTATGCCCGAAAATCCAATTTATTGGCATGTCATAAATAATTAAATAGAATAATTATATGAGACTATCTATAAATGAACTAATGGGACATTATCTTAGTCCATGAGATGCATAATATGTGATTTATGTGAAAAGACACAGAAGATATAAATCACAAGTTCTTTGTAAACTCAGAATTTAAGCTCGTAGTCGGTGATGAAATTGCGCATTTCATCCGCGAAGACTATAACATATCAACTAAAATGATTTGTCTTAATCATGGAAGTGGAGACTTATAGTTGATATATTGATATGTTTTAAAAGTTAAGACATATTGAATTAGACCGCTGTGAGATTTATTATTCTTCTAACGACTGTCAAATGAATAATAAATTTCACAACTTCTATTTACATCAACTCTAAATCTTGAGAGAATAATGGACCTGATCATGAGGTGTAGGTTACTTTGATATATCAGGAGTGAGATCTATTAGACACGATCAAAACCTCATTATGTTGGGCAGCCGCATTTAGTATTGATGGAACATATATTCTCAAGATGGAATTTATAATCTCTTAATGGAAATATAAAATATTCCCTTGAAATAAGTTTAATGAGTTTGATTATTCAGAGTGTTGGGCCCAACCACTTTAGTAAGTAGTTACTGAAGCATATATTTATAAAATTGGATTTCATAAATATGTGATGAATAACATAAAAGATTAAACCGGGTATTCAAGGATTAAGATGTAGTAATCTTCAAAGTGGTAGTCTACATTCATGACTTTGTATTATTACGAATATTTTAATAAAGGGGTTGCATGTATAATAAAGTCTTGGGATATAATTTATTAATAAGGCCTAGAGTGCAATTATATTCTTATAGTGGTATTGAATATAATTAATGGTAACTTTGGACTTGTCAAGAGTTGATAGAAAAGCCCAAGGCCTTTTGGAGGTAGAGTCTTATTTGTTCTCTTTGGTCCCATCTCAAACCACAAACTAAAGACCAATTGGGTAGGCCCAAAAGGCTAATCTAATTAGATAATCAGTTTTTTATTTAATAAGAGTTATTAAATAAAGAAACTTCCAAGGTAGTTTTTAATGTACTAATGATAAAAAGAAAAGAAATCAGTTTTTCTCTACAAGAAGAAGAAGAATTTTTTTTTGAGAATTAACGTACAAAAGGACTGATTGAGAGATCACACTTCTTGAACACCATGTAGAATTGAGATGAAGATTAAAAGGTATTCTCAAGTTTTGGTTTTGAATTTCATTGCATCAAGGTACGCTTCCTATTCTTTGTTCTAGAATTCAAGGTTACATGTTATCTCTCATGAATGAAGTAGATCCATGATGGTTGCTTCCGCTGTGTGTTTTGTATGAGATACAAAATCAGATTTTCCAACAAATGGTATCAGAGCGGTCTTCAATATCATGCTTGTATAACATGTGATTGGGTTTTAGATTCAAAGAAAATAGTTCTCTTGGTGATTCAATTTTCTGCAGTAACGTTTTCTGCATAATTTTGTTAAAGATTTATGGTGCCGTGTCATGATTTTTAATATTTATGCTTTAACGGTGCCGTATTCATGGAGTTTGTATGCATCAAGGATTCAAATACTTTATTTCATATTATATATATATATATATGTATATATATTGATAATGTAGAATTAATCCGTATCTCATAAGGATTGAAGTACCTTACATCTATTGAATCCGTATATTATAGATAAAAGGTTGATTTGATTTATATGTTATCAAGATTGAATCCTTATGTTGATATTTGTTTCCTTGGCCATCTTATAAATATGTTTTAATTCCAATTGATCCGTATGTGATCAAGCACTGGAATTAATGTGCCATGATCTATAGTGTCGGTGCCATGGAATATGTTAGTTTAATAATATATTTAGATTATATAAATATGTATAGATTCATGTGCTGATATATAAACTATTGTTTTCTAACTACTGGCTTTTAATATCAGTTCATGATTATACATTTTAATATAAGCGTGATGTTAATGCTAGGATTATGAAATTTATTCCTAATGAGATTAGGATTATGTTTTCAAGGGTTTCTAGCATTATTATGGTTCTTGATCTTGATATTGAAAATCCTAATGTTTGATCTGTAAATCTTTGTTGATAAAATCAAAATTTTTTTTTAATTTTTTTTTAATGGAAGAACAATGAAGAGCTTAGTCGTGAGATTTTCGCAAAAATGCTTTTGAGGCTAAAGGTTCAAAAGAAGGCACTTATTTTTTGAATTTTCACTTGTTTTTGACTAGGTGTTAAAACGTTGATTAAAAGCAAAGCTATGTGATTAATTTTATAGTCCTTAAAAGTTAAAGACATTTATTAATCATTATCTAACTAAAAGACCTAATGAGATCAAAGATGTTAGTTAAATAGAACTCTTTAGTACTAAATTATTTTATGATTAAAAGTCCTTAATTTATTTTAATTAGAGGTTTTCAATGAGATTAAAATTCTAATTAAAGTTATATAGTTTCTAATGAGATTAGAATACTTGATCAAGTAAATTAAGGATATAGTTCTATATAACTAATTTTTGATTCATTAGTATTTAAGGAATCCTAAATAGTTTAGGACTTCCATTTTAGTTAGTGATTCTAATGAGATTAGAGTCTTTATCAAGTGCAAGGTTATTAGTTGTGATGGGATCACAATTATTTAAAGAAAAACCCATATAATGAGTGGGAGTGTTGAAATAACCCTTTTGTTAAGTTTATTGTAATGTGAATAGATATCTTGTCTTGACTTCGAGACTTGCATTCCATGCGGAGGGAATTTACTTCACGGATTACAAGGTTAAACCTCTTTGTGATTGCGTGAATGTTCATTACGCTATTGTGACGTGACTTAATTACATCACATTGAATTTAAACAATTAAACACATTTAATGTGTAGGGTTAAAATTGTGATTAGATCACAATGATTTCAAGACAATCCACTTGTTTTAAAATTTTTAGTGGGAGAGAGATACAAGGGTTGGATCTCACGGCCTTCATTATTGGTTCATAGTGGTGTGGGGTAAACATCTCGTCTTGGCCTCGAGCCTTGCGTTTCATGCGGAGGATGTTTATTTCATGGTACTACAAGAGTGAACTTCTCAGTTTGTAGTGGTGCAGGCAAGTACCTCGTCTTGGCCTTGAGCCTTGCGTTCCATGTAGAGGGTGTTTTGCATCATGGTATTACAAGATTAAACCCTACAAAGGTAGAATTATGTGGCTACACATGGTTCTAAGCAATGGTGTACACTAGACTAAGTTTGATAGTATCCTCTATGCTGAGTTCTTGCTATTATTACTTAGAGGCTAAAGGAAAAGCGGCAAATTATTTTGGTTTAGTAAGAGTTACCATGACAGCATTAATACTGAGAATATTTCTCGCTTAATCATAGTGGTTGGTATTCACTCTATGTTGAGGAATATTAATTGCGGGATTAGGTTGTCGTTGCAGCTAGTATAGTATGTTTTTCGGGTTCCATATTATATGGTTATGGATGCAAAATATAATGTCCTTGTAATTATGTTTAGTCTCAAAATAAAGTTGTCATAAATTTTTGTTCACTAACTACTATTTTAATATAATCACATTAACTAAGAAATAATTTTGGACATGATGCTTAAAGGAGTTGAAGTACATATTTATGTTTCGATTCAGCATTGTCATAATTTCCTATGCATGATGCATAGATGGAAGATAGCTTATGATATGATCACAGTTTCCATTGAAATGCTAAAATGTTCATTGGCTTCTATCTCAATTGTGCTATAGCATGAGATGTAAGAGTTAGTGCTAGACTTAGATTTTATGTTAAGTCTAAATAAGATGTTTGGAATGAATCATATTGAGTGCTAAGAAAGGCTTAAGGAGTTTCAATTCTATATCCTTTTATGAAAATGTTTTGTACATTTTTAGACCCCAGCAAACACAACAGATTAACCTAGTTAATTAGCCAAGTTAATTACTTAGTCCAATTTCAGATCTAGGTTAACACAAACACATCATATTATTGTAAAGTGTGGAAAATAAAGAACACAACAATATAATAACCCAGGAAACCAAACCGGTAAAAACCTGGGGGGGATTTAACCTAGCGATCCTCAAGGTAAAACTAAATCCACTATAAAAGAATTGAAGTTTACACAATAGCAACTTAGACCACTAACATCCTATTGCTACATCGAGTAGGAAACTTACTACCACGATCTCATGATAGCTCCGAGTCCACAGACTACTTCTTTCTTGGATTTTCAGCAAATATAAGCACTCTCGCTTGCGTATCTTTGAGCTCTTTATTGCAGTAACTGAATGATCATCAAGTTCTTGAATCGAATTCTCCTTCTTGATAATCCTAAGTATATGTGAAGGCAAATACCTCTAGATCTCACAAAAGATTCACACACATAGCAAAAGAAGCTCTATAAAACGTGGCTAGGGTTTTCCCTTTTATACTTAGGGCAAAACATAGAACCCTACACGTCATATGGGCTTAGGGCTGAGTTGAAAAATTCTGCAGAAAAACATTCTGCCCAAATTTCGATCGGTCGAGTCTAATTCTTGATCGATCGAGCCAGGCAGAATCATACTATAACTTCTGTAGCAACTTAATTCCAACTTTACATAAAGCACATACACTTTAAGCAAGTCTAAACAAGACTAAAAACCTGTCTTGATAATGGTTTGCCAACAATACAAATTAAAGTTCTAATACATTAGTTCCTAAGTACTTAGAACCTAACAAACTCCCCATTTGGCAATCTATGACAAAACACAAACTAAAATGCTCAAAGTTTACAAAGAAAAACCTATTACACAAATAATGCCGATTATAACAAATCCAACCTAACTACTATCTATCAGTTGCAAGTGTAGACAGCAGCATAACTGAATCAATCTGTATATTTCCTGAAAGACTTAAACAAAACGCATAAACGCATATGTGGAAAATACAAGTAAACACAACTAACTTCTTGATTTCACATAAAACAAAATAAAGAAATATATCAAGAATAACTTATAAATATAGATCAATAAGTAGTGAAACAAGAAACACATAAACAAAAACAATGTATCTCCCCTTATAAAAAATACATCAAGAGCCAAAAAATGTGAAATACTCCCCCTAAAACAAAAATCTCCCCTACAAAGTAACAAAGTACTCAAAATATACTCCCCATTTTCGTGACGGAATGCCAAAGGGCAATCAAAATCTATCATCAAAAGGAAGTGGCGAAGGCGAACGTCAAAGATGCTTCGGATCAGCTCTCAAAGCATGAATCTCATCAAGCATGTCCACTAAAAGCTGACCATGAGTCGCCTGAACGGTCCTGACAGTCTCCAATGTACGTCGAATGTCAAAATCATCCGAACTAGATGGTGGAGGAACAGCAGCAGTAGCAACAGCATTAACAGGATCAGTAGATGCCTCACCAGAACTAGTACTTGTAGTAGAAGAAGGAGGGAGTGCTGTACCAGAAGGTTAAGGCGTTTAGAGCTCAGTCTCAATTGAGCAGGCCTTTGCCTGAGAAAGGTGGCACCTATGGGAGCTGCAATATGAATAGACTCAGAAGCGGGGAAATCCTCTAACCCTAAATGTAATAAAATCCAATGAATGAAAACCGGAAAGAAGAGAGTGTGACTAGTGGAGGCACTCCTATGAACTTCATTCAAAGAACGAAGAAACAGATGAGGGAAACTAATAGGAGCATCCGTGACAAGAGCATACAAAAACACACATCGCTTAATAGGGATGGTGTGAAGATGAGAGATAGGCCACAAAGAATGACAAGCTATCCTGAAGAAAAGATAATGAATCTCAGAGAGCTCAGTAGTGGTGATTCTATGATCAGAACCCCACTGGATAGAAGACCCAGTGATGTATGACATGACGTCATCCAAGAGAGGAGACTCATCATAAGGGTAGACAGGATCCTGGACCACTGGTACCCTAAGAGCAATAGCCACTACCGAAGGGGTAATGGTGAACTCTACACCTCGTATCCAACACTTAACTAGAGTGTTGGAATCATAGACGTGGATAGAGAGGTTTGAGTAGAACTCTCTTATCAGCATAGCAGGAGGAGAATTTTCTATATCCAAAAGAGGCAACCAACCCCTACGCTCAAAATTAGCCCTAATGGCAAGATCAAGCTCATCTAACAACACCTGATGCTCAGCCCAAATTTTTCTCTTAAGGTTTAACTCCAAATACTTCTCTTCGTTTTTCAGGCTCGGTAGGTGGGTCAGAAGAAGTGGAGGCATCCCTATTGACTCTAGTTTTCCTAGGCATGGTGCTAAGGAAAGGACAAGGCACACAGAAAAGAACCAAAAGGAACATAAAGAAAAACCAAGGGTAGACTGCAAATCAACACAAAAAAATATAGAAATAACAATCTATATGATGCATGAATAGATAAATGTCATGATGGATGCTCTAATGCAGTGAGAATAGGTTCAATTTAGGTTCAAATTCACAAAATTGGCTTGAGCATAGAATTTCTAACAAAAACCCCAAAATTTGAAAAACCACTTTTACAATTTTTAGAAATTGAGTAATTGATCATTAAACAAGATAGATAACACCAAATAATGATAAAATAAATCAATTCAACAAGCCAATTTCATCAAATTAGAGCTATATGAACAAAATCCCAAAATCGGGTAGATTCAAACCCTAGAATTTCCAATTTCTCACAATTCACCAAATTGATCAAATTAAACCATCAAGATTAGTTATATAACAACTTATAACAAAAACCCATTGATCAATTTCAAGAAATATGGCTTGAATCATAAAAAATCCGAAAATCTAAGAGGTTCGAAATTTTCCCAAAAAGCTTGATTTAATGCATGAAAACATAAAATAAAAGAAAAGGAAGGGGCAAAAGAGTCTTAACGGCCTTGTAGAAGGAAAACCTTGCAAAATTTTTGGAGGAAAATGACAAAAATCTTGCTTGGAGCCTTAGACCGATCTAATAGAGAGAGAGAAAGAGTTTGAAAAGTTTTGAAAAAGTGTAAGAACATG
This sequence comes from Quercus gilva, assembly GCA_023621385.1. Taxonomy (NCBI): domain Eukaryota; kingdom Viridiplantae; phylum Streptophyta; class Magnoliopsida; order Fagales; family Fagaceae; genus Quercus; species Quercus gilva. Next base: position 58,705,765 of record CM042473.1, on the reverse strand, counting down.
TGAGAAACTCAGTTTTTTTTTTTTTTTTTTTTTTTTTTAAATCTCTATACGATTTTCGACTGATCGAAAATTAGATTCGATCGGTCGAAAATGCTTCGATTGATCCAACACCAATCGAGCATCGATCGAAACAGACAGAGACTCATAGTAAAATTTAATCGCAATTTCGATCGATCGAAAAACAGGTTCGATCGGTCGAAATTTTGGAAAAATCAGTTTTTTGAAAAACACAGCATTTTTACGCAGAAACTCCTCAAAGCATTGAATTTTATGAATAAAATGTATGAGTATGAGATGAAATGCTTTTTCAAAAACACTTGTTTTGAACCTAGTTTTCCCAAAATTAAGATTTTCAATCAAGACCCTTATATTTTCAAGCATCAAACATGTTTTGTAAAAACTCAAGGAATTTTCAAACTTGGTTGGCTAAACCAAAATTACACACAATAACATGTACAAAGTTTAACAAAGAGTTACTTGTGTAGTGTGTGCAACTAGCAAAAGCTTGAGATACATGTGAGGTGATACATGAATAAAAATCATGCACAGTTTCTACAAAATTCATCACATAGAATTTGAAAGAGTCTATCACCTAAAGAGTTACATCATATAATTCCCACATCTCCTAGAATAAAAGCTTGCAATCATGTAAGTCTCTTGATTTGCCTCATATTGTACACACCAATTTTAGCATTTAAACCAAGGCTACAGCTTATGTTCTTTTTGTGCATGTGCTACACTTTCTCGAGCACAAAATCTTACAATATGCACTAAGGTGTTCATAATTGGCTAGTAAACAGTGGTGAGATGGTTATTTATGTCTTTCTCAATAAGTTCAAGTTCGACAATCAAAGGCATGTGACTTCAAGATCAAGATCATGTGATCAAAAACTATAAACAACTCCCACACAACATGCACTACTAAGCTCAAACTAGTAAAGTGCAATAAATAAGCTTATCAAAGCTAAACAAGGTACATAAACATGTTATGTAAAGATAAATTGGCCAACCTCAATTACAAATCCATGATATGTAATACAAAAGACAAAATTCTTTTTGGTTTAAAAAAATTTTATGACCAAAAATAGAAAAGCACAAATTATGCTAAATGAACAATGCAAAACACTGCATGACAATGCTTAACTAAGCTATAAAGGGTACACAAACAAGAAAGATCAATTTCTTAATTAACCCATAAATATATGTACAAACTAGTAAATACTCACACAAAAACATAAATACCTTAGCACTTATATAACATAGACTATTCAAGTTTCTCCACAATGTCAAGCATGTTCAAAATCAAGAGAGAGATATTATAACTCAAGTAATCCTCAAGAAAAATAAAACAAGACACAAAATAAAATATTTTTTTCTTTTTGAAAATTTTCAATGTTTTTGGATTTTTTAATAATCAAAACAACCTAAGAAAAAAATTAAACGACCAAAAACTAAAAGAAAACACGTCCATAATTAATTGAAAGAATTAAATTAGGGACAAGTTAGCAACACTCACCTTAAGGAATCTTTTCTCACCCATATAGCACGAGTCTTTGGCTTTGTAGGTGAAAATCCATGAGAAGCATAGTGTATTTGAGAGATTACACCAATTTTCTGAGAAAGACTGAAATCCTGCAAATTCCTTTCACAAGCCAACAAGCTTAAATTTTTTAAAAGAATATGAAACAATTTGTAGGGACTTATGGCAGGAGAAATATCATCACAAATCCTAGATTGAAATACATAATTTTTAAATTTCAATTTATGACAATTAGGACGAATGTGACCGGAGACACCACAAAAGTGACAAACAGGAACAAATTTCGGAACACCAGTATTCCTAATAGCAAATCTAGTCTCAGATTTTGGTTTTTGCCTCAACAAAGAACAATTTGGTCTAATATGACCAACAACATCACAAAGGTGACAAGTAGGCACAAAAACAGATTTATTATGCTCTCTAATAGTAGGTTTAGACTTAGGTGTAGAAACTTCAGCGTCTACATCAGAACTATTACCTTTATCTAACTTAGTAAAATAAGCATTTTCTTTATTATTCCTCTTGAAAGGAGGGATATAAACTTTTTCAGCTTTAGGCTTAAGAGAAACAGAAACGCTTCTGTTATCAACAACAAGCTTGGTACTAGTCAAATTTTTAATTTTAACTTTAGGTTCAACTAACTCTTGTTCTAAGCTTTTCATCTTCTCATCTTGAGATGAAATTTGATTTCTCAAAAATTCATTTTTTTTATTAGATTCATCTGATCTAACAACCAATTCCTCTTTTTCAAGATTAGCCAATTTTAACTCTTCCTTGAATTTCTTAGCAATTTTCATATATTTCAATAATTCCTTACTGAGAGTTTCACAAGCATTAATAAGATCAACAGAAACAACAGTGTCCTCTTTATTCAAATCATCACAATAAAAAACAGTAAGACACTTAAAATTATCCATGACAACAGGGGTCAAGGATCAGCTCTTAGATCAAAGGATCTACAACAAGAGAGCTACCTGCTCTGATATCACTTGTACGTTTTTAGACCTCAGCAAACACAATAGATTAACCTAGTTAATTAGCCAAGTTGATTACTTAGTCCAATTTCAGATCTAGGTTAACACAAACACATCAAATTATTTTAAAGTGCGTAAAATAAAGAACACAACAATATGATAACCTAGGAAACCAAATCGGTAAAAACTTGGGGAGGATTTAACCTAGTGATCCTTAAGGTAAAACTGAATCCACTATGAAAGAATTGAAATTTACACAATAGCGACTTAGACCACTAACATCCTATTGCTACTTCGAGTAGGAAACTTACTACCATGACCTCATGATAGCTCCGAGTCCACGGACTACTTCTTTCTTAGATTCCTAGCAAATATAAGCACTCTCGCTTGTGTATCTTTAAGCTCTTTATTGCAGCAATTGAATGATCATCAAGTTCTTGAATTGAATTCTCCTTTTTGATAGTCCTAAGTATGTGTGAAGGCAAATACCTCTAGATCTCATAAAAGATTCACACACACAGCAAAAGAAGCTCTATAAAACGTGGCTAGGGTTTTCCTTTTTATACTTAGGGCAAAACATAGAACCCTATATGTTATATGGGCTTAGGGCTAAGTTGAAAAATTCTGCAGAAAAACGTTTTGCTCAAATTTTGATCAGTCGAGTCTAATTCTCGATCGATCAAGCTAGGCAGAATCATATTATAACTTCTACGGTAACTCGATTCCAACTTTACATAAAATGCATACACTTTGAGCAAGTCTAAACAAGACTAAAAACTTGTTTTGATCATTGTTTGCCAACAATACAAATTAGAGTTCTAATACATTAGTTCCTAAGTACTTAGAACCTAACATGTTTTACTTTAAAATGAATTGGAATTCTTGGATGTAGAGATTAAATGTTAATCTCATATGGATATGATCCACAAGTCGTTGTTAGAATCATTTGATCAATTCAGATTGTTTTGAAAATAAATTCTTTTCATATTATTTGAATAGATGAGTGAGTTCTACGCAACGGAAGACATCCTAAAAGCTAAGGCTAAGATTAATATGATTTAATTCGAATTCTTAGCTTGAAACCAAAGGTAAGGGTGGTAAGAAGAGGAATTATAATACCAAATAGTTGGACAAGCTAGTTGTCCTAATAATTGCCAAAAGGAAATTAGATTCAAATGTATGACCAAAAGGAAAGTGTTTCCGTTTTGGTAAAGCTAAGCATTGTTCATAATTGTTTTCTAGATGGAATTTTACATGTTTTACTTTTTAAAGTGAAAGTTTCCATACTTTGTAGTTGTATGTTTTGGCATTTATGTTTAGATCTTATTAATCTAAATGATATTCAAGATTGGTGAAAGATTGGCTTTTATAACCATTATTTTATTATATTCCCAGTCTATGAATTCTATTTAGAGGATAATAAGATCTAAGGCTCCTTTTTGTAAAGGAATGAAGTTCCAATGACTTCTTTAAGTTAGTGCATACATAAAGGAGGAATAAGGCTCTTTTAAAGGTAGATTGTTCTAGAAGAAAAATGTCAGAATCTGTAGTAGGACAACTATAAAATACATTTGGAAATGAGATGGTTGTATTAGATACACAACAAGACATTATTCTGTAGATAACTATTACACCGATACAATATCATAGTAGGAGGATTACCAAATAAATTCATACTTTTGGAATAAACTTTTGTAGTTATTCCACAAGGTTATGAATTTGATCCTCGGTCCTATGTAAAGGCAATAAATGATATGAAAATGGATTACTGGATCAAGGTTATGTGAATAGAATTAGATTCTATTTAAAGTCTAGAACTTGTAGAGGCGCCTAATGGCATTAAGCCTATTGTTTTCAAATAGGTCTAAAAGTAAATGAGATTGGTAGATTTGAAGGTGTAAACCTTCAAAGTCAAGACTAGTGGCAAAATGATTTATTCAGAAAGAAATGGTTCGATTATGAAAAGATTTTTCACCAATAGTCAAGTTTGACTTTATCTAGATTCTCTTATTCATTATATTTCATTTGGATGAAATATGACAATGGATATCAAGAAAGCTTCTTTTAGTAGCAATCTTGAGAAAGACATCTATATAATGTAACTAGACTTGTTTATAGCAAAGAACCGGTAGTGTTTAGTATGCAAGTTGCTTAAAGTCCATTTATGGACTAAAGTAAGCATTTAAATCATAAAATATCATCTTTGATCAAGCAATCAAATTGTTTTGATATAAATCCTAAATTATTTACATCAACTCAAAATCCTGAAAGAATAATAGACCTAATCATGAGGTGTAGGTTGCTTTGATATATTAGGAGTGAGATCTATTAGACACGATCAAAACCTCAGTATGTTGGGCAGCCGTATTTAGTGTTGATGGAACACATATTCTCAAGATGGAATTCATAATCTCTTAATGGAGATATAAAATATTCCTTTAAGATAAGTTTAACGGGTTTGATTGTTCATAGTGTTGGGCCCAACCACTTTAGTAAGGAGTTACTGAAGTATATATTTATGAAATTGGATTTCATAAAGATATGATGAATAACATAAAGGATTAAATTGGGTACTCAAGGATTAAGATGTAGTAATCTTCAAAGTGGCAGTCTACATTCATAACTTTGTATTACTACGAATATTTTAATGAAGGGGTTGCATATATAATAAAGTCTTGGGATATAATTTATTAATAAGGCCTAGAGTGCAATTATATTCTTATAGTGGTATTGAATATAATTAATAGTAACTTTAGACTTGTCAATAGTTGACAGAAAAGCCCAAGGCCCATTGGAGCTAGAGTCTTATTTGTTTCCTTTGGTCCCATCTCAAGCCACAAACTAAACCCCAATTGGGTAGGCCCAAAAGGCTAACCCAATTAGATAATCAGTTTTTTATTTAATAAGAGTTATTAAATAAAGAAACTATCAGGGTAGTTTTCAAGGTACATATGATAAAAAGAAAAGAAATCAATTTTTCTCCATAACGAGAAGAAGAACTTTTTTTTGAGAATCAATGTACAAAAGGACTGATTGAGAGATCACACTTCTTGGACACCATGTGGAATTGAGATGAAGATTAAAAGGTATTCTCAAGTTTTGGTTTTGAATTTCATTGCGTCAAGGTACGCTTCCTATTCTTTGTTCTAGAATTCAAGGTTACATATTATCTCTCATGAATGACGTAGATCCATGATTGTTGCTTCCACTGTGTGTTTTGTATGAGATATAAAACTAGATTTTCCAACAATGTGCACGTGGGTTCGGCCACATAAACCTTAGGCAAGAACACAACAACATAGAAAATAAAGCAGGACTTCAAAACAAAAAATCTAACGTCCTAACATGCTTTAAAACATGAAAACTACAAAAACCTAAACTACATAAACATATTGAAACAAAAAACAAGCAAAGAAACAATATAAACAATAAGATTACAAGAGAAAAGAGGAAAAAGATTTTAGAACTCAATACCTCAAAACAAAAGCTTTACGAGCATGATTTTTGATAGTTCCCCTCAGTCAAATCTATTCACAGTCAATAGAAAAGTGATTAGTAATATTAAACTCAAAGATCAAGGCCAGAAAAGCCCCTAATCAAAATAAAATTGACTTGAAAATGTTTTGTGAAAGCCTCCCTCTTTGATTCATTATTTTTAGTGAATCTTAGTGTTTTCCTTTAGAATTTTTATGTGTTTTGAAAAGGTACCATGTATGGCTATTTATATTGTGAAAATAGGGGTTTGGAACGGCTCCTAGACGATGTGGGATTCGTTCTAAACCTTAATCTTTAATGCAGAAAACTTGCCTTTTATAGTTTTGGAACCCTACATGTGCGCATAGGCTTGGGCCTGCGTGCACATGCATCATGGCTGCGCACATAGGTTGATTCCTACATGCGCATATCGAGGCCTTCCTTGGCTTTAATTTTTCAAAAATAGATTTATTTGCTCATCAAAGGCTATATTTTTCATTTTAACATTTCTCAAGTCAATTTAACATATGATTGGGCCCTAAATCAACTTTGGCTTTTAGAATTCCAACATCATTGGGGAACGAGGGCTCAAGTCGTAAGATTACAAAATGCGGTGTCTATAAATGCCCCTCTTTTGATTCATGAGCTTCACTAATGGAATTAAAAGAATAAGAGACAATTTTTTTTTTCGTCATACAGCTCGAGCCCAATCCATGCACATGACACATATCACGCATATATAGGGTAGGGTGTAACGCCGAAGAGTTGCGTGGGATTCGTATGTTCGAATTCCCATCTTTGTTGCTCGGGAAATGAGAAAAGACAAGTTCACTATTTTAGAACCTATTTTGCCAATTACAAGCAAAAGATGAGTGACTCACTATCCTAAAATCACTTAAAAAGAAAAATAAACAAGGCCAACGGCTGCACCCATCAACCAAACAAACAAGGGTGCTCTTACGAGCTTAAAAGGATACATATCTATTATGTCCATTTAGGGCTCTTGCCTTAAACTTCTTCGGGTGGTACTTGTCTTCCATCCCTATCTTTACCTATTCTGGTGAGACTCTTGCCTTAGGGTAACCTTGGCCTCTATCTCTATCTCTACCTTTTCCACTGGGCCTTCATATTCAATTCCCTTGGGATATGTTCACAAGTTCTATATGATGTTCCTGCATGTTCAATTCCTGGAGGATATGTGCAAAGGTCCTGTATTCCGACTTTGCTTGACTGGTTTATGGCCTTTGCTTGCATATTCAATTCCCGTAGGATATGTGCATGAATTCTGGTTTGTATAGGATTTATACCTACATATTAAATTCCCATAGGATATATGTACAAGTTTTGTGTTCTTCCTTTCTAATTTGCATGGGGTTTCGTGCTTGCATGTTCAAATCCCGAAGGATATGTGCATGAATTCTGTATTTTGACTTGCTCGACTATTATGGATGAAAGATCCTCTAGGGATGCTGAAGGAGTTACTAATAAGTGTGATCTATTGAGAAGTGTATTATTGATTATTCTGACCTACCATGAAGTCTTAATGATGCACGGTCCACTAGGGAAGGGGTAGCTTACTAGGGATTTCTTGGTGGTGTGTTGCTCATTGGAAAAACTTTCCTTCATTGGGGAAAAACTGCCTTCTTCTTTCTTATGACTCACTGGGGATTGATGCTAATTCCATTCTCAAGGGGGTTTTATCAACTTCATTGGGGAAAATTTCATTTTTGCAACTCTTAATAGGGTTGCTTCTCTGTCTTGGACCCACAGGGGAGTCCTTCTATGATACTGAAATTTACTTGGGATTTGGTTAATGGTCTTGACTCTCAGAGGAATTTTCACGATGATTTTTGATCCATTAAGGGATGTATTTGATGCTTTCAATCCAACAGGGATGCTTTTGAGGGTCCTTGTGTTCTTCACCTACTAGGGGCATTTTTGTCATTTTTGGATGTATTTTTGAATTTTCCTTTGCATTTCTAGCCTCCTAGGAACTTCTTGGGGATATTTAGAATTTTGTTTGTTTGTTAAACTGTATGTAGCTTAGTGGGGAGGCCTAAACTACATGTAGTTTAGCCATTTGGTACGTTCCCGCCTCTTCATCTTTTTTCCCAATAGTTACCAACCATTTCTTTTTTCTTTTCATTCTCTTCATCTCCCTCATCTCTTCATGTTCTCTCTAACTCTCTTTACAAAAACCTTCTACCACTCTCCCATTCCCTCACCATCTGACTCTTACCATTTTCTTTAATCTCAACTTCTCTCTTAAACTCTCCTACATCCTTTCCACGAATGCATTTTATCTCACTCGCTGGAATGGAGTAGTAAAGCTGAATAAGGCTCCTCCCCTAACCTACAGATCATAACATCATCTTTTTGTGGGTGCAAGGGGCGGATCGGTGATCTTTTCTTCTTCTTCTTCTTTTTTTTTTTTTTTTTTTTTTTTTTTTTTTTTTTCAAGTTTTTCCATTGATCTTCCATTTTGATATGTTTTTAGGCTTGTAAATGCTTGGGTTTTGATGTAGGATGGTTTTAGATGAAAACCTGAAAATTTTGGAGTTGTAGGAACATGTTTAGGATAAGTTTTGGTTGAGAAAACTTGAAAATGTCAAACAACAACCTTCTGTGTTCGTTCCTATGTGCGTAGGCTCGGGCCTGCATGCGTATGCATGTTCTTGCGCGGGCAACCCAGATTCATGTGTACGTAGGCTTGTTCTTGCGCATGTGTGTCTGTTCTTTATTCATATGCATGCAAGTTCCAACCTGCACATGCGTGTAGAATCCATTGCATCCTATTGTGAATCCAATATCACTTTCCCACTATTCTCTTCACCTAACCATGAATCTAATCTCACTTTCTTTTTGTAGATCTTACCTCCATACTCTAGCAGGTGGAGTACCAGTTGAGCATTAGTATAGTACAACATCCTTAACAAGGAGACTCGGGGTCACATTCGTGTTGCAGGCTTCGAGCCTGTCATCCGTTTGTTGCCTGAGCAGTTTGCTAGTGCTATCTTGGCACAGACTTTAACTGAGAGGTGGTGGACATTTCTCACACCTTTCACATTGTTGATCAGGAGATGACCATCACTCCCCATGACTTCCACTGCATGACTAGCCTGCGGTTTGATGGGGCTTCGTTAAATTTAGAGGGGGAGTCGAGCACTTAGCTGGGTCTAAAGCTGCTTGGGAGGAGGTGTGCCACAGAGATGATCCACTACACTGACCTTGAAGCGGATTTCATGTGTGATCACAAGGGACGGCTAAAGAGTGTGCCCAAATGGCCAGGGTCTACTTGCTGTACTGATGTGCCCAAATGGCCAAGATCTACTTGCTGTACCGATTGGGGGCATACTTCTTTGCTAATGGAGGACAGACGATGTTTTTAAGGTGGTTGGCCCTTTTCCAGGACTTTGAGAGGGCTTGGACTACCAAATGGGGGCAAGCGTGCTTGGCCAAAGTTTATTCTTCCTAGGACACTCTTTGTTGGGGGACTCTACACTAGCTAGTGGGGCCTTGGAAGCTCCTCAAGGTTAGTTTTCTGCCCTTTTCTCCTATAGCTTATGCATTCTCAACTCTAATGATCATGTATATCCACATGCCATTTAGGTTAAGACTATGTATTATATTCTTAATTACTGCATTCATATCCATATCTTACAAACTATTATCTTACAAATTGCCATCTTGCAAACCGTTATATCTATACCTTGAAAACTATACCATGACCTCTTGCAAACTGTCATCTTGCAAACTATCATATTTATATCTTACAAACTGTCATATTCCTTTGCGTACTGTACCATAACCTCTTGCCCTCTTGAAAACTGTTATATCTTTTCAGTGCTGGGCCTTGGAGTACAGTTTTATTGTCCGTGGAGCTTTAGTGGATTTGAAGAATGTCACCTCGATCTGGGCCCACATCAACAGGCTTTCTCCTGACGATGTAAGTTAGGAATATATTGCTTCCCATTTTTTCCTTGCATGCTCCTTGGGATTTTCTTTCTAACCCTATGTGTTGTCACAAATTGTATGGAGTCCCTGGGACGGTGTTCATCTTGTCGCGGACCTAACTTGGAGGCAACTGCTATTGTTGCTTCTAGGATCTCTTAGGCCCTTAAGGTTGCCAGATTAAGGGTGATTTACTTGGCAGAGAGGGTATGCTGCCAGCTGCCAGCTAAGGATACGCTGCAAGTTCCGATGGATCCTCTAGTGTTCATGCTTGCCCCTCACTTCATGACAACCACGCACTATAACCTATGGGGGCCGAGCATCCCCTACACTGAGCGAGTCATAAATGAGCTAGACTATGACGAGTTTAGCGAGACTCGCCTCATGCCTTCCCTTACTGTAGTGGTATGTGTTCCTGATTCTTTCATCTTTTTTTTCAACCATCCTTCACTTTGCATTCTCGTACATTAGTGATATTCAAATGAAACACTTGTGTTAGGCTAGCCCTGCTACTGGTGCTCCTATCGATCCTCCCTATCTACCTTGGTCAATCTACGCTTATGGCTCTGATGGCTTTGCTCAGGAGCGTCCTATTGGCCGCAATACAAACGTCATGGGTTACCCTTTTCCTAATGGTACACGGGCAGTGAGTTCTCTTTCTTTTTTCCTTTACTTTTCTTGCATCTCTCAACCTTTGTCCTAACACCATCCTCTTTCAATTCAGCTTACTTTGCAAGAGCATGAGGAGCTCATTTGGCTTGCGGGGAACCTCAAGTTGGAGGTGACCGAGTATTGCAAGCAACTATACGGCGGTGAAGCCGTTGGCAATGATGATGGTGGAGGTGATGACTATGGAGGTTTAGAGTCAAGTCCAAGCTATCAGCCAAGGAATAGGCGTTTCTAGTGATTCTGTAGACAGACAGACAGACACAAACATAGACAGCATAACATAGCATATTTCTTTTTTTGTTGCTTTTATTATTTTTCACTTTTTAGCGCACATTCCTGCACTTTGGATTTTATTTGAGACGTTGGGTTGTATTTAGGAACATCTTTCACATTTATGCTTTTATTTGGGATATGTACTTAAATTACAAACTTGTGGAAACTTTATGAAACTATACTACTCTTGATCTTTGATATTTGGGAATTTTGAGCTTGAATTGTGCCTTGGGTAGTTTTCTAGGCAGTAAGACTTATAGGAGATGCTTTTGGGAGAAAACATACTCAAAACAGGGGAAAACTTGGTTCTTCCTGCCATCTTGCGTGCGTGTACCGAGAGCCAAAAAACCCTAATTGCCTCTATTCAAGTAAAAAATAACCTTTGGGGCCACCACGCCTTCACCAAACCAATTATAAACTTGGAAAATGCTTCTCAAAGCTTTCCAATGGTTGAACTCTTTCCTTTGGAGGTCTCGGCATGGCTCAAGAAGTTTGGCCATAGTTCAAAGAGGCTCTCTCTTAATCCCTAATTTTTGCCTAGGTCCTTGACCTAGCGAGATTCATCTAAATTTTGCATGGATTGCCTTTCAATTTCAACCTATCGAGGCTCCTTATATTGTCTTTTCATTTACTTATATTTTATTTTTTTTATTCTCTCTCTCTCTCTCTCTCTCTCTTTCCCTTTTACTCACGCTTTCTCTCCTTCTCTCTTACCTTTTCTAGATATGGCAATGTGAAAGGCTCCAATTGTTTCATCCAACTTTAGGGTATAAAAAATGGCTTAAAGGCTGCCTTGAAGTTGGTTCACATAGCTAAGAAAGCTTACAAAAAGTACAATCAAAAGAAGGACTGACTGACCACCTTGATATCCCCAAATTTTACTTTTCTGCACTTTATGATTCTTATGTCTTTTCTTATGAATTTAATAAGGGATTGGAATGTTCCAAATTCCCATGGAAAGAATTTATCATCTTTTAATTTGAGCAATGACAGAACCATCCATTTATTATCTCTGCTTATTGTCATCATTTTTCTCTCTTTCTTTTTTTGTTTTTTGTTTTTTTTTTTTTTCATGCCATGTAATTTTGGCCAATGACATCCTTTTCAGGAATTTTTGCCATGCCCATGGTCTTTGCCCCTATCTTTTGCCCAGATTGCCATTTTTGGTTTTTCAACCTAATGGGGTTCTTTTGCCTTAATTTTTACCAAGGCCGCCCTTTCGAGTTTTCAATCTAGCAGGCTTTTTTCTTTTCCTTAAATGTTGTATCCTCAAAGTCTATCGATTTTGATTGGGTGAAGCATCTCCTCTCCATCCAAATCTATGATTCTCGTAGCACCTCCTGACATGATCTCCTTGATAATAAAAGGCCCAAACCATCTTGATTTTATCTTTCCTCTTGGATCAAAAGTTATATCTCTAAGCACTTTTAGGACCAAGTTCCCTTCTATAAGGTTTCTAGGTTTCACCTTTTTATTAAATGCTCTAACTCTATTCTCCTCCATCAAAGCCAATGCTTATATCTTTGTTTCATCCAATCTTCCTCTGGGACCTTCATTTTTGCTAGTACTCTCAAAGATTGTATCTCCACCTTAATGGGAAGTACTACTTCACTACCATAGACCAAAGAGTAAGGGGTTGTCGCAGTTGATGCATGGATAGAAGTTTTGTAACCCCATAAGGCAAATGAGAGCTTCTCAACCCAATCCTTACATGTCACTACCATCTTGGCTAGGATGTTCTTGACATTCTTATTGGCTGCTTCTATGGCCCCATGAGTCTGTCATTGATATGGTGAAGACTTGTGATGCTCAATGTTGTATTGTTCCATGATCTTTCTAACCTCTCCCTCAAAGTGAGAACCATTATCGGAGATAATCTCTTGAGGTACCCCATATCAATAAATGATTTTATTCTCTATGAATTGAGCCACATGTTTGGCGTTTAGTGCGGAGTAGGAGGCCGCTTCCACCCACTTCGTGAAGTAATCAATTGCCATTAGGATGTATTCGTGTCCATTTGAGGCCTTCTTCTAATCACATCTATGCCCCAAACTGAGAAAGGCCATGAACAGGTCATGCTGTATAGGTCACTAGGTGGCACGTGATTCAAGTTTGCATGTATTCGGAAATCATGGCAACCCTTCACAAAGTCTATGCAATCGGTCTCCATCGTGTTCCAATAGTACCCTATCCTTAATATCTTCTTGGCTAACATTCTCCCATTCATATAAGGACACAAATCCCTTGATGGATTTCTTCCATGACTTTCTCGTCTTCTTCTTTCTTTAAACAATGAAGATGTATACCGTCACAGGATCTCCTAAAGAGCTGACCTCTATATAAGATGTATTGCATTGTCATCATCCTAAACAAACAACGCTCTCTCTTGTCGGCACCATATGGATATACCCCCAATTCCAAGAATTTCATGATATCATAATACCAAGGAACCCTTTCCTTTTCCATAACCAAGATTGAAGCTTCGGCCTTCTCTTTGTGCACCAACTCATAACTTTGCTCAATCTCTAAGGGTCACGTCCATACTCCTTCAGTTATTTCAACCATGGAAGTTAAAGTAGCCAAGTCATTTGCAAACTGATTCTAAGCTCTAGGGATGACAGTATATTCAATCTTGTCAAAGGCTTTGGTCAAATCCTCTAAGTATTGCTGATAGGGCTTTGAGTTCTCTTCCTTCACTTTCCACAACCTTTGTACTTGAGCTATAACCAAAGTCGAATCTTTAACCACCCATTGCGGTGATGCTCGCTCGCTTTCTATATCTCTCAGTACGAGAACATGGAGTTGTATTGTACCTTGGGTGTGTGATTGGAATATGAGTCGATTTTAAGGATACTAAGGGTAAGCGAAGTCACCACCAATCATTGGGTTTTTTCTAAGGTGTGATTGGTCACTTGACTCTATTAGATTTTATTACTGATCCTAGGTTAAGAAAAAGGTTATTTTTCCTAATCTAATGTGTATGGGCAAAAAATCTTGATTTTTAAGTTCGAAAGTCTGGTTACATGTGGGGAAGGTGTTAGGCACCCCACAATGCCTGTCCATTGACAGTCCATTTTTTTGGTAAAATCATAATTTTAAGACATCAGCATTTGAAAAAAAGCTATTGGCGTTAGCTTTCAGGGCTTTAAATTTGTTAAGTTTTGAGGTTTGGTTTCAGAGTGGGTGTGGTCCCGATTGATGCTTTCCAAGTGTGTTTGAAGTCGCTACCAAATTTTCATGACGAAAATCCAGCAGCACTTCGCCTTATTTTCGTGGCAGAAATCTGGCAACGTTTTGCCTTAAATGCGTCATAGCATGCCAAACACTATTCTCACCAAGCTTTTGATATGAGAATACAACAATGGAGATGCCCCATTTTATGGTGAAAATTTGGCAGAGTTTCACGTTTGGTGCGCTATGGCGTATCGACAGGGTTTCGCGTTTGTGTATATAGCGTGTATTGAAATGTTTGCACTATGATGAGCCAAAGCCCTCCAAAGTGTTAAACATGTTGATGTGTGTCGCATACACAGGGAAACCAATGTCACTGGGTGACATGGATCAAGACAATCACACTACGATGATCGTGCACACAATATATTATGAATATGCACCCATGGCAATTGCCTTGAGCTTATTCCTATACTACAAGGTCAAGAGCTCTTATGACTAGAGAGGGTCACTTATGTAGTCACGGGAGTCCATCATACAAAATGCATAATCACCCATATACAAAGCAGATATAAATATACATACATCATGCACAATGCTATCATACAGAGCGGGAAAGTAAACCAAACATTGCCAACTTTCCAAGGGTATGTCCCAGCAAGGTATAGGAAATGTAAAATATACATTGCCATACCCAGGGAACTTGGCCCATGCAAGGAGCAGGAAAATAAAAGGGGGGTACATGGAGGGGGACCCTAATACATACTCTAGAGAAGAGGCTCAGAGAGAGAGAGAAAGAGAAGACCTCTCTGGAAGGGCTAGGCCCCCTAATCTACTGATTATTGCCCTTTATGGGCTTGCATCCTTTTGCTTACATCTTTGCCCTTTCTGCTCGCACCTAGGAGGTCGCACCCTTGCTCCAAGTGTCTTCATTCCATATGTGTACATGCAAAGACAAAATAAACAAGCCAACAAACAAGAAATGAAACAAATGGAAGGAAAAGCATGCTAAAGACATGCTAGGAAAGGATGCCAAACAGGGGCAAAAAGACATGTGAAGCACATGAAGAAGCAAAGAAACATGTTATCAAACAAAAAGGGGTATCCTAGGAGGACAAATGTAGATTTAGATCGAGTGTCCATAGTTCCATTGGATTGGAGTACGCATGACACATAGACTCATGCATGAACATGTAGGCAAGCGTGAAAAGATGCAAAGAAGCAAAGGAAGCCAAATAGGTGGTGCAAAGTAAGCAAGGCAAGCATATCAACATCACACAGTGCGAAGAAAGGTGTGAATCTGGCACATTGACACCACGAAGGTGTATCTCACAAGTGTTTACATTTAAACAAACCCTAGGAGGGGTGGATGTGATCACACAAGCACGAGCCCACGAAGGGCGCAAAGCATGGCAAAGCCCAGATCTAGAGAGGCTAACATGTAGATAAAGCATAGAGCAAACAAGTGAACATAGACATGCAAATAAAATTATCCAAACCCTTTAATATAGGCCTAGGTGCAAAGATGTAGGCTCAGACCACAGGATCTAGATCTACACCCTACCAGAAGGGCCAAAAAGCAAGAATGAGAGATATTAAAGGGAAAAAAGGGCTAAAGTAGCATGTGGCATAGCAACCAACATAGATTTAAGCACACAATCATGGTATGGAGTACATAAACACATAGATCTAAGCATAAGGACATAGATCTAAGCACTCACATGTAGATCTAAGCATAAACATGGCAAGGAGACTAAAAACATGTGGATCTAAGCACAAACATGATAATTAGACATACCTTAGCCCAAGAAGGCTAGGCCAACAACATCAAAGAGATAGTGCATGGCATAAGCAAGGAAACATGCTAGGAAAGCTATAAAGACATGCTAGGAAGCAAAAACAAGCTAGGAAAAGCATTAAAAGAATTTTATTAAGCAAATAAAACTAGGAAAAGCAATAAAGAGAAAAGGGTGTGGATTGTAAGATTGAGTGCAAGAACACTACCATCAAGATTGTAGAGAAAAGATGAGAATCTAAGGTATTTAGAGGTGTTTTGATGTGTTTGGATATGTTTGGATGTGTTTAGGAGAGAAATTAGAGAGCGAAGAGGAGAGAATCTGCCCAAAACTACCAAAAATATATTATTATTATTATTATTATTATTTATTTGTTTTATTTTTTTGTAAAATGAGGGGTCTGGAGGCATTTATAGTGAAAAAGTGACCCTTCATCTGCCGATGCACCTTGTAAGGCCGCTAACCACCCTACTAACATCAGCAGTTTTGGCCTTTTCCCAGTTCAACTTCGGATGCGTATTTGAAAGCCTTCATGGACTCAGATTGAGCTGATCTTGGTTTCCCTAGAAATCTCTGAATGTTTAGTTTTCAGAACACTAAACAAATTGAGAATCTAATGGTTAGATCAAAAGTTATGGTCTTGAGAAGTGTGCTAAAGCCCAAACAGGTTGTACCACATCAATCTAGATGTTCCCATGGCCCCATGGAGAAAAGATAATATTTTTTGGAATTTTTAGGCTCTGGCACGCAAATCAATGGCAAACAAAATATAGTGTCTATATCGACGATACAAGCTTCATATTCTGCCATGTTATTGGTTACCTCGAAATTCAACTTAACTGCCAAGGGTATGTGAGATCCTTCAGGAGTGATCAAGAGTACTCCTATCCCATTCCAATATTGGTTCACGGCTTCTTCGAAATACATCTCCCATACCCCTAATTCAATGTCCAAAATGTCCTCATCCGAAAAATCTTCTCTACCATCCTTTCCTTCCACAGGGTTCTCGGCACAAAAAATCTAACATGATGCTTCCTTTGATGGTTTTCCTTGCCACATACTTCAAATCGAATTATGCTAGTAGGATCAACCATCTTGAGAGTCTTTCACTCAAAGCAGGCTTCTTAAACAAGTACTTCAATAGATCCATTCAGGCTACTACCCATATTTAGAAAGGTAGGATATTTTACCTCAACTTCTATACGGCCCATATAAGAGCAAAGCATAATTTTTCTATGTGCGTGTACCTAGTCTCATAATCATGGAACCTTTTGCTCAAATAGTATACGACTCTCTCATTCTTATTATCGTCCTTTTGTGTAAGCATACTTTCAGCCACATCTTCTATGATAGAGAGATATAGGAGTAATAGCTTTTCATGCATTATGGGTATCAAGATAGGTGGATGGGGGAGATATTCCTTAATGTGCTCGAAAGCTTTTTGACATTCACCATTCCATTCATGAGGTTTATTCTTTCTTAGAAGATTGAAGATGGGCTCATAAGTGGAAGTGAGTTTGGCAATGAACTAGCTGATATATTGCAATTGACCTAAGAATTCCCTTATCTCTTTCTCACTTTTGGGTGGAGGCATCTCTAATATGGCTTTGATCTTTGATGGGTCAACTTCTATCTCCTTTATCACTTACCATGAAACCCAACAACTTCCCCATAGTTTCCCTAAAGGTGCATTTTTGTGGGTTCAATCTTAGTCTATACTCCTTGATCCTCTCGAAGAATTTCCTCAAGTTAACGATGTGACCCTCTCTTTCCTTGGATTTTAGTATCATGTCATCAACATATACCTTTACCTCATTGTGTATCATATCATGTAACAAGACTGTGGCCATTCTTTGATAAGTTGCACCCACATTCTTGAGCCCAAATGGCATCACGGTGTAACAATAAATTAAATGCAACCGCTTATGCTTGTGTTGTTTAGCTTCATTGATCTCTCTAATTCTTAAGGTTGCTACTAAATTAAACCTTTAGCACTTGTCTTGGGTTGTTTAGTAGTTAGGGTTAATTAGATCGCTTGTTTTCTAATTAACTGTGACTAAGGAAAAATAGGAAAATAGTTCCAATGGTGAATATTTAAAGTGTGAATTGATATATACTTGCATTGATGATCAGTTGTAAAATTCCGATGGTGGATGTTGACTTAGACCAAGGTTTGTTCTTTTGATTGATTTTGATACTTTAATTTGAATTGTTCCTTAGTTGTTTTTCTTAAAATTGTTTTCATTATACTCAAACTCCCCCTCCTTGTTCATGTAGCATAAAACTAGGCTAGATACTCTCCGTGGGAACGATCCTTACTGGCACTACTACATATATTTTTAGGAGAATAGGTTTTATTTTTTGTTGCCTACAACAGCATACCAGTTTCCCACTCCTAGTAATGTTGGCCACATTGTCCTCAATGACTCTTTTCTTTAGCCACCGCATTCGTTAAAATTTCATCTTCCTCATCCCATATTCCTTGGACTTCCACAGCATTAACCTCCATGGTTTTTATCAACTTTGAACAATTCCATTCAATCTCATCTATTTTCACCCAATTTCGATATGGAGGAGGAGCTATATGATAATCAGGCAAAGAGTTCTTCCTAATGCTAGGCTTAGTGATGATATTAGGATTTTGGAAGATTTTGTTGTTTATGAGATCTTGTATTTCGTGTTTGAGGCGGAAGTAATTGTTGGTCTTATGGCCGAATTTCTGATGAAAGTGACAATATTCACTAAGGTTCCAAGTAGGAGGCACAGGATTAGGCATAGGAGTGGGATCTAGAGGTTTAATGAATCCTTTGGAGGTCAAATTTTCTTATGCTGTCATTCCTAGGTTGGAAATTTCTCGTTGGGCTTTATTTGTGAAGCTAGGGTAGGCTAAGGTTTGTTATGGTATGATGGCACTTACATTCATTGGATTGGGTGCATTAGAGGCAGTTGCTCCTCCTTCTTATGTCTTCTTGATTGGAGATTTGCTCTCACCCTTCTCTAATTGTCCATTTTTTATGGCATCCTCTATCCTAGTTCCATAATCACACAACTCACCAAAAGAACTAATAGGCAATTACAAAAGCCTACTATTATATGCTAGAAGAAAATTCTTGATAATCATGCTGATTTGATCTTTCTCATTTGGCCTATTAATCATCTTAGATGCTTTTCCCTTCCACCTTATCATGTATTTGGAGAATGTTTCCCCTACGCCTTGCTTAGTGGTCTCCAAATCTCTTATAGTCACATCAATCATAGTATTAAATATGAATTGATCCATAAACAACTCCACTAGCTCATCCCATACCTTAGTCTTGCTAGGATCCAAGCTATGGTACCACCTTGATGCACCCCTTATGAGTGAGAGAGGAAATGCATGCAAAGTTTGTTTCTCATCCAAACCTTTCATTCCAGCAATGCTTAGGTACCTCCTAACATGTTGCTTTAGATCTCTAGTTCCATCAAACTTTTCCGTATCAGAAATCTTGAACTTTGGAGGCAGTGCAATGGGAGTTTTGGATCTTATTCCCCCCATGTTATAGAGACAATCATGCATCCCATGAACCTTGAGAAAGGCTAGTTGCATCTTCTCCATCTTCTCTCTCATGGCTATATTTTCTGCCGTGAGTTTCTCAAATTGTTTGTTCCTTCCATAATCAGTCTTTTTCAACTTGGCCTCTTCTAGCTTGGTGAGGTGACTCCCTATCATTTTGAGGGTATCACCATGTTTGTCCAAAGCCTTTAGGATCTTTTGTGCTGTTGTGTCATCAATTGGGCAGCCATTGTTTCTTGAGATAGTATAGTTTTTAATAGTTATGGTTTCGGCAGAATTCTGATTTTGGTAGAACTAGGCCTTGATAGTATAGTTTTCTGATGGTAAACGACATTCTGAGCAAGACTAGTGATCCGTTGGATGACTAGCCCCACCCTCTTGAGGCCAGATTCCATTGTTTTCTAGGGTTTTCAGGCATTTTTTTTGTGTTTTAGCGTAGAAATTTTATTTTATTTTATTTTCATTACTCTAGATTTTTCCTGATTTGTTTTTCATGGTTTATTGGAGTTTCCTTGATTGTTTATAACTGTAACTCGATCTTCTAATCAAGGTGATTTGTAGTACGACCTAAAATAGAGAGAACTTTGAGCACGTTAAAGAGGAAAGTTTGGAGAAATTTTGAAGAGCACAATCTAGCTCTTGATTCCCTGTTTGCTAGTGATTCTGATTTAGAAGAGAAGGAAGTCATGGCTGGAAATCAAACTTTGAAAGAGCTTGCTACCCCTGATTTGAATCAACAACCCTTATGCATAACATTCCTTACTTTAGATGCTACTACTACTTTTGAATTAAAATCTAGACTAATACATCTCTTGCCCACTTTTCATGGCCTTATAAGTGAAGATCCTCACAAGCATCTAAAGGAGTTGCATATGGTATGCATGAGTATGAAGCTCATGGGGGTGATTGAAGATCAAATTAAATTAAGAGCCTATCTGTTTTCTTTGAAGGATTCGGCTAAGGATTGGCTCTATTATCTACCCTCCAGGAGTATTACAACATGGAACAAGATGAAGAGGTTGTTTTTGGAGAAATATTTCCTAGCTTCAAGGGCAGCCAACATTTGAAAAGAAATTAGTGGAGTCCCTACATGAATATTAGGAACGTTTCAAGAAATTATGTGCAAGCTTCCCCCATCATCAAATTAGTGAGTAGCTACTTATCCAGTATTTCTATGAGGGCCTTCTTGATGGAAATTAAGGAATCTACTTCATTCGAAATTAATAACATGCACTATGTAAATTTCAGAATACAAGAACAAGAGAGTGTACCTTGGTGTGGTGAATTTCAAAACAAAGATTGTAAGCACTTAGGAATACTTTTAATCTTCACTCCAATTCCACTAACGCCCAAGATGTGTGGTCTCTCAATCAGTTATATGAATTTGTTCAAGAGAGAATTAGAGAGTGTCCAACACTCACATACACCATTTCATGTATGTTGTTTTTTTTTTTTTTAAAAAAAATCTGTATGTTTCTCTCTTTATAACTGATTATCTAATTGGGATAGCCTTTTGGGCCTTTTCAATTGGGCTTTAGTATGTGGCTTGGAGTGGGACCAAAAGGGACCAATAAGACACTAGCTCCAATGGGCCTTGAGCTTTTCTGTCAACTCTTGACAAGTTCAAAGTTACCATTAACTATATTTAATATCACTATGTAAATATAGTTGCACTTTAGGCCTTATCTATAAATTATATCCCAAGACTTTATTGTACATGCAACCCCTTCATAAAATATTCGTAGTAACACAAAGTCATAAATGTAGACTGCCACTTTGTAGATTACTACATCTTAATCCTTGAGTACCCAGTCAAGAATCCCAAGATATCATGAGTTCAAGAATTCTCCTAAGGTAGATCCAAAAAAGATTGCTAGGAGACCTAAGTCCTCAAAGAGATCCAAAGGTATAAATTGCCAAGAGGTGCAAGTTGCCAAAAGGTCCTAGATGTCAAGAGTCCAAAGGCCTCCTCAAGAGATCTAAAGGTCCAAGAGATCCATGCTGTTCAAATTACCAAGAGGTCCAAGTTGCCAAGAGCATTCCCGTGAAGTCCATATCGTCATGAGCCCAGTTTTTCCTTGTAATCGCATTTACCTGTATTGTAAAAGGCCCACTGTTGGAACCGATGAACCCAGTGTTGTAAAAGCAAATCTTGTACAAGTATGTAATCAAAAGAAGGGTCCTTCTCGCATTGTTGAGCATGTAATGAAAGTTTCGGTTACTTGCCAATCTAGTGCATTAATCTTGCATCATTATAGAAACTTACCATGATAAATACTCGATCAAGGGTGCAAAAACCGAATTTTCCTGAAAATGGTAGGTGTATGTTAAATAACAAGGACATAAACTAACTTGATTTTGGTGTTGTGTTTCCAGATTGTTAAATGCACCCTGTTTCTGTCACGTCCCATTCATTCCCAAGATCAAAAGGTTGCTAAAATTTGCTAAAAGGAAACAGTCTAAGCTACCACCACATCGTGATCCCATCATCCCTAGGTCTCGTGCATAATAGATGTCTACCAGTGGGCCTTCGACTCCCAAAGTGAGTCCTGTCGAGTTCGCTCAGATGTAAGAGTAAATGTCAGAATTGATGCACATGGTGCAACAACTAGTTATAGGAGGAGAACAAAACTCTTCCGGTCATATTTAGGGAGATCCCCAAACCAAGAATGAAAACAGATCCTTCTAAAGACAAGAACCCCGAATCTGGGATTGGCCAAGTCAATAGCCAAATGTAAACTCTAGCTGAGAAGCTTCGTATCATAGAGGGCTCCAGTGCCTATGGAAGTTGTTGATCTAGACAGTCTAATAAACTTCCCTCAGGTCATTATGCCTCCCAAGTTCAAGGCACCAGAGTTCGTCAAGTATGATGGTATTGGAGACCTTTGCACGCACTTGTGCATGTTCTGTAGGAAGATGGCTCCTTATAGGGATAATTACCCTCTGCTTTGCCAAATTTTCCCTGATAGTTTAATTGGCCCTGTGGCCACATGGTACGTGAGACTAGGAAAAACCTCTAGCTAGAGGGAATAGCCAACTCTTTCCTAGAATAATACAGGTTCAACACTAAGATAGCTTCTAATCACACGGTCCTTATGTGAATAGAGAAGAAGAGTGGGGAGTCTTTCCTAGAATATGCCTAAAGTTGGTGTGAGCTAGCCGTACAAGTGCAACCCCCTATGATGAAAAATGAGATGATCAAATGGTTCATTGACAACCTCAAGCCTCCTTACTATGATAAGATGATTAACACCCAAGTCACTCATTTTGCTAGCCTTATCCCTATTGGGGAGCGTATTGACGAGGGCATTAGGAGTAAGAAGATCATGGATCTTGAGTCTCTGAGTTCCATGGTCAAACAACAGGTTAAGAAAATGACTGGCCACAAGACTAAGGAAGCTAATGTTCATATGGTTGACAATGCATTAGAAAGGCCCAAGGGTATTACTTCTCCTTATGCAACCCCAACTGCTAGACCTTATCAACAACAGGTTCAGTCTACTCGAGCACTTAACCAAGCCTTTAATCAGAGAGGGAGGCCAGACCTAACTTGTCCCCTTAAGAGGGAAGGCCGGAAGTATACTCCGTTACCCATGCCCTCAGCAGATCTTTATGCTTACCTTTCGGAAGGAAGTTAGTGACCCCGATGTTTGCTAGGCCTAAAGAAGGTCCTCTCTCACCGGGCTTTGATCCGCCCAAGAAGTGTGAATAGTATTTTGGGGCCAAAAGGCATACCTTAGAAGAATGCTACCAGTTGAGAGGCCATGTCTAGGATCTCATTTGACAACAAGTTGATATAGTTCGATAATGTAGCCACTCCAAACATCATCACCAACCCTTTGCCTCCCCATCGAGAAAGGAAGGTGAATGCCATCTTCATAGTGGAAAAAAGGGTTTCGGCTTTCTCCTAACTGTTATTCCCATGGAAGGCCCTGCTCCAAGCTTTGGTCCAAGAGAGCCACCTTGATCTTGAAGGTATAGGAACCCTAGGATTTGATTGGGGAATCTACTCGTTCTGTGACAGTGGAGACAGGCATGCCCTGTTTGATTGTAAAGTGCTCCAAGAACAAGTTCAGAGTCTAGTTGACCGTGGTATTATCTAGATAGAAAGAGAGGTTGTATGAAGAGGTGATTGCATGGCAGCCAGCTTATGTCCTTCAGCTGCCTAGTCAAGAACTAGCTGCAATGCTATATCAATTAGGTCAAGGAAAGATTAGGACAAATACTTATTGAAACGCCTTGGTAAGGTTACTTTAGTGCCTCCCTCTTCAATAGTCATTGAGAAGATCATAGAATCACTTGCGGATTTAGGGTCATCAGACTCAGGAAAATGGCAAGCCCCGCCAGCCATCGAGAGATTCACTCCTCTAGTTTTTGCATTGCCTACAGTCGTAGGGCCAGCTTTATCATTAGTTCAGGAGGGAACCGCCATTGTCCCTGCCATCCGAGGTTTCAATCCTCTTATTCTGCCAAAGCTTGCCTCAGAAATCTCTAGGGTATCCGACTCAAAATCCGTTGAAGCTATTCTACCAAGTTTGATGGTCATTAATCCGAATATGTTCTCCATAACGCCCAATTTGCAAACTTAGGAAGGTGTTATCATTTGCATGCCAAAGCCATTCCCTTATGAGGATAACCATCGTGTCCCCTAGAAATATGATGTGTCCTTGATCTCCATTTGAATCGGAAAAAAGGAGGTTTGCTCCAATATCTATTCAGTTCTATCTAGGCTTACTATGAATGGCCGCTGCTATACTCTCGAAGAGCTAGAGAAGAGAAGCAAAGAGATTGGCAAAGGTATAGCCGAACCTGTCAGGAATAGGGTCACAACCGAAGAAGCCAAGGAATTCTTGAAAATTATTAGAAACTCAGAATACAGTGTGATTCAGCAGCTAAACAAGTTGCCAACCTAGATTTCTATCTTGGCGCTATTACTATCCTCCAATGTCCACCGTGAGGCTCACTTGAAAAGTCTTGAAAGACACACGTGTTCCTACAGGTGTTAAAAAATCTTCCTTTGAGGGTATGGTCTCAATTGTGTTGGCCACCAACTATATTTTCTTTACAGATGATGAGCTACCACTAGAAGCTAGTGAGCATACTTTGCCATGCACATTATGGTAAAGTGTGAAGATATGATTGTCTCCAAAGTACTAATTGACAATGGATCAGCCTTGAATGTTTGCCTGATGTCTATTATAGAGCATTCAAATATGGATACCTCTTTTATCCACCCTACCACCATGATCATTTGAGCCTTTTATGGCACTCTCTGAGAGGAGCAAGGTGAGATTGAATTAACAATTGGAATTGGCGCTAGGTCTTTCATGGTCAACTTCCAACTCATCAAGGTGGATTCCCCATATAATATGCTCCCAGGGAGACCTTGGCTACACGCCACGGGCGTAGTTTCTTCTACCCTTCACCAGAGGCTCAAGTTCCCCTCTGAGGATTAGTTGATCACTATTATGGTTGAAGAGGCCCTAACCATCTTCAAGGAGACTTCTATCCCCTACATTGGTGCTAATGCCTTCCTCGAAGCAACTTTCCACAGTTTCGAGCTAGTCTCCATGATTTCAAGAGCTTTAGAACTCGAGTTAGCATGGCCCTCTGCTACTTTAATGGCTGCCAAGGAGATGCTCAAATTTGGCTATTAGTTAGGCCAAGGCCTCAGTGCCATAGGACATGGGAATGCTTCTCTGATTAAACTTCTAGACAATAAAGGAGGATTCGGTCTAGGCTATGACTTTTTTGATGAAGAACTTTTCAGGCTTATAGAGGAAAGAAAAGGAAGTGCACTGGCTAAGGGATGTCCATTCCCCATATCAAGGTCACTTTTCCGGCTCTGATTGATGTCATCAGATTAGAAATGGCACAAGAATCGTGCAAGGAGGAATCAGATCTAGCTTGTCTCATCCACTTGTGTCTTGAAGAATTCTTAGTGAATGCCATCATATCCCCTGAGGATGATCTGAACTCTACTACAGAGGGAGTCGCTTTTCATGATATTGCCCCAAGAAGCCTGTCTTTGAATTATTAGCCCGCCCGGGCAATAACAGGAGCGATCAATGCATACCGCATCATGGTGTGTTTAAGGAGATCTTGTTTCGAATATTTGCATTCATTACCAACATTCGGTATGGCCTATGAAGCTAAGGCCATATTTAGCCAGTTTGTAGACTTTGAATCCAGCAAAACCCTAAATTGGGGCAGTTTATTTCGCGCGGTTCTCTCTGCCTTATCCATTATGCAAGGATGGGCCCGTCTCACCGAGGATATTTTCCTCATGAGGAGAATCACATGAAACCTTAAACTAGGGCAGTTTATCTCATGCGATCTCTTCATTCTCTCTCCCTCCGGTGGGACGATCATTGTCAAGACTCATGGATAAAATCGTAAAGCTATGGTACATCAACAACCCTTTCAAAGGCAATTTTTTGGAGTTATGCATGTAAGTCCTACTGATAGGCATTGTTTTTCACACACGTCAGCAACCCTCTCAAAGGTTATTTTTTTCTATGGTTGTACATGTAAGTCCTGATCAGAGACATTGTTTCTCCTACACCAATAGTAGCCCTTTCAAAGGAAATTTTCTAGAGTTATGCATGTATGTCCTACCTAGAGGCATTGTTTTTCACACACATCAGTAGCCCTCTCAAAGGTGATTTTTCTATGGTGATACAGCAGCCCTATCAAAGGCATTTTTCTATAGTTATGCATGTAAATCCTACCTAGAGGCATTGCTTCTCACACACATCAACAGCCCTCTCAAAGGTGATTTTTCTATGGTGATACATTAGCCCTCTCAAAGACAATTTCCTAGAGTTATGCATGTAAGCCCTACCAAAAGGCATTGCTTCTCACATATGTCTACAGCCCTCTCAAAGGCGATTTATCTAGAGTTATACATATAAGTCCTAACCAGAGGCATTGTCTTCCATATACATCAGCTGCCCTTTCAAAGGAGGTTTCCTAGAATTATGCATGTAAGTCCTAATCAGAGGCATTGTTTTTCACGTATATTAGCAGCCCTCTCAAAGGAACTTTTCCTAAAGTTGTACATTAGCCTTTTCAAAGGCAGCTTCCAGAATCATACATGTAAGTCCTAACAAGAGGCATTGTTTTATACATACATCATGAAGCAAAGAGATAATATCATACATCAAGGCCCACTCTGGGGCAATATAATACACATATGTCCAGGCCTATCAAGAGGTGATGCATAATATTCATACATAGTAGGCATACCATGGGGTAGTGTCTACAAAATACATGGAAGGTACATACATGCCCACGCAAAGGCAACATCATGCTACAATAGGAAGCTAACCCTACAAGGAATCATCATCTCTAAAGAAGTCACTGATAAACTAGTCAGCATCATCATCATCATCATCATTGTTGTTGCTAGTAAAAGGGTCGATAGAAGGACTGGCTCCACCTGAAGCACCTAGAGTGTATCTTGGATCCTGAGAAGGCCCTTGAGTCTGACTGTTAGGGACATATTTTTATGCAATTGGCATATCCTTTGACAAAACGCACTTTACTTATATTTGGGTAAATGTAAGTAGGTTCAAGATGATCATTACAAGTGGTTAAGTTGAAGACATGAAGATTACTCAAGACTTGCTCAAGAAAAGTGCAATCTACAGGTCTCGATACCTCCTCGACAAAAGCTCGATCTGTCGAGATTCATTAACGCTCGATAGATGTCTCAATTGATTGAGCTTACGGGTTTTTAGATTATAGCCAGCAACATTTTTTTTCTAAAAGACTATTTGTTTATGGGTTTGTATAATCCTTATTGGACTAGGAAAGCCCAAGGTTTGTGTAAACCAATTTGGAATAGGAAAGCCCATTAAACTCCTATTTAAAGGAGGTGGAAAAAGAAAAACCAAACCTTAGGGAGCTTCATAAGGTTTTCTTTTTGAAACCCTAGCCTTCTTCTACATAAGAAAGAGTTCTTGCTGCATTTCTTGTACACCTTTGGGTTCTGTAACCAAGCAAATTCTCTTGCACCAACATTAAAGATCTTATTGGTGTTTCTATATGAAGCTGCTGCAAATCAACTACAACAATCAAAGGGTTACTATGGAGTTAGTCACGTACTTGGATTCATGCAAAAGAGTAAGCCGTATACTAGGATCCGCGCATCAGATTGGTTGGTCATATACTTGGGAGCCGTGCATCAAAAGGAGAGACTGTCACTACAGAACAAGTCCAATTGGGTATTGGGGTAAGGGTTCAACTGTAGGTTGGTATAAGGTACTGGGATTCCTTTACTTGTAACCACTTGTTATGATAATAGTGGAGTTTCGGGAGTGGTGACCTGAAAATCTCCCAGTGAGGTTTTTGCCGTGTAGGTTTTCCCCATTCGTAAACAAATCAACATGTCAATTTATTTTCTGCTGCATAATTAGTTTAATTGATGATTTGTTTTTGCTACCATGCGTTTGCATGTTAATTTGATTAATTAATTAAATTTGGCTAATTAATCAATTAATTCATCACAAGGGGTCAATACGTTTTTGGCCTATCAACTGGTATTAGAACAAACACACTCTGATTAGGTTTTAATCTTTGCTATGTGATCCATTGACCCCTGTTGTCATGGAAACTCTTGATTGTTTTGATTTGCATGATCTTAGGTTGAATGATGATGATGATATTCAAGATGCCTATTGCAAGTTTTATAATTTTTGTGTGAAATCTCTTAAATGTACTACAAAATTAAAAGCTAAATTTAAAAAAGTCAAACTTGAAAAAGATGATTTGATTGCAAAATTGGATGAAGCCAATAATTTAAATGATAATTTTAAAAATCAAATTTCATCTCAGGTAGACAAAATTAAGAGTTAGGAAGAGCAACTAGTTGAATTTAAAACTGAAGTTGAAAAATTAACTAGTGCCAAACTTGTTGTTGAGCCTAACTCAAAAGAAAATGATTTTTATATTCCCCCATTTAAAAGGAATAATGAAGAGTTGAAGGCTAATATTGCTAGGATAGACAAAGGTAAAAATTCTGATGTTAACGCTGAAGTTTCTAAACCTATGTCTAAAACTCCTCCTAGGAAGAATAAAAATTCTGAATTTGTTCCCACTTGTCATCATTGTCATATTGTTGGTCATATTAGGCCAAATTGTCCTAAGTTGTCAACCTCTAAGGTTAGACCTCCTTCTAGGAAGTCGAGTAGCTATAAACTACTCAGGTTTGTCACCATTGTAGTGGTTCTAGTCACACTCACCCTAATTGTTTCAAGTTGTTTCCTCATAAGTGAGTGTCAAATAGGTCTCATCCTTTGTCTAAAGGCTCTGTACCTATTCTTGGTGAGTTATTAAAAGCTTTGGGCTTTTTGACTCAATTTCAGGGGAATTCTAATTCTTCTATGTTCTTTAGTAGTCATACTAGGACATGCCCCTTTTCATCTTCACGACTAAGGACTCTTGCTATGGGGGTGATCAAGGATCCTAAGACTTAATTGTCTTTCTGTTTGCGCTTTGCTTTAATTCCTTCTATCTAAAGTTGGACTTTCTTTCTTGTTTTCTTATCTTTTTGGAATCATGCTTTCATGCATATGCATCTAGTTCTTGCTTTGCTTTGCTTAACATGTTATTTATTTTTTTTTTTTTTAGTTTTTAGTTTTTAGTTTATTTCGTTTTTGATATAAAAAAAATTGAAAAATTAGAAAAATACAAAAACAGTGCGTTTTCTGTGTACATTGGTACTTGTGTACCTCGGATGGCCATTGAAACAAATTTTTCTAAAACTTTGTATCATTTGTGGCTTAGATGAGTATTTCTATGCACAACTAAGCAAGTGAGCTTTGTGACTCGTGTTTGTGATGAGTAAGATTAAGTAATCTCTTGTACTTAACACTCATATCACTCTTTTTGACGAGAAGGACTAGAAAATCTTAAGAGAAAGGCATAAATAACCATCTCACCACTGTTGCCCGCCAATCATGAATGACATCTGTATGCTTTGGCATAGCAAAAGTGCAATGTCAATGACATTTGTATGCTTCGGCATAGCAAAAGTGCAATGTCAATGACATTTGTATGCTTTGGCATAGCAAAATTGGAATGTCAAATATCATCGGGTATTTCTTTTCTATCTCTTATATGCCCATGCATGATATGCTTAAAAAGAAAATATGCAAAGAAAAATAAAAAGCAAAAAAATAAAAAATGCTTTACATATGATTGCAAGCATGTATTCTAGGAGATGTGAGAGTTACAGGATATACCTCGAAGGTGATAGTCCCCATCAAACAATTATGATTGCGTGTGAGTTAAAGTGATTTTCTCATATCTCAAATCATCATAACATGTATACACTTATGTAATCTTGCAATGTTTTTCACTCACAACACGCAATATTCTTTGCTACTCTTGATACATGTGTAGGTACAATAGGATTTGGCCATCACTAGGTTTACATGTGTTAATGTATGCTCACTAAACTGTCTTGACTTATTTTTGAAATAGAAAATTGGTTAAACCTGTTTAGTGTGTGCGTGTGTGTGTGTATTTTTGGGATCTATGTTCTTAAATATAGTTGAGAGATGATTTTGAGAGCTTAATATGTTGATTGGATCATTGGTTGAGTTGCATGCTTGATTGCATTCATGTCTATGTTTTTCACTTCTTGAAAAATTGTTTTTAAAAGCTTGCTTGACACTTCCTCGACACCTCATCGATACCTTGTTATATGTCGAGCTTCTTAAGCTTTTTCTTATCACAATCTCGATAGCTTCTCAATAGCTGGTGGATCGATCAAGAAAACTTCTGTCCCCTCAATAGATTCTCGACACCTCCTCGATCGATCGAGATTCCCTTGCATGCATTTCATTTTTCCTTGTCTTGCATTTTTTTTCTTTGTGTCCATAGCATCATGTTTCTCTTTTTCTTATAGGTCTATGGTTCCTTGTTCTCCTTGTTCCCTCTATATCAATTTTCTGTCTATCTCTGGTCAAGTCTTTTGGCTTTTTATGCCCTTTAACAATCATGTCAAAAAGGGAGAGAAATTTGAGAATTGAATGTCTTTCCTTAGGGGGAGTAATAAATTTAGGGGGAGAACTTCATGTTAAAGGGAAGAATGTTTTTAATGTAACTAACTTAGGGGGAGAGTTAGTTTGATACCCTTTGATATTGATATATATTTTGTGTTGTGTATCTCTTGGTTTTGTAACCATTTACATACATCATGTGTTGTTTCTATATTTGATATACTTGATGATGATGTATGTGTTTCACTCTTTATCTCACATGTGTTGTTTCTTTTCTCTCTTTATACACATGTTTCTTGTTTATTTAACTTGTCATTATTTTCCACATGGTACCTTGATATGTTTTGTTTAGTGCCTTTCAGGAAAGACAAGTTAAAGCCAAGTCAAGATACCGAACCTTCTTCTTGCATCAACTTCCTAGGTTCAAATCTTTTAGACTAGGCTTATTTATTCTGTAATCTTGAGTAGAATGTATTCTAGGACATTTAATGTACTCATGTGGTTTTGTCACGAATTGCCAAAAGGGGAGATTATTAGGGACATATTTGTATGTAATTGGCATATCCTTTGACAAAACGCACTTTACTTGTATTTGGGTAAATCTAAGTAGGTTCAAGATGATAATTACAAGTGGTTAAATTGAAGACATGAAGATTACTCAAGAACTGCTCAAGAAAAGTGTATCTGCAGGTCTTGATACCTCCTCGACAGAAACTCGATCTGTCAAGATTCATTAAAGCTCAACAGATGTCTCGGTTGATCGAGCTTATGGGTTTTCAAATTATAGCTAGCAACGTTTTTATTCTAAAAGGCTTTTTGTTTATGGGATTGTATAATCCTTATTGGACTAGGAAAGCCCAAGGTTTGTGTAAACCTATTTGGAATAGGAGAACCCATTAAACTCCTATTTAAAGAAGGTGGAAAAAGGAAAACCTAACCCTAGAGAGCTTTCTAAGGTTTTCTTTTTGAAACCCTAGCCTCCTCCTACATAAGAAAGAGTTCTTGCTGCGTTTCTTGTACGCCTTTGGGTTCTATAACCAAGCAAAGTCTCTTGCACCAACATTGAAGATCTTATTGGTGTTTCTATGTGAAGTTGCTGTAAATCAACTACAACAATCAAAGGGTTGCTGTAGAGATAGTCACGTACTTGGATTCGTGCAAAGGAGTAAGTCGCGTACTGGGATCCGCACATCAGTTTGGTTAGTCACGTACCTGGGAGCCATGCGTCAAAAGGAAAGACTGTCACTATAGAACAAGTCCAATTGGGTATTGGGGTAAGGGTTCAACTGTAGGTTGGTATAAGGTACTGAGATTCCTTTATTTGTAACCAATTGTTGTGATAATAGTGGAGTTTCGGGAGTGGTGACCTAAAAATCACCCGATGGGGTTTTTGCCATGTAGGTTTTCCCCATTCGTAAACAAATCACCGTGAATTTATTTTCCGTTGTGTAATTAGTTTAATTGGTGATTTGTTGGTGCTACCACGTGTTTGCATGTTAATTTGATTAATTAATTAAACTTGGCTAATTGATCAATTAATTCATCACAAGGGGTCAATATGTTTTTGGCCTATCACTAAGCATAGGGACCACAATCGCCTGTTGAGCCCGGAGGAACTGGCATATACACAGGCTCATATGGACGACTAATGGGCCCCCGGCCTAGAATGTGAGGTGGAGACAGAATATGGTCACGAGCCACCCGTAACTCTCCTATCAAAACCATGGTATAGCCGTGAAGTATGGCCAGCTCGCCTTGAAGCTGGGTCCTCTCTTTGTCTGTGGTAGTAGCACAAGCATCTCTATCCCTCTGCCAAAGCTCCCTCTCTCAAGCTAACGCTTGAGCAATCTGTTCCTGCATATGCACCTCCCTAGCAACAGTAGCAGTCTCAACCTCTGTCGTTTTGGCCTACAAAGTCTCGACCTGCAATCTCCACTCAGCTCTAGAAGCTACCTAGGCATAAGCAATGCCTCCTAGCACTCTGCCCCCACTCATAGGGACGTCTCCCATAATAGGTCCAACAGAGGACATTGTAAACCAAGTGGCATAGTCTATGCTAGTATCCATATATGCATCGAAGGAGCCTGTCGCGTAATCCGGATTGTCCATAATGATGGACATAAATGACAAACTGAGAGGGGTGGATCCCTGAGTACTCCAAAAACTAACATGACTTGATGGAAGGTCCTCTCAGCCAAGAAGAACTTCCAACTCAACAGGGCCCAGAACCAGCATTGTACTCTTAACTAGCCCATGTCAACAGTAAGCTCCAGTCTCCCTAACAGTGAGCCATCATAAGGACGAACCACTATTTCACCCCTGGTGACGCAATCCAAGGCTGTAGTGATAGTAACCGACTGCACCAAGATAACTCTAGTAATAGTGTAGAGAGACCAAGCATAAGCTTAAGGATAAATGGTCGTAGACAAACCCGTGAACTGTGGTCACATGGCTGGAATATACTCATAGGCCCACCATATCAAGATTTGCCAACACCCCTCCAAGTCCTGAAATCTCGCTATGAAGCTTGCCTCAAGAAGGCCTTGAAGAAGCTATAAGTGACGGACCCCTAGTCACAACCCTCAATGTTTGAAATTGCTTTCCAAGCCCACAGCAGCTAGCAGGATAATATTGATCAGTTGCTGCCAAAAAAGCAATTACGGAGGAAATACATGAAGAATTGGTGAAGGTGGATACTAGTTGGCGCTACATTCTAGGGGATGCTACCCTGCAGCCACTCAATACGGATTTGTGGCGACATGGTAGGCCCAAAATACACACTTGTGCCTTTCCTCAGTGAGAGAGGAATCCCAAGAGCTCACAAGCTATCTCGAAGCTCATGGGATCAGTTGGAATCGGGATTCCGTAGAATCTAATGCCAAGGATGGCCATCTAGTCAAGAGGGAGAATCGCATACTCCCTACAACTCAAATGAAAGGTGTATGTCTCGGCATGAAACCGCCGCACCAAAGCCTCCCCAATCCCATGCCTCATGGTATATAGAGGGATCCTCAAAAAATCCTCAAACCCCTGCTCTCTCAAGAAATCTACATAGCACCTATTGGTCTTAGGGTTAGACAGCCACCAAAGAAATGTAGAGCAAGCACTCCGACCACGGATCTTGTCGAGCCCCTACATTCTGAACCAAGAGCTACCCGTTAGCATATGCATTCAACAAGAATCTAGATGATGAAAAATGAAGTCAGCATACCTGTGGCTTCCCCACTTGAGTGGAAGGATGCCTCTTCAGGCCCCACTGAAGGTGAGTGTCCCTGATACTGTCATCCACTGCTCTAGTATATGCATCGGCCCCGGCTTGATGTGGTAGGAATCTCAGCCTCAAACTGCGCCTCCGGGCACCCGAATCTGGAATGATCTCCTCTTCATATGACAAATCAGCCTTTAGGTCAAATATGAGATCTTTGGCCATCATCGCTCCACTCGAGCCCCCTTTTCCATAATCGGCGTGCGTTGTGAGGAAGTCCCAGTAGAAATAGTGCGAGACTCAGAGGAAGCACTAACTATCTCGGCTGAACGCGGTTAAAATGGCTCTACAGAACTCGAGCCACCTGCTCACCAATAGAAATAGTCTCATCATCAGAAGAAGAGCCCCCATGGGATGTAGCATAAATGAGGGCCTTCCCCTGGTCTCCTCTGGAACTTGCCCATCGAGGCATAATCTACAAAACAACCAGAAATTCAGACACAAGTGGTAAGCCCATGAAACAAACGGCAATGCATATAAACTAACACTATTTCCTAAGCATGTTGTGTAGGTTCAAGTAAGACATATATTCTCACAAGAAAACAGATTCTTACAAGAGTCTCTACAATGGGTTAACTAATGGTCGTGCCATATGCTCACATCCTCTAGCGGCCATGTCGTATGCTCACATCTTATTTGGAGGCTATCTAGTGGCCGTGCCATACGTCTCTACAGTGGGATAACTAGCGATCATGTCATATGCTTACATCCTATAGCGAGTTAACTAGCGGTCGTGCTGTATGCTCGCATCTTATTTGGAGACTATCTAGCAAGTGTGTCATACATCTCTACAATGGGTTAACTAGTGGATATCTTGAGGTTAACTAGCGGTCATGCCGTACACCTTGCCATCACAGCTATCAAGTCACTAAAAAATTTTCAAGTTCCTGATCTACAATGGGTTAACTAGCGACTATATTGCATGCTCACATCTTGTCTTGAGGTTAACTAGCGGCTGTGTCGTACACTTCACCATCACAGCTATCAAGTTACTAAAAAGTTTTCAAGTTCCTGATCTATAGTGGGTTAACTGTGGCCCTACTGTAACACCCCAAACCCACACCAAGGATTTAGATGCATAACCCATCTTAATAATAATCAGCACTAATATAATGGAACAGAGCGTAATTAAATATGCACAAATAAACTTCAAATAATCAAAATCTTTTCTATGAAATCCTTAAAAATAACTGGTTTAACAATAAAGTCTCCAAATACAATCTCAAAGAGTTCCACAAATGCCAAACTCACTATCCTAAGAAAATATACTAAAATAGTCCATCAACTATCATAGCTCCAAAAGAAGTCTTCAATCTATGTCTCCAATGATCTACCACCAAAAGATATTCTAATGCTCTAATCTGAAAGGGTGGAGAAAGGGGGGGGGGGGGGGGGGGGGTGAGCTAGAAGCCCAATAAAAGACTACATAACATGAGGATATCTTTCAAAACAATATATTAGTATCATTGACAAAATATAGTCTTTACAAAACATTTACAAATAGTTTTAATAGTAATATAATATTTTCTATAAAACTGTCAAGAATAAAACATTTAACTATAATGCCGTAATCATTAAATAAAATAATAACCACTTTAGTTAGCCAAAATACACTAAATAGGTAGAAACAATATATATGAAAATAAACAATTTTTCCACTTATAAAGGTCAATAACAATAAAACAGTAGTTTGATACGGAGAATATTAAACATTAGTCAGACAAAGACATAAACTACTAAACACTCGGTGGGTGATTCCCATAGGGAACAATAACACTAACCTCAAAGAGGCAACACTGGCTCCAAAGAGCAAACGATAACACTGGCTCTAAAGAGCAAACGATAACATTACACCACACCACAATAACACTACATCGGCCGAAGGTCAACACTTAACCCTGTGTTGGCAAAGGTTGCAGACTGTCTAGCTGACTGTTTGAATACATTCTTACTTTATTACAATATTGTGTATATATAAATATATTTTTACCAAAAATATATATAGATATATACGTCCTGAGAGATGTCTTGTTCTGAAGTCCACTAACCTCTAGTTGCTAAACCAAGCTTCACTTCAACTGTTTGAATCAATGTCAACTAAAACCTAAATAAGGATAAGACAACTCAATAAGAATGGATACACTAAGGCGACAATGAAAATACAAATTTCACTCTTAAAATTCGTATCTCACAACTTATTTTGAAACTACAACTAACTTAGTACTCAATCGCTTTATCAAGAACTCCAAAAATCAATACCTAGTAAACAATTCTAATGAGCCGAATATATCGATCTCTATATTAATTAATTCTCCCAGTACAAGTTGGCTTCCAAATAATTTTATGCTTATAGATCATATTAGCCCAAAATAAATATATAGCATCCATAAAATCTCTAACCGTAGGACTTAGTATTTTATAGCATGTATTGACAAAAATTTATGAACTTGAAACCATGTTATAGATTACTAGGTTCAATAAGTTAGCACTGCTAGTAATTAAGTGGCGTAAATCCCAAATAAAAAATCCCCTAAAAGCTAAAATCTATGATACCTATATATAAGTGCACGTAGACCCTCTAAACACCACCCTAGGACATCAACAAGTGACTATCCTATATAGGATGTGATGCTACTCCACGTACATGTATGAGGATCTGCTTCACAATCAAAATAAAATACTGCAAGTCTAAAATACACTTCCATGATAACTTCTATTCCTAAGAAATTGTTATTATAATTCTAATATTTTTAAGCAGCCTAGAGATGAAGGTTCCTTAATCAAATATGTGTCCAACAATATCAATAAGGCTTGCATAAAATAGATGCTTACCTCAGTACAACAAATTTGCTGGCTGCCCCTAGTTGTGCCACGGTCTTCTATCCCTTCAATTTTGAGAAACCCTAATTCTCTACTCTTAATCATTTATACGCTAACCATTGATATTTTTTTCCCCTCAGTTTCTCTCTCTGTCTTTCACGTAGGAAGCCCTAGCTTACTTTTCAGCTTTACACGTTAAAACTGTTTCCACTAGGGCTGAAATTTAAAACCCACTAAAAACTCATATTAAGGTTGTTTAGATGGGCTAGGACTCTAAGAATTCCAATAACACTTAAACTCCTAACCCAAAAAGGTTTTAATCTCTTATCTTTTCCTTAACTGATAAGAAGACTAAAAGTTGAATATGAATAATCCACAAAAATAACTCTCACGTTACAATTTCTTTTATTTATTTTCTTTGTGGTGACCATAATGTAAAATAATATCACCTTCAAAAATAAATTAAATAATTCATCAATTCCACTCTAGAAGCAATTGAATTCAATTTAAGTGAGGCGGGTTTTACACCTACCGTATGCTCACATCCTATTATGCCTCGCCATCACAGTTATCAAGTCACTAAAAAGTTTTCAAGTTCCAAATCTATAGTGGGTTAACTAGTGGCCATGCCGTATGCTCACATCCTATCTTGAGGTTAACTAGCGGCCATGCCATACGTCTCACCATTTCCACTATTCCCGACTACCAAGTAAGTCCCCTTACCTATGTCCCGTATTTTATTTTCAACATTTGAGTTTTCGCATATTTTCACACCCATATAACACAGACAATAAGCAAAAAACAAATATATGCATTTTTCTAAGATAGCATGGCATAAATCATGGCAAAAAATATATATGCTTATGAAAATACCAAAAATAAAATAAACACTAGCATGCATCCCTGGTGGTATTGCTACTAACATTTTGCAGAAAAAAAGGAAGAGAAGAGGAAAAATAGACACTGACCTTAAGTGCAGAAATGGTTGCAGTAGCATACTGAAGTTGAAAAGCCAGACCTGCAAAAATCATAGTCACTCCAAAGAAATTTTAGAAGTGAGAAGTCAAAGGAAAGAGTGAATTGAGGTCAAAATGAGCCAAGGGCCTTTTATAGAACCTAGGCTGCCCGACGCATCCTAAAGGGTCGACAGTTAGCGTTGACCAATCAACGTTGTCCAGTTGACCCAGTCAAACTTCCAAAAATAAAAAATAAAAAATCATTTTCCTTCCCCAAAGCATAGAGACAAGTCTAGAAAGTATTTTAGAAGTAGCTGCAGCAGGTCGGTCCAACCAAGTAAAAACCGATCTTGATCTATGAGTATCCTTCACAAGTAATTTGGGGGCAACAAAATTCAAAATCACATTCTTTATCCGACCCCTCTCATTGCACTCGACAAGTCAGATAAAGAAGGGGCAGTTGTTGATACCGTATTTTGTCCACCATCGATTTGCATGCTAGACCTTAAAAAATTAAAAAATATCATCTTCTTTCCATGGGGCCGCAAGAACATCTAGAATGACGTGGCATAACCCGTTCAGACACCGAAGCACTTAAAGTGCCTCTTTCAACCAAAATGACCAAAACGCCCCTAGTCAACCCTAGGTTGGCCGAAAGTCAAACAAGGTCAAAATCCCCTTAAAATATCACTTTTCATAGTTTTACATCAAACCCGAGCTTCTCGGAGATTTTTGGCAACTTAGACCAAGTTTGACCTGTAGTTGACTCTTAGTGGGCCCCAGAAACCCTAATTTGATCTGGCCATTAGAATGGGTTGAACCCAACGCCATTGCGAAGATTATCAAATTCTCACTCCAACGACTACTCATAAGTTGAAATCGATGTTAAAACGGTCAAGATATCACGAAAATCGGTTAATGCAACGATTGATGCACCACTAACTTCTCGACCTATAACTTTTGATCCAACTGTTGGATTTTTAAGTTCCATACCTTTTTAGAAACTGGAAGTCAAGATATTTCCAGCGGTGTCAAGATTAACCCTGTAAGGTTAAATTTAATCAAGCATCTTGTTGGCTTTATTCCATGCCAAATTTGCTTGTAATTCAGCATTTATAAACCCTGTATTTAGGTGGGAATCATGTAAGAGTAGTGTGTGAGAGAGTGTGAAGAAATGAGCAAGATTGTGCAATGAAGCAGAAACTCGCAATTGGTTGAATTTAATCAACCATTTTGTTGGCTTTATTCCATGCCAAATTTGCTTGTAATTCAGCATTTAGAAATCCTGTATTTAGGTGGGAATCATGTAAGGGTAGTGTGTGAAAGAGTACGAAGAAATGAGCAAGATTGTGCAGTGAAGCAGGGACTCGCGACTAGATCTCATGGGTGGCTAACAACTAGTAAGCCGCCAGAAGATGCACACGAGTGAAGCATGCAGAGAAGCTAAACCGTCATGCTAGCTGTAGCATTACACGACAAAAAGTCTAGATTGGCCATTTAGTTAGCTCGCGGCTTGAACTCGCGACTCAGTCAAGTCGCGAGGCCAAGTCGCCAATTAGCTCTGTTTTGGAAACATGGCTCTTCGCATTCCAAACACGCACCAGTATATATAGACCCTTATACCCATGAAATATAGAGAGCTTCCAAATAGAATTTTGAGAGAGAAACCCTAGAGAAAAACAAGATTGATTCATCCACAATCTTTACATAGGGACTCTTCAAATTCTTTTACATCCTTGAGAGGTTTTTAGCCAAATCCTAGCAGAAGACCTTCTCCATTGTTACGTCCTTAAGAGGTTGCTGGCCAAATCCTTTTTGGTGCTTTAGGAAGCAGTTAGGAAGGGAACAATGGTTATTGGTTGATGCTATGGGCCGTAGCGGAATCCGGTAAGCTAAAGAAGACAAAGGTTCGGCACAACCTTGTTGGAGCAAGAAGCTTGGAGGGCTTAGGTACACTAGGTAGATTAGGCTTGGAGGGTCTTCTGCTGTTCATATATCCCAACTTCATTCTTTAGTGGATTATTGACCACTTGGAGGGCAGCAGAGAGGTTTTACGCCGAAGGCTTCGGCTTCCTCTTCGATAACACATTGTTGTGTTGTCCTTCTGTTTGCATCTCTCTTCCCTTAATCTTTGCCATTTAATTTCTGCTGTGGATGTGATTTTAATTGGTTTAGATTGTTTATCAATTCTGTTATTAGCTTATGTTCATTTTTCGCACATATACTGTTTGACATTAAGCTTGAATTGATAATTTTGTAATTGGGGGTCTAAATGTTCATAGTGTTTTATACACATATTGAACATTCAATTGGTATCAGAGCGGGTGCATTCTTTGCGATTTAGACACCTTAGTGCGATCCTTGACCCCGTATTGAGATGGACCGGTCTCAATCTTTAAATGTTCCACCACATTTTGATGGTAACAACTATGCTTTTTGGAAAGTCCAGATGAGGGCATTCTTGTGTTCTATTAATGATACTGTTTGGGATGTGGTAGACGTAGGATGGACTAGGCCGGAGGCCGCTAAATCCACTTGGGATAAGGCAACTCTTGCAGCAGCTAACGCTAATAGTAAAGCTTTGAATGCTATTTTCTATGGTGTTTCTCCAGATGAATTTCACAGGATTTCTCACGTCACTATTTCCAAGGAGGCATGGCAGATATTGGAGACCACTTATGAAGGAACAAAGAAAGTAACAAATACTAAGTTGCAGATGCCGACCACTCGGTTTGAGGAGCTTAAAATGAGTGATGACGAGTCCTTTGACTCTTTCTATAGCGAGCTGAATGAGGTGGTCTTCGGCAAGTTCAATTTGGGGGAGAAAACGGAGGATTCTAAGATAGTGAGGAAGATCCTCGGTCATTACCAGAAAGCTTCCATGCCAAGGTGACAATGATTGAAGAGAGTAAGGACCTTGATGATATCAAAGTCCAAGAAATGATTGGCTTACTTCATACTTATGAACTGTCGTTGCCCACACAAAGGAAGAGCAAATCTTTTTCTCTTAAGACAACTAATGAAAGGGTAGAAGCTCATGACTCATCTGATGAGGATGTTGATAATAAAGATGTGGCATACTTTGTGAAAATTTTTTGGAAATTCTTGAAATTCAAGAACAATGGAAAATTTAATGATAAAGGGAAATTCCAAAGTTCTGGGAAGGAGAAAAAGGAATTCAAAAAGAAATATGGAAAGGAATCCCAATCTACACAAGGAATCACTAGTTTCGAGGGCAACGGGCATGAACAGTTCAAGAAAGAATGTCCCAATT
Organism: Quercus gilva; assembly: GCA_023621385.1. Classification (NCBI taxonomy): domain Eukaryota; kingdom Viridiplantae; phylum Streptophyta; class Magnoliopsida; order Fagales; family Fagaceae; genus Quercus; species Quercus gilva. Next base: position 58,665,040 of record CM042473.1, on the reverse strand, counting down.
ATTTGAAATCGAAGGGCAAGGCATATGCCACAACTTTTAGTGACTCGGATTCATCCAATTTTGATTCTAAGGAAAGCTATGACAGAGAAGGGAATTACTCCACTTTTATGACTATTGCTCATGTTGAGTCTTCAGAGGACTTGAATTTGCTTGTACAAGAGCTTGTGGAGCATAGTGATGAGGAATCAATAGGAATTGTAGAAGAATCGGATGGTGAAGAAGATGAGATTGTTGAGGTTCTTCAAGAAAACTACAATTCACTCATTGAGAAATCAGGAGAATATGCACGCGTGGCCAAGGCAACTGTGAAAAAGATGAAGAAGGCAGAGGAGGACTATAGAAGTCTCTTAGTGCGACATAAGGAGGCTAAGTGTGAGACAGAGACGCTGAATGGAGAGCTGACCGTAGCCTACAAAAAGATAAAATTTCTTGAGCATGAGGTGGTTCAAGCCAATGCTAAAGTAGATTGAGTCTCCTCCAAGAAGCTTAATAAAATGCTTGCTAATCAAAAACCATTCTTCGACAAATGTGGATTGGGATATACCAGAGAAAGTAGTTCAGCTGTCAAAATCACCAAGGAAGTGAAGTTTGAGAAAGCCAAAGAACTAGTAATGGCTGCCTCTACTCCTGAGAAAGTGGAGGATGAAAAGAAGAAGAATGTGGCTGACCAACGGGTGTTGACTAAGCCTTGTAACCAATCAGTGGTCAAACCTGAAACTAGAGGGAAATCACTTCCAAGATCCCAAAGAGGTCCAAGAACGAACCACTTTTGCCATCATTATGGACTTCAAGGACACACCAGACTAAATTGTCATAAGCTTAAAGCATTGAAGAATGCAAGTGATTAGAGGTCAAGAAGACCAAGAAATGACAAGAGGACTTAGGCTATTGAGCAATCAAGAGGTCGAGATGGTGATCCCGGAATGATGGATGTGATGAAGATGATTGGTGCATTCACCACCTGCTTGGAAAACTTCATTAGAAGGTTTTAAAGTCCTAACACTCGTACTCAATCCTATAGGTATATCACCCAAAACGCACGTGACGTGTGGGTGAAGAGGGGTACTCATGCATAAGCATTACAACATGACCATGCATTAATACTTCCTATGTTTTGTGACTATGCTTGGTTGTGTGCTTTTTGCTAGTTTGATTTGAAAATTGTTTGTCTGTTTTGCTATTTGCTTTAAATGTTTTTACATTGTTGCTTTTGATCAATCTTTTCTTGTTTTTATGTCAAAAATCCAAAAACCACATAAAAAATAGAAAATCTAAAAAGTTTGATCGACATTGTTGAGTTTTGTCTCAAAGCATGTTTTTCCTTGTACCTTTGTGCTAATGGCTTTGTGCATTTACGAGCATAGCTTGTACCCTATGCACTTATATCATTGTGGAAAAAATCTTGACATCTATGTGATTGTTGTAAATAGATCTTCAAACTTGTCATGAATGATTAGTGAATGGTTTTGTTGATCTTGAGACATGCATAGACTTGTGCCTATATATCTTCCCACTATTTTATTTTATTGTTTTTGCTTAAAGAGCTCACAAAATGTAAATCTCCAAATGAAAAGAGATATTGAGCTGTAAAAGCCTGTCGCACATATTAGTATTTGACTAGGAAAAAAGGAAAGCGACCAAAAATAAAATGTATGATGCCCAAAAAGCCAAAGGCTCTCTCATCAAATTGAAATATAAAAAATTTCAGGCATTAATCTCACAATGAGATGTATCGATTCAAAAAAAAAAAAAAAAAAAAAAAAAACAAATGATATGTTGTTTATGGAGCCAAATGAAAAGCTTCAAAGTTATGTTATCAAGCTTTTGTGGGAGGTCATATATGCATGTTTCTATAATTGAGATGGGTCACATTATCTAGTGCTAATTGTGTATGTCTTGGTTGAATTGATCATTGAAGTTTCACATTAGACTAAGGACTATCTCATTTTTGGTACCCACACACATCACACATGTCTATGTTTAATGAATGTCATATTCATTTGTGTGATTGTACTTGATTAAAGGTGTTTTCAAATGCTCAATCTTTGTTGATCAAATAAAAAAAGATTTTTGTGTGTTTTAGTTGTTTTTGGAAAGTATTTTGTTTTTACAAAAATTGTTAAAATTTTTAAAAACAGCATTGCCCTGTTTTGGCAACTTAGTCACAGGTTGGTCCAATCGCATGCCCCAGTCGCGAGCTCACATAGAGATTTTTCGCGACTCACTGGTGGGTCAATGTCCCAGTTGTGAAAAATACTTAAAATATTTTTCAAAATTTGGGTTTTTATGTTTCTTGAGGGTGAAAGGTCTAGTCACGAGGGGTACACAGAAATTTTCGTAGCTTACCTTGTGACTTTCTCTCGGGTAGACCTTCCAGTCGCGAAAAACACTTAGAAAAATTTTCAAAATTTTTGGTTTCTAGTTGTCTTGCGGCTTGCCCTGGCGACTTGAATGCGAGTTGACTCAGTTTCGAAAGTCGCGTGTTTTGTGCATATTGGACAGTTTTTTTAAAAAAACTTTTCAATTTTCCCTCAACTTTTGTGAATGTTCATTGTGTTGGAGTTTGTGCCCTAAAAATCCAATTTATTGGCACGTTATAAATAATTAAATTGTTTAATTATATGAGACTATCTATAAATGAACTAATGGGAGATTATCTTAGTCCATGAGATGTATAATATGTGATTTATGTGAAAAGTCACAGAAAGATATAAATCACAAGTTCTTTGTAAACTTAGAATTTTAGTTTGTAGTCGGTGCTGAAATTGGGCGTTTCATCTACGAAGACTATAACATATCAACTAAGATGATTTGTCTTAATCATGGAAGTGGAGACTTCTAGTTGGTATGTTAATATGTTTTAAGAGTTAAGACATATTGAACTAGACTGTTGTGAGATTTATTATTCTCCTAACGACTGTCAAATGAATAATAAATCTCACGACTTCTATTTACATCAACTCTAAATCCTGAGAGAATAATGGACCTGATTATGAGATGTAGGTTGCTTTGATATATCAGGAGTGAGATTTATAAGTTATGGTCAAAACCTTAGTATTTTGGGCAGTCGCATTTAGTGTTGATGGAACATATATTCTCAAGATGGAATTCATAATCTCTTAACGGAGATATAAAATATTCCCTTGAGATAAGTTTAATGGGTTTGGTTATTCAGAGTGTTGGGCCCAACCACTTTAGTAAAGAGTTACTAAAGTATATATTTATAGAATTGGATTTCATAAATATATTAAGAATAACATAAAGGATTAAACCAGATACTCAATGATTAAGATGTAGTAATCTTCAAAGTGATAGTCAATATTTATGACTTTGTATTACTACAAATATTTTTATGAAGGGGTTGCATGTATAATAAAGTCTTGGAATATAATTTATAGATAAGGTCTAAAGTGCAATTATATTCTTATAGTAGAATTGAATATAATTAATGGTAACTTTGGATTTGTCAAGAGTTGACGGAAAAGCCTAAGGCCCATTGGAGCTAGTGTCTTATTGGTCTCTTTTGGTCCCACTCCAAGCTACACACTAGAGCCTAATTGGAATGGCTCAAAAAGCTAGCCCAATTAGATAATTGGTTGTATAAAAGGAGAGAAACATACAGAATTTTTATAAGTCTTCCAAGTGATTTTTCATTAAGATCATAGAAGGAATGAAATGATGTACATGAGTGTTGGACACTCTTTTATTCTCTTCTTGGAAATTGATTAAGAGACCACACTTCTTGGGCATCAAGTAGAATTGGAGTGAAGATTAAAAGTCTTCCCATGTAATTCTCAAGTTTTGTTTTGAATTTCACTGCACCAAGGTACACTTTCTATTCTTTGTTCTAGAATTCATGGTTACATGTTATCTTTCATGATTAAAGTAGATCCATGTTTGTTGCTTCCGCTATGTGTTTTGTATGAGATACAAAACCAGATTTTCCAACACATTGTCTTCCCCGTTTATCACTCTCTTAAACTCATCGTGTTTCACTCTTTAATCCACCATTTTCTTCATCATTTCTACTTCAATCTTCAAGAAAAAGGTATGGGTTTTCTTATTCTCACCTAATACTTCATGATTATGGTTTTGTTTTCTTGATTTGTGCGTTGTTATTGAGATTTGAGAAATATATTGTTCGAACTTGGGTTTGGTTTATTTTGTTGAGTGAGTTTGATTGAGTGTTGATGATATTGATTGTTAGATGCTTATCTCAAAAAAAATTTTTTATGGTGTTTGTGTTCTGAGTTGTGTTTCATGACTGTGTTGCTCTGTGCATATCATGTTCATGGTAGTGTCACAATGACAGTTATTTGTGACTATGTGATGTTCATTATTTACTTTGTACTGAGTTGTAACTGAACAATCATCATTTTTGAACACCTGTTACATTCTTAAATATACAATGCATCAGTGTTGCTTATGATTACTTGGTGCTGACTTGGTTCATGTTCTGTGATTGAGTGAGATCTCTCTCTAAATTTCATTGTGTTTTTTTTATTAACCTGAATCTAATCAAGCTGATGTTTGTGTCTTGTGGTGTTGCACTTGGTTCTTTGTTGTGTGTATGTTCTTTTGCAGATGTCTCGTCGATCCTCTAAAGGAAAAAAGACTGTAACTGATTTTCCATCATCCCCTATTGCTAAACAGACTCGACCCTCATCTCAGTCATCTAAGGACTCTAACAGTGAGAGATTAGGACTCCTCTTGATTCACAGACCTATTCAAGCATTTTTATAGATGCTCTTACTATTATGGAACGTATAGTAAAATTTGATACCTTGAGATCAACATTTATCCCTAGGATTTTTGAAGCAAGAGATTGGGTTGATCTGTTCAAGAATTTCGAGGACCCGGTTGATGAATTAGTTAAAGAATTCTACTTTAATGCCAGATACACCGAAGTAGAGTTGAAATGTTAGGTAAGAGGAACAGAATTCTCCATCAATGCAGAAAACATTGCAAAGGTTCTTCGCATCACTAGACCAGTAAATGTGGACCTCACTTCGTATGATGATAGATTACTTCAAGTACAAGACATTCTCCAAGTTCTTGGGCCTGATCATGAAGTTAGAAGCAAAGGCTCATCTATAGGCACTACACAGTTTACACCTGAACTGACGACTCTAAAACCGATCATGTTCTCCAACCTCTACCCATTGTCTAACACCACTATCATCAATCTTGGAAGAGCACAATTTCTATGTGATCTCACTACCGGAGTTCCGATTGACATTTGTGTCCACATCTTTTAGACCACTAGGAAAACAGTGGCTCGATCAACAGCACGAACATGTATTCTTTTTTGTAGTCTCATCATGAAGATCATGCTTCTTGAAGGTGTCCGTCCACCAATAGATGGAAAAATTGTGCCACGTCCTTGACTGATATCCACGATAACTCTCCAAGCAAGCAAGAGTCACTCCTCTAAAGCACCTAAGAGTGAGCCATTCACCCATGCCACTCCATCTAGTCATGATTCAGCTACACCTATGCATACTGAGACTGTTTCTTCCATTCCTTCTGAGATGCAAACAACTGGCACTCCATCTGCACCTAGCTTTCAAGCTAACAGGTTAAGCACTTTGATGGAGAGTGTGTCTCAGTGGATTTTTGCTATAGAACGACTCCTCTACTCCACCGACAACCAAGTTCAAATGCGTCTCACAGCCATTAAGACACAGTTAGATGCTATTCAACAAAAGATGGAAGACAATCTTTAGCTATTTGTGCCAAAAAAAGGGAGAGATAGCATACTATAAGGGGGAGAGCAACACAAGAATGAGAAGTGTGCATACTGAAAGGGGGAGTTATGTGCTCTAGAAGAGGAAGTTGATATACATACACTCACATATACTTTTGGATAGTCTAACAAACTTTTTTTTTGCTTGTCTTGTTTTTAGCTATTTACTTGCTGTTTTTATAAACTCTTGTGTGGATATGGTTCTAATACTTTGATTAAAGTTGTTGGTACACTGGTCTTACATATAAAATGTTTTTTAGATGTTTATGGTACATTTGTACCTTTGCTTTTGTAAGCTTTTTGGGTTTTGTACCCATGCTTTATAGCTAAGTACTTGCTGTTAAATGTAATGCATTTTCTTTAAGTACATCACTCTTATGCCCATTGTTGGATTTTATCCTTAATGCAATTACCTTGTGTTGTTGCATTGGTTGAGTATTGGACATGCAAATAATACTTTTCATTAAGCTTATCAGCTTGCATGTCCGGATGTTCATTCTGTGTGTGAATGAGCATTGTGATCACTATTTATAGTGATTGTCGTTTTTGGTCAAGCCATGGTTTATTGCTTAAGTCCATTTTGCTTGATCGCATTGTGCTTGCTCTATATGCATTACAAGTTTTCTGCATACAATGATTATACTGTGTTGTTGTGTTTCAGGAAATACTTGTTCTTATGGTTCAAGAGCTTCACAGATTCTAGAGTTAGGTGTGAGTGAGGTTTACTCAACTATTTCCAACTCACGCGTTAAGTCTAGAGTTTGTTATAGGGTTTTGTCACGGAATAGCCAAAGGGGGAGATTGTAAGGTTGAATTTAATCAACCATCTTGTTGGCTTTATTCCATGCCAAATTTGCTTGTAATTCGGCATTTAGAAACCTTGTATTTAGGTGGGAATCATGTAAGTGTAGTGTGTGAGAGAGTGTGAAGAAATGCTAAAGATTGTGTAGTGAAGTAGGGACTCGCGACTGGATCTCGCAGGTGGCTCGCGACTAGCAAGCCACCAAAAGATGCACACGAGTGAAGCATGCAAAGAAGCCGAACCATCATGCCAACTGTAGTACTACAAGACAAAAAGTCCAAACTGGCCATTCAGTTAGCTCACGGCTTGAACTCGCGACTCAATCAAACCGCGAGGCCAAGTTGCCAGCTGGCTTTGTTTTGGAAAAATGACTCTTTGCATTCCAAACTCGTACTAGTAAATATAGACCCTTATACCCACGAAATGTAAAGAGTTTCTAGATAGAATTTTAAAAGAGAAACCCTAGAGAAAAACAAGATTGACTCATCCAAAATCTTTACATAGAGACTCTTCAAATTCCTCTACTCTCACCCTCTCCATTGTTACATCCTTGAGAGGTTCTTGGCTAAATCCTTTTCTCACCATACCCACATCTGTGAGAAGGCTTTTTGGTGCTTTGGGAAGCAGTTAGGAAGGGACCAATGGTTATTGGTTGATGCTATGGGCTATAGCGGAATCTGGTAAGCTAAAGAAAACAAAGGTTCGGCACAACCTCATTGGAGCAAGAAGCTTGGAAGGCTTAGGTACACTAGGTAGATTAGGCTTGGAGGGTCTTCTGTTGTTCATGTATCCCAACTTCATTCTTTAGTGGATTATTGACCGCTTGGAGGGCGGCGGAGAGGTTTTACGGCGAGGGCTTCGGTTTCCTCTTCGATAACACATCGTTGTGTTGTCCTTGTGTTTGCATCTTTCTTCCCTTAATTTTTGCCATTTAATTTCTATTGTGGATGTGATTTTAATTGGTTTAGATTATTTATCAATTCTATTATTAGCTTATATTCATTTTCGGCACATATACTGTTTGACATTAAGCTTGAATTGATAATTTTGTAATTGGGGGTCTAAACATTCATAGTGTTTTATACACATATTGAACATTCAAACCCCATTTAAGGAGCTTCATAGGTGGCGGCCCTACAAGGTGTGCCATGTCATAAAGCGTGTCGGGGCTATAAAAGGCCCCAAGCACCCCCAGACCAAAAAAAAGAAGAGACTTCCTGGTTGCTTGCTTTCTACCTGGATGAATTCTGAGCTTTTCTCCGCTCTTCCAAACACAAAAAACACATCAAAGCCTCCATCTTCCTCTCCTTGGTTCCATACCTTGGATTTAAGGTTTAAGGGGTATGGATGTAGCGTTTTAGCTACTATCTATATCCCTTTTTCTTTAAAGCTTCATCTAGATTTTATCTTGCTTTCTCTTGGCTTAATAACATGATTTATTGCTTTATCTCGCATGCTCTTTGCTTTATTTTTCTTCTAGCATGTTTTGGGTTTATTTCCATATGATTCCATGTTTGTTCATGTGTTAGTTGCCTCTTCTACATGTTTTATGTTTTATGCCATGTTTTAGATGCTTAGATATTTTCTTTCCCATGTGTTGATATTTAAGTCTACATGCTTACATGCTTGATATCATGTCTTCGGCTATGCCTTGCTTAGATCTACATGTTTGTATGCATGTTCTATGCTCCTATGCCTATGTCTATGCCTCCACATGCTTAGATATACGCCATGCTTATATGTTTAGATCTATGCCTCCGTGTGCTTTAGTGTTTGGATCTTCCTTGCTATATGCCTTGTGCCATCTCCTATGTTAGATCTATGTGCTTAGATGCTCTATGCCATGTTTATGTGCTTGGGCCTAGACCTTGTTTGTCATGCCATGTGCTATTGTAGCCTTTTTGTTCCTTTTACTACATTTTCTTGCATTTTGGCCTAATGTTTCGAACCCGATTTAGACCCTATGGTCTTTGTCATCGTCCATGTACCATGGCCCATATGAAAAGGGTTTGGATCATTCCTATTTGCATGTTTATGCTTGCTTGCTTCTATGCTTTATGCTTGTGTTAGCCTCTCTAGTTCTATGCATTGCAATGTTTGGCGCCCTTCGCGGGCTTGACTTTGTGTAGTTACATTCGACACTCATATGGCCTTGTTTGGATGTAACCATTCGGGAGGCATCTCTGAATGCCAGGTTGCTCCGTGCGTACCCTTCCCTTTTCTGCTCTGCATGATGCTATGCTTACCATGCTTGTTTGTGCCACTCATTGGCTTTCTATGCATCTTTACATGCTTGCTTACATGTTCATGCATAAGTCTTGCTTGCTAGTGTGTCATCCATACTTCAACACAATGAAGTTATGCACATCCGATCCAAACCTACATTTCTCCCTCGGTGGACACCATTTTTTGTTTGCCTTCTTTCTTGTTTGCTTGTTTGCTTGCTTCCTTGTTTGTTTGCCTTGTAGTTCGCTTGCTTATCTTGTTGCTTATCACGTCTCCTGCCATATGCTATGCTTGCTTCGCTTGTGTGCTTGTTTGCTTTATACCCATTGCGCATTATCTACACATCTCTTTTTTTCAATTGCTTGTCTGCTAGTTTCTTGGCTTTGCCTTTGCATGTACACACATGGAACGAGGACGCATGGAACTAGGGCATAGTCTCCCAGGCGCAAGCAAAAAAGGCATAGATGCAAGTATGTAGATATGAGCCAAGCGGCTATGTTTAATAGATTTAGGGGTCTAGCCTCTTCCATTTGGTTATGTACACTTTTAAACCCCCTTCCTTCCTCCTTCCTTTCTCTCTTAGATGGGTTATATTAGGTATATCATGCCATGTACCATTTGTCCTCATCTCTAGACTATGGTGACCCCTATTTACTTTCCTGCACCTATATTTTGGGCCATACTTTAAGGATGTAGGCATTTACTTTCTTGCTTTGTGTGCTAGCATTGTGCATGATGTATGTATATATATATATATATCTGCTCGCCCCTCCTGGTGTGATTGTCACAGTCCATGTCATCTATAGCAAAGCGATGCCGAATTTCCGCCGTGAAAGTAAGGTGGCATGTCATCGAATTTTCACTGTGGAAATCTAGTATTTTCCTAAATGCGTTAGGAAAGTATAGATTAGGACCACACCTATTCAAAAGCCAAACCTCAAATCCCCATGCATGCAAAGCCCCAAAAGCCAATGTTAAAATCATATTTTTCACTACCAATATTCGAAAATTAAGGTTTTATCAAAACAAAGGATTGTCCTTGGACAAGCATTGTGGGGTGCCTAACACCTTCCCCATACGTAACCAAACTTAGCTTAGGATCAGTAATAAAATCAACTAGAAATAGGTGACCAATCACACCATAGGAAAACCTAATATTGGTGGCGACTTCACTTACCTTCGGTAATCCCTTAAAATTTGGCCAAGATTCTTGCCATAACTCCAAAGGTAGACCAATCTTCCTCTATCAAGAGAGAGAGCAATCGAAGCTCCTCGCAAAACTCCTAGAGTCAAACCACAAAATTATTGAGAGGGGCCTTCAACAGGCCCCGCGCGAATGGGAGCATCGCCACTACAAGTGGTCGAATGAAGGCCTGGCAGTTTTCCAGCCATTCGCTGCCCGGCATCAACAAAGACTATTCACTAGTTTGACTTGGTGTTGGATTATATACTTCTCCCACAAAGGACTACGGAGAAGCGCATCCAGATGGCTAAGGCTTTTCTTCTACACTTGTTAAGAGCTTATCTCTTTGCTAATGGTGGGTAAACGGTTTCTTTAAGGTTTCTGACCCTCTCTCGGGATTTTGCAGAGGTACAGAGGGCCAATTGGGGGCAGGCATGTCTTGCCTATCTTTACCCTACCCTCGACACTCTTAGCTGGGGCACCTTGTGGCAGCTTGTGGGGCCTTGGAAGATCCTCAAGGTTAGTTCTCTTTCCATTCCTTGTATTTCCATTAGTAGCTTGTAGTCTTGTAAACCGTATCATATTGAAAACTGTCATCTTGCAAACTATCATCATGCAAACTGTTATCTTGCATCTGACCTGTGGCTTATGCTTCCTTTTGTAGCAGTGGATTGTTAGGTATGGTCTCATAACTTCGGGTATTAATCTAAATTTGAAGGAATTCTCTTGAGTGAGGGCCCACCTTGCTAGGTTAACTTTAGATGAGGTAAGTCTAAGAGTTCCAGTTTTCATGCTTCTTCATGCATTTCCCTTAGGATACTCTTCTTTTAACCTTATATCATTATAGGTTAACTAGACTCCATAGGTTGGCCAGCCCCTTCCTACTTCTCGGGACTTGGAAGCCCCTGCCATCTTTGCTTCGGAGATTACCCGGCCCTTTGAAGAAGTGGGCTTAAGGGCATTCTACTTGGCGGAAAGGGTGCGGTGTCAATTGGTGGGTAGAGATGACCTACAGATTCCGATGGATCCTCTTGAGTTCATGCTTGCCCCACACTTCATGACTGATGCTGAGTATAACTCGTGGAGGAGTAGCATACCCTATGTCGGACAGTTCCTTGATCGATTGGATTATGAGGAATTCAACATCACCCGCCCCTTACTACTCAGATATATGCTCAATCTTTTCTTCTTCTTTTCTTTTTCCTTTACCTTGTTTGTCATGGCTTCTAATGGGGGAAACTTGTAGCAGGAGGAATTTGCTGCCGATGAGCTAATTAATTCTCCACACCTCCTTTAGATGGTCTATGCTTACAGCCTCGATGGCTTTGCTCAGGAGTGCACCATGCCCCGTAATCCCAATGTTATGGGCTACCCTTTTCCTTTAAACACTAAGGCGATGAGTTCTTCTTCCCTTTGTTCTCTCTTTTTTATTTTTTCTCTTGCTTTAGCAATCCTTTTTTGGTACCCTTATGCATGATATTGTGCCCTAGCCTTGTTCTCATTTATCAATGCCAATTGTTCATATCTGGCCCTAGCCCAATCCTCTTCTAGGATCTTGGTTCCACCAATACCCTCAAAGATTGTACTCCACCTCAATAGGAAGCATTGCCTCATTACGATAAACCAAAGAGTAAGGTGTTGGCCTAGTCAATGCGTGGATAAAAGTTCTATAACCCCATAAGGCAAACGAAAGATTCTCGGCCCAATCTGTGTATGTCATTACCATCTTGGCAAGGATGTTCTTCACATTCTTATTAGCTGCTTCTACGGACCTATTAGCTTATGGTTGATATGGTGAAAACATGTTATGCTCAATGCTATATTCTTCCATGACTCTCCGAAGTTCACCCTCAAAGTGGATACCGTTATCGAAGATAATCTCTTAGGGCACCCCAAACCAACATATGATGTTGTTTTCAAAGAACTGAGCCACATGCTTAGCCTTTAATACAGAGTATAAGGCTGCTTCCACCCACTTGGTGAAATAGTCAATTGCCATTAGAATGTATTCATGCCCATTTGAAGCTTTAGTAGCTATCCTTCTGATCACATATATGCCCCAAACTGAGAATGGCCATGGAGAAGACATGCTATACAACTCACTAGATGGTACATGGTTTAAGTTGGCGTATGTCTGACAATCATGGCAACTCTTCACATAGTCCACACAATCGGTCTCCATCATATTCCAATAGTACCCCATCCTAAGGATTTTCTTGGCTAGCATTCTCCCATTCATGTAAGGGCCACAAATCCCTTGATGAACTTCTTTCATTACTTTCTTAGCTTCTTGCTTCTTCAAGCAACGAATGTGTATACCATCATAGGACCTTTTATAGAGGTGCCCTCCACATAGGATTTATTCTATTGCCATCATCCTAATGGAACGACGTTCTCTCTTATCGGCACCATCCGAATATGCCTCTAGCTCCAAGAACTTCATGATGTCATAGTACTATGGAACTTCTTCTTCCTTTATGGTCATTACTAAAGCTTCAGTCTTCCCTTTGTGCACTTCCTCATAACTTTGCTCAATTTCCAATGGTCATGTCCATACTCCCTCTGGTATTTCAACCATGGAGGCTAGGGTAGCCAAGGCATTCACAAATTGATTTTAAGCTCTAGGGATGATTGTGTACTCAATCCTATCAAAGTTCTTGGTCAAGTCCTTCAAGTATTGTTGATAAGGCTTTAGGTGTTCCTCCTTCGCCTTCCACAACTTTTGTGCTTAGGCTATAAACAAAGTTGAATCTCTAAAAACTTCGGCCTCCTTTACCCTTAATTCTCGAAGAGCTTCCATTTCGGCAATAGAAGCCTCATATTTAGCCATGTTATTAGTTGCCTCAAAGTTCAACTTGATTGCTGAAGGTATGTGAGATCCCTCGGGGGTGATTAAGAGTATTCCTATCTCATTCCCATATTGGTTTACAACTCCGTCAAAGTAAATCTTCCATGTCCTCATCTGGAAAGTCTTCATTACCATCTTCCCCCTCCATAGGATTCTTGGCACAAAAATTCAACGCGACGCTCCCTTTGATTGTTTTCCTAATCACATACTTCAAATCGAATTCTGCCAATAAGATCAAACATCTTGACAATCTTCCACTCAAAAAAGGCTTTTCAAAGACATACTTCAATGGGCCCATTCTTGCTACCATCCATATTTGGAACGGTAAGATGATATGTCTCAACTTCTGTATAGCCCAAGCAAGTGCAAAACATGACTTATCTATGGGAGTGTACCTAGTCTCATAATCATGGAACCTTTTGCTGAAGTAGTATATGGCCCTCTCATTCTTGTCATCATCTTCTTGTGCAAGCATATTTCCAACCGCATCCCCTATGATAGAGAGGTATAGAAGTAAGGGCTTTCCATGTTGTGAAGGCACTAGGATAGGTGGGTGGAGGAGATATTCCTTGGTAAGTTCAAAGGCCTTTTGGCACTCATCATTCCATGTATGTGGTTCATTCTTCCTTATGAGTATGAAGATGGGCTCACAAGTGGAGGTGAGCTTGGCAATGAATCTACAAATGTATTGTAATCGACCCAAGAAACCCCTTATCTCTTTCTCACTTCTAGGTGGAGGCATCTCCAATATGGCTTTGATCTTAGATAAGTCGACTTCTATTCCTCTATCACTCACTAGGAAGCCTAGCAATTTTACGGCAGTTACTCTAAAGGTACATTTTTGGGGGTTCAATCTTAGCCTATACTCTTTAATCCTCTTGAAGAAATTCCTCAAGTTTACAGTGTGGCTTTCTTTATCCTTGGATTACACTATCATATCATTGACATACACCTCTACCTTATTATGCATCATATCATGTAACAAGGTTGTAGCCATCCTTTGGTAGGTTTCCCCAACATTCTTGAGGCCAAACGGCATCACTGTGTAATAATAGATTCCTCATTCGATAGTAAAAGTGGTTTTGGTCATATCTTTGGGAGCCATCTTGATTTTGTTGTACCCCGAGAGGCCATCCATGAAAGACATCGAGGCACTTCCCGCCATGTTATCCACCAAGAGATCAATGTGAGGGAGAGGAAAGCCATCCTTAGGGCATGTCTTATTCAAGTCCCTAAAATCCACACATATCCTCACCTTCCCATCCTTCATAGGTATGAGCATGACATTGACTATCCATTCAACTTGGTGTACGAGTTTGATGAACACTACCTTTAATTGCTTAGTGACTTCCTCCTTGATTTTTAAGAGCCATTCGGTCCTCATTCATCTCAATTTTTGTTTGATGGGTACCATGTGATAATGAGTATCAATGTGGTGTTGAGCTATCTCGAGGTCAATTCCGAGCATATCTTCATGAGACCTTGCAAACACTTCTTGAAATTCCATGAGTTCTTAAAGATCATTTCTTTCTTTTTCATTTAGAGTTAAGCCAAATTTAATTAAGCATGGATTCTCATTATTGCCCAAATTAATAGTTTTAAGAGTTAGTTCCATAGGTTCAATTTTCTTTTCTAGTTGTTTATTAATTTCATTCTTAAATTCATTTGAATCATTTACGTGTAGAATTTCAATGTTATGGGACACATTAAAGTAAGCCAAACCAGAATTCATCTTATTGAAAATATTGAAAGTACATTGGAACTTGCATTACAAAACTTTTTCCCCATGTTTTTAGAAAACCTAACCCAAGTCCAATTATTAATGGGCCCTACAACAGGCGTGATGAATTTGGAAGGATCACTTGGCTCTTCATTAATGATGGCAAACACATCCCCACTTGTCTTTATCATGGTCTTCATTGTTTTAGCATTCGTGTAGTTCATCTAATCGACCTCTTCTTGTACCTCTTTGATCACCACGGTAAGCTTCTCCTTAAAGGTGAGCTTTTCATTAAAGAACATTTCCTAACCCAGAGAGACCTTTACATCCTTACCTACCCAAGGTTCAGGGAAGCCATAATAACGGAAGTTTTCCCTTTCCTTCACGAAGTTCCCATTAAGAGTGCCAAGATTATTCTTGATTCTGTCGTAGCCTTCAAAGAATCCTAAACCTTTCCCAGCTACTTAAGTCTTGACATTAGGGAACTCGACTACCCATTTTCCTTCTTTTCCAAGGCCCATACTAGGCATGTATCTCATGTTCTTCATCATTGCAATCACCTTTTGGCTACAATATGGGAACAAGTCGGTAGCATACCTTTCATCCTTTAACCCATTGTCAGCCATGTTAACGAACTCAAAGCCACTCATTTGAAGCTCACTTCCTCCTTCCTTGAGTCCACAAATTGGTGCAAGAATTTCACCATCTCTAAGCACTATGACAATCCCTCATTCCCATTAGATCTTTATCTTTTGGTGTAATGAGGAGGGGACTGCCCCGTTGGGGTGAAGCCAAGCTTTTCCCAAGAGAAGATTGTAATTTGGGGTGATGTCCATGACATGAAACTCCACAATGGTTTCTATTGGCCTAATCTTACAAGGAGCCTTGAAAGTACCCATGACTTTCCTTAAAGTGTTGTCATATGCCCTTACGGTCAAGGGAGAAGGGATGATAGTCTCCATATCGAGGCCAATAGTGAAGGTAAAAGGACAAACATTCAAGGCGAACCCATTGTTAATAAGTAGCATCAGAACCTTGGCACCCATGCATTCAATTGTGATTTGCAAGAGTCTAGTGTGAGTAGCTCCCTCGGAAGGGAGATCTTCATCGAAAAGGGCAAGGAGGGGATGTGAGGAACCCTCAATCCCATGAGAGATAAAACTTCTTGTAGTGTAGTTTCTATAGGTACTTCTTTCCCTTTCAAGACATCCAAGAGAGCCTTACGATGCATTTGAGAGGCCATGAGTAAGCCACATACGGACACATAAGCATGGGTCTTCTTCAATTGCATTAAGTCCCTTACCTTCTTCTTCTTCTTTGTCTTCTTTTCCTTTAGGTTCTGTGGCCTTGGACCCTTCCTTTAAGTCTCTACCAGGATGATCCTTTTTCCAAAAAGGATGGTTTGTAGTGCTTCATACTCCTAGTGATATTTGCTACATTTTCCTTCATGAGACTTTTCTTTAATTCTGTCACTCGTTTAGGAAGTATTCCCCACACCACTACTGATTCCTTTAAGATTTCATCTTCTTCATCTCATATTCCTTGGACTTCTACTGCGTTGATATGGGCATTTATAGCTTTTATCAACTTTGAGCAATCTCATTCAATCTCATCTACTTGCACCTAATTTTGATATGAAGGAGGAGCCCTATGGTAATCAGGTAAAAGGTTCTTTCTAATATTGGGTTTGGTGATAATGTTGGGATTTATAAGGGTTTCATTATCTATGAGGTCTTGTATCTCGTGTTTGAGGCGGAAGCAATTGTTGGTCATGTGGCCGAATTTTTGGTAGTAGTGGCAATATTCATTGAGGTTCAAAGTGGGAGGTATTGGATTAGGAATGCGTATAGGGTCTAAAGGTTTGATGAATCCTTTGGAGGATAGGTTTTCATATTCTTGGGTAAGGGTCATTCCTTGGTTAGAGAATTCTCGGCGAGCTTTCTTTGGGTAGGCTAGTGTTTGATGGGGTATGATGGCGCTCACAATTATGGGATTGGGTGCTTTAGTGGTGGTTGCTCCCCCTCCATATGTTTTCTTGGTTGGAGGCTTACTTTCACCTTTCTCCAATTGCCCATTGTTGATAGCGTCTTCAATTCTTGTCCCACAATTGCATAGTTCTCCAAATGAACTAATAGGCAGTGACAAAAGCCTACTATTTTAAGTCGGAAGCAAGTTCTTGATGATCATGTTGATTTGATCCTTCTTATTTGGCCTATTGACCATTCTAGATGCTTTAGTCTTCCATCTAGTTATGTATTCAGAAAATGTCTTCCCTACACATTGTTTGGTAGTCTCTAAGTCCCTTAGGGTCACATCAATCATGGTGTTGAAGATGAATTGGTCCACAAACAACTTCACTAGTTCATTCCACACCGTAGTTTTGCTTGAATCAAGGCTATAGTACCACCTTGATGCACCTCTCGTGAGTGAGAGGGGAAATGCATACAAAGTTTGCTTCTCATCTAGCCCCTTCATTTCAGCGATGCTTAGGTATCTTCTTACATGTTGCTTCGGATCTTCAATCCCATAAAACTTTTCCGCATTAGAAATCTTGAACTTGGGAGGCAATGCAATAGGAGCCTTTGAACTCACTCCCCCCATGTTACAAAGGTAATCATCCATCCCTTGTGCCTTGTGGAAAGCGAGTTGCATTTTCTCCATTTTTCCCCTCATAGCTATGGTTTCAATGGTGAGTTTCTCAAATTGCTTGTTCCTTTCATATTCCACTTTATCTTTTTTATCCCATTCTTCTTCTTCCTCCTCATTGTCATTGATTTCCACATGTGAAGGCTTCTTGAACCTAGATTCCTCCAACCTAGTGAGACACCCTCCCATTTTCTTAACGGCCTCTCCATGTTTATCCAAAGCCTTAAGGATCCATTGAGTCTTCCACGGAGGTAGTCATTGTTTCTTCTTGGTGTGTGTCCTAAATCTTGATCAAGTGCTTTCCTTTCTCTCGAATCCAAATGGGAGTGAGGATGTGTTTTCTTGACTTTGATGGTGCAATGATGCCTGAAAAGAAGCCCCATTTTCATTATGTCCATGTCCCAATTAAAGGTTTTTATTTTTATTTTTTATTCTTTTGATGTCCATAGAGAATTTTTAAGTTCATTTTAATGAAAGCCTAATTGTAATATTGCTCCCTTCCCTCTCATTGATTTTTGCCCATTGCTTTATTGGGCTTTGGTCCATTTACAATCAAGCTCTATCTTACTCTAATGGGCTTTCATTAGAATGCACTTAGAAATTTTCAGCCCTTTCTCTCAATCATGGGCTTACAATTTATTCATCGCCTTTGGGTTTTTCACCATTTCATTTTTTTTTTTTTTTTTGAAATAGCCCTTTAGCTAGAATATATTGTAGCCTTCCTCACAAAGTTCATGAAGTTCTCATCATTTTGGGCCGAGGCATACAACAAGGAGGCCCAAGATTAGGGAAGTTCATATTGGCTTTGTAGGATTTTGGATGTTAAGTCCATAGCATATTCGTTACCTAGGCCCAAAGTCCTTTTTTTCAAAAGAGATTTTTCCACTTGGGTCTATGATAATAATTAGGCTATGGCCTTATGAACCTTTCAAGTTAAGATATACCTTTGGATTTAGGGACAAGCCTCTTATATGTGAGAACTTCTTTTCTTTTATCCCACAACATTTTAGGGCATACCATAACTTTAGGGCCATCCCTTCCATTTTTACATCTTTTATTTGTTCTTTAGAATTAGGTGAACACATGACATATGGTTAAGCAAACAAGAGATATAAAAAGTATCTTTTGTGATAGGGTCTTGGATCTCTCTAGTGTAGGTAGGCTCCCTAAGGCTAAAGGGATAGATAAGTAGGTCACTCACAACTAGGTAGACTCTAATTCCAACCGAAGGCCTAAGTGGACTCCATAGTGGATTGGTAGCAAACCTTTAGCGTACTCAAAGCCCATTGTAGGCAATGGCACCGATTATGAGTTGGTGGGATGAACTCTGAAAGATTTAGGCCCGAATGAAGCCTTCCATCTTCCCACTCATCACCAACCAAGGTTAAGGGATAAAAGAAACCAAGTAATGTGTGTGCAAAGAAGTATTGAAATAGTTTTTATCAAGGTTAAGAAGTAAGACACATAGGAATTAAACTCACTATCCCAAGTGGAGTCACCACTGTTGACACAAGGGAGAGTCGCCATCTAGCTTTTGCAATGGTCTAGGAACCATATATATAGTGTCCTCTCAAGGAAGGACCTTTTGATCTTACTACTAGAGATTTGGGTTCGGAGTTTAGGTACGTTCTTGGGAAGGTGTTAGGCACCCAAGATTGCCCAACCTTAAGGTTGGCCTCCCATCATTGTGTCTTACAACTTAACCTCATTAAAATCATGTTAAACACTTGTACCTATACTCACACACACACACACTAGAATACATATAAGCATACAACATGACATCATTCATCCTAAAACACATACATATCTACCCTTAAACAAAAGAGAACCAAACCCATATGCACATATACAGACCCAAGCATACATCTGGCATGTGAAAACCTTATCATACATCTAAAACAAGGCAGCAACTTAATCATGGCAGCAAAGTATCATGGCAATCACAAAATTATATAAAGAACACAATTGGTATTAAAAGACATAAAACAAACATTCAAACAATATACATCATCAAATGCATGTTCATACTAATGGATGACTTACCTTTACTTATCTTTTAGCAACACAGCACCAATGGCATCATGTATGGACATGTGAATGCATGTTT
This sequence comes from Quercus gilva, assembly GCA_023621385.1. Classification (NCBI taxonomy): domain Eukaryota; kingdom Viridiplantae; phylum Streptophyta; class Magnoliopsida; order Fagales; family Fagaceae; genus Quercus; species Quercus gilva. The sequence goes on along the minus strand of CM042473.1, from coordinate 58,645,759 downwards.
ATGGCATCAAGATGAAAGAAAATCCTAATCTAGCATATGAGGGATAAAAAAAAAAAGCATGTGAAACAAAGACTCAGATACTTGTATACATACGAAAAGGGTTTAAACAAAGGCAAGATACGTGAAACAAACAAACCAAACAAAACAGAAATTTGAATTAGAGTTTCTGGGCAAATTCCTGCATATGCAGACAGAGGCTTATGTACGCAGGCCAAATCCCACGTGCGCAAGGTTGTTCAAAAACCCTAACCCAAAAACATGAAGCTGAAAAATAGAGTAGAAAAGAAAACCCTAATTCTAACCACCAAACATGCTTAGAACATAGAAAGAACTGTAAAACTAACCTAAACAAGTATGCATAAACATATTCTAAGCAAAAAAGGGGCTAAAACAAAGATTAAAAGGCAAAAGAGAAAAAGAAAGGGTTTAAGGGATACCTTAAACAAAAAGCTCTTCAAGCTTGATTTTTTACTGTTCCCTTTAGTCAAATCTATCACAATTCAATAAAATAGTGATTAGAAACTTTAAACTCAAAGGATTGGGGCTAGAAAAGGTCCCAATCAAATAAAAATGACTTGAGGATGTTTTGTGAAAAAATCCCTTTTAATTTACTATTTTCTATTGAATTTTAAGTTTTCCCTTAGGATTTTCTATGTGTTTTGAAAATGTACTATGTAAGGCTTTATATAGTGGAAAAAAATGGGGTTTCGAATGGCTTCCAGACGATGTGAGATTCATTCCAAATCTCAGCCATTATTGCAGAAAATTTTCCTTTTTCATGTTTTTGAAATCCTAGCTGCGTACACAAGAGTATGCCTACATACACAGGTTGCTATCCATGTACGTAGGTCGAGGGCCACTTTGGTCATTAATTTCCAAAAATAGATTTTTTCTCATTTAAAAGGTTATATTTTTCATTCTAACAATCCTTAAGTCAATTTGATATTTGATTGAGCTCTAAACTGGACTTGGGCCTTAGAGTTTAAGCATCACTGGGGAATGGGGGCACAAGTCGTAAGAAGTACAAAATGCGGTGTCTACATAGGCCCGAAGTCCTCTTTTTTAAAAGTGATTTTTAATTTGGGCTTATAATAGCAATTAGGCTATGATCTTATGAACCTTTCAAGTTAATATATACCTTTGGACTTAGGGATAAGCCTCTTATATGTGAGAACTTCTTTTCTTTTATCCCAATTGTCTTAGGTATGCCATAACTTTAGGACCATCCTTCCAATTTTTACATCTTTTATTTGTCCTTTAGAATTAGGTGATCACAAGATATATGGTTGAACAAAAAAGAGATATAAAAAAGGTACCATTTTTTGATAGGATCTAGGATCTCTCTAGGTGTGGGTAGGCTCCTTACAACTAAAAGGATAGATAAGCAGGTCACTGACAACTAGGTGGGCCATGATTCCAACCAAGGGCCTAAGTGAATCTTTGTGGATTGGTGGCAAACCGTTAACGTACTCAAAGCCCATCATAGGCAATGACACACATTGTGAGTTGGTGGGATGAACTTCGAAAGACTTAGGCCCGAATGGAGCCTTCCATCTTCTCGCTCATCACCAACCGAGGTAAAAGGGATAATAGAACTAAGTGACGTGTGTGCAAACAAGTATTGAATAAGCCTTTATTAAGGTTTAGACATAAGACACATAGGAATTAAATGCATTATCCCCAGTGGAGTCGCCACTGTGGACACAACAGGGAGTTGCCATCTAGTTTTTACAATTATCTAGGAACCATTTATATAGCGTCCTCTCGAGGAAAGACCTTTTTGATCTTACAACAAGAGATATGGGTTCAAAGTTTAGGTACAGTTTTGGGAAGGTGTTAGACACCCAAAACTGCTAACCCCAAGGTTGGCTTCCTCTCATTGTGTATTATGTCTTAACCCTATTTAAGGCATACTCAATATTGCATTCTAACTCACACACACACTAGTGTATATCTAGGCATACAACATGGTATCAATCATCCCAAAAACCTAATCATACATATATCATGGCATATCACAACACAAGCCTAAGCATACATCTATCATGGCATATCACAACCTAAACCTAGCATACATGGCATCTCATATCAACTCTAACATCCATCTATCATCATGTAAATATATCATATCCAAGACAAAAGCATATAAACAATAAATCGAGGCCGAGCATAGGCAGCAAGTAATCATGGTATTCAAACCACCATATCATGTTCATCAACCCTAAACAAGATTGTCACAAAAAATGCATGTACATACGAATGCATGATTTACCTTACTTACCTTGCTGTATCTCAGCACCTATGGCATTAATGCATGAGAATGTGAATGCGTGTCCATGGCATCAAAACAAGAAAACACAAGATAAACCCTAATTTAGCATGTGAAAGGCAAACAAACAATGACACAGAGACTCACACATACAAAGGAGGATCAAAATAGAAGCAAATTTATGGAAGGAAATAAGAAATAGAATCAGAAAACTAAGGCTTGGGTTTCTAGGCAGGATCATGCGCACATATGAATAAGCTTGCATACACATAATCTAGTCTGCGTAGGTAGGATTATGTGCACATGGGTTCAGCCACAGAAACCCTAGTTAAGAACATAGCAACAGTAAAAATAGAGTAGGACTTCAAAACAAAAAATCTAACATTCTAACATGCTTTAAAACATGAAAACTACAAAAACCTACACTACATAAAAAAAAAAAAAAAAAAATGACAGTCATGTTTTTACATCACACAAAAAAATGACATTGAGAAAATAAGGCCAACAAATACATCTCACCTTGATTAAATCAACAACAGAATATCACATTCCCTACTTATCTTCCTCCATACCACTCTCCATGTATTATGACTTCTAGAACAACAACAAAAAATCACTTAGGAATTTTATCAAACAGCTTGCGTACGTGTAAGAGAAACAACACTTAATGAAAGTGGGCATCAATGAGAATGATCTTTTGCTCTACTTTAAAATAGTAGGACAATAGTCTTGAATCATTGCAAAACTTCCAAAAGAGTCTATAAAAGAGAGATTTTTAAAAAGAAAAGAGAGTACCATGTTGCAAGGGTTATTTTTTCTCTCTCATGGCCTGTGCAAACTCCTTCGTGCCTAAAAATTGAAAACATGGAATGAGGTTTCTGTAGGTACCTATGTATTTTTGATACCACATAAATAGGCAAGTTTGGTTATGAAGTTAAACGATTTCATGTACATACTCAGATTAAAAGGTAATATGACACCCCATAAATAGGCAAGTTTGATCATGAAGTTAAAAGATTAAAATTTTGTAATATGCCTTTTGATTTTGCATAATGATAGAGGTGTTCATTAAAGCTTGCTATTTGTTAAGTCTCTCTCAACCCTCTCTTTGAATCTCTGCCTCAAATTTATAATATCTAATATCGGGCCCTTCTTGCATAATCATATATAACTGAGTTATATAACTTATATTTTAGACCAAGTTTATCTATAGCCTTTTGCAATTTCTTGTATCTGAATTCTTTTAAATAGAGAACAAAAGGCATATTACAAATGAATCTGAGAACAAACACTTGAGCATTCCAAACTTGTTCAAGAAATACCACAATTGAATTGGCAAATAAGAATTAGAGAACAAACACTTGAGTATTCTATCAAACACATTTTCAGCAATCTAAAACAACTATACTAACCAACCCCAACCTTAAAAAAAAAAATGGCCCTTATATCCAAAATAGCAACAGCCCCAACATAACATTTCGTAAGCTATCATATAAGAAAACCTAGAGATTATAATAATTTATAAAAAGGGAAAACCAATGTAATGAAGACGACAATAACACTAATATATCAAATCAAAACAAACCTAGAATTAAAATTAAATAGAAGAATCCCAAGAAACCAAAAATCCAATAAAAATTGCATAACCAAAGAAAGGGAAAAAGAAAATCCAAACCAATGTAAAATGAAGATGAGAAAAAAAAACTATATATCAACTAAAACAAACCCAAAATTGAAACCAAATAGAAGAATCCCAAGAAACCAAAAATCCAATAAAAATTGCATAAAAAAACGGAAAAAGTAAAATCTAATAACAAAAATTTCATGATTCTTCTTGGGATAGCTTTGACAACAAAGGAATAAGAAGAAAACATAAAAAAAATAAAAATAAAAATAAAAACTTAAATCCAAAGCAACCCACAACCACAAACCAACGAAAATTCCATGAACAAATGAAGCAGATAAACAAAGAGCAATATATAAAAATTGAGCAGAGTCAAAAACATGTTTTAATTACCTCAAAATAATTTTCCAACATAGAATATGATGGGCTAGGTTGGGTGACAATGGAGAGGCAGAGAGAAATTGATGTAATGGCAGTGATCCATGGTGGCAACGGTGCTAGTGGGAGGATCTGAGTTTTAGGTTTTGATTTGGGGGATGGAAAGGGTGAGTTTAATGTTTGGGGGGAAGGAGATGTTAGCGTGAGACAAAGTGAGAGCTTAGAAGAGAGAATTTTTTTAAAAAACTTTATCTTGTTTTTCTTTTATAAGAAGTGTGGGTTTTGTAATTTGTATTTGATGTAGAAAAAAATGATTTTAAAATGTAGGGGCTCTAAAAAAAGTCAAAGGCTTCGGTTTTATATATATATATATATATATATTAGGTAATGGGGTGTAACATATAAAAAAGTAATAATTGCTTCATGTATTGTCTTTTTTTTTCAAAGATTTCTACAAGTATTTTAAAAAAAAAAAAAAAAATCTTTTTAGCTCTACAAATACATCATTCTAATTTTATTTTTGTGTGTGCTTCATTATTTATTTATTTTATTTTAAGGTGAACCATATTCTTCTAACTTCTGTTGTAGTGTGTTATATTTTCCTTATATACAACTGAAATTTATAAATTTCAAATTTAATATTAAAATTATTCATTGCTTAAGGAATAAGGAAATTATCATGATAATTAAAACTCATCACAAAATTACTTTGTTATCTTAACCAAAACTAAAATGAAACCAACCGAATAAAAGATATATTTTATAATAATTTATTACTCAAACAATTTGTAGGCATAGTTAAATTCATAGCCATGTAAGTTGCATTTTAATATAAACTCAAATTCCTATTTCCAAAAAAAAAAAAAAAAAAAAACTATTAACCCAATACAAAAACACATTTAAAAAAAATAAAATAAAACCATCAAACTTAATTATAGTTATAAGAAAGAACAAAAAATCCATCAAAAGAATGTAGAGAGAGAGAGAGAGAGAGAGAGAGAGAGAGAGAGAGAGAGAGAGAGAGTTTTTGTGTAGGAAAAATACGGGTTGAATGGAAGAAATGATATCAAATTTATACAAAATAAAATGGGGAAAAAAGATTCAAAACATAAGAAAGCCAAAAGAATTAAGTAAGATTAATGGTAAACTAAAGAGTAGTGGGGAGAGATAGAGGCAAAAAGGGAGGGGAAAGATTGGAGGAAGTGTAACAGTAGGTGTGGACTAATAGGGAGAAAAAATTATTATTTTTTTTATTTTTTAGATAGGAAGAA